>JARHVA010007049.1:37500-245000 GCA_037957365.1 Torreya grandis
ATGAGTAGGTGCTGGTATAAGGACTTGAATTGGATTGAATGTGTATAGGCTATCTATATGTAGAGAATAGGAGAGATTTCTTAGTTATATTTTATTGTATTCTTGCTTGCTTGACTGATATTTTCCAACCCTTTCTAAATGATCTTTGAATGAGATTTATAGGGATTTATTGGTCATGGATTAAATTTGATCATGTTAGACTGAAAAAGAGAAGGATGGGTAACCAAAATAAATTGACCATTGGGGCCAAAAATGAGCTTGGAAAATATCACCAAAAGTAGATAATAATGGCACTAATGCTCCTATCCTAGTTGGGTGCTATTGTCTTGGGTAGATAAGACCTAAGGGGATGGATTGGTCATGAAGAGAGGGTATTAGATTAGTTATGGTCATGTTTGTAAGGCTAAAAATGATTGAGAATTAGTGAAATCAAGCCTATGAGGGTTATGAGAGCAAGCAAGAGGGATCCATGGGTTGGGTCTAATTAGCCATACTCAAATTACCAATTTTTCCATTTTATATGACTACACTTCCCCCCTTTATTCTAGTGATGTAGCAAAGAAAAATACTAGGATAAAGGGAAAATATAAAGCATACCTAAAATTACCTATAAGGGTGAATCCCATGAAGTTTTATGATTTTAGGTGTGCATAGAGAGAACACATTGTGAAGTGTAAACCTACAAGTGAAAATAAAAGTATATCAATTCTTAAACGATATGTTATATCTAAAATAAGAATGTCCAAAGTTGGGTAAGATAGAGAGGAAGAGAAAGGAAATAATACACCTCACTGAGTATGTGATCTAGTATAAAACCTATTATACTACTGAGTGATGCTAGATTACGCTGAGTAATGCTAAAAGGTGCTATACCAAGAGTAATATCATGAATGGAGTTAAGTGCTCAATTACCTATAAGTGGCTCAATAATTCAAAGTCTATAACTTTGGCCCCATCATCACCTATGAAATGAATCTATATGATCTTTCATGTGTTGATTGATGTTTGGACTATGTGTCTAATCCCTATAAATAGGTGGTTCAAGAATACAAAGGCTAGATAGACCTTTGGCTCCATCATTGCCCCATGAAGTGAAGCTATAAATTAATACTAGTATGGAATGTGTGTCATATGATATGGCTCTTCAATTCCATGAATGTACTATGATTTGACAATCCTGGCATACTAGGCCACTCTTGGCCATTTCAAAATATGGAGATTAGGCTTGTATGAAAACCACTCTAAAACTAGGAATCTAGCTTATGTGGAAGCAGCTCAAGAAATAAAGAACTTAGAAGTTAGGATTGTATAAAATCCAAACCAAAATGATGCCAACCACCTATAGGTAGAGTAAGGCATGTAACTATTGAGAATGTTTGGGTAATGTTGAACTTGAAAATAAATAAAATAAATGTGTCGTTCACATTGCCCCTAATCACTAGTGTCTAAAACATGGATTATGATCTAGAATTTGTACCAACTGACCTCTCTAAGACTATAAGTGAGAGCCATCATGCCACACATTATACCCCTTATATCTATATTCTATAATAAAAACTATACCAAAACTATTAATTCTAGTCTAAACTATAGCTAAAAAAATTATAACTAAACTTATCTTTCTATCTATTTCTCAAAAATCTAGTTTTTATATTATTTGGATAGGAGCACTGGAAATGGATAGTAGCACCACTAAAAATATAATATATTCTTAGTGTTGTTGTCTTGGGATAAATATGATGACTATTCTAGATTCTTGACTATCTGTTTGGTCTACTCTAACTGGTTTGATGTCTAGTTGTTATTTTGGGTGTTCTAAAATTGGATTTTTCAATCAATAGGAGCTTTAATCTTTGTAATAAAACCCCTATTTATTTCCACCTCTTTTGAGGGTTAGAATAGGTACCTTTTAATGTATACCCTTAGAATAATAAGCCCTATGTTTGTGTTAAGATGGAAAATATACATGATATAGTAATGATAATTAAGAAGATATCTCAAGATACAAGATGATTTAAATTGAGAGACTACTAGATCAACAAAGGTATACCTAGATAGATATAAAAATTTAATAACATGTGAAATATAGTAAACTATAAATGATAGTTTGGTTAGTTGTTTGTTTTTAGTTGGAGGGATTAATCATGATGTTTATCATGGCATCCAAGAAAATATGAATAATGCATGATATGGATCATGACATTACAAACAATTGAAAGAAATCAAGTAATAAGAACACAAATAAAGAAGCAAGAAGCATACAAGGGTGGAAAATGGGCCAAGAAAACGAGGGACATGGACACATGTCACTCAAAATATAAAGAAAGCATATGAGGCATGTTCAAATACCACATACACATATAATTGAAACAAGAAAATTAGAATGAAATCCACAATCACATAGAGGAGTATAGGAAAATGACATTGGAAAATTTCCTAAGGCACACAAATGAATAGAAACAAAGAAGATTGGCAAATGTCCTAATGCACATATAGGGGACAAACAAGAACTAAGAATTGCAATCACATCCAACTAATTCTAAGCAAGAAAATAAAGCATGTAAGAAACTCAAATTAAAAACACATATAACTAATCAAATAAAGAAGTGAATGTATGTAATACATGTTAGTACAAGACAAAATATATGAAAATAAATACACAAGTGCTAAATAATAGTGAGTGTTGATAGAGTAATCTATCTAAGCTAGTAAATAATGTACATTAACATGATAACTAGAGTGTGGATTAGGAATGACATAACCTAGATGGTGTAGTCATGTAGAAGATTCCCCTAGTGGGTATGTATATCGATGTGTGTCTCGATGTAGAAGTAGGATGTACCCTCAATGGGTAGAGTGTAGTAATCAAAGAGTTAGATTTCACTACACACACTCAAACAAGATGAAGTGAAGCATGGTAATGTAGATAAATCAACATATAATAGCATGAAATACAAAATGTTAGTCATAACATAGTATTATCAATGTAAAGCATGTATGATGCATAAAATCAAAATTCTTTTGGTATGTTTAACATATTTGGATGTTTTTGGATTTGTTTGAAAGGTTTTTAAGATATGTATAAGAAAGAATAATAAACTATGTATAAGTAGGCTACGAAAGGATGATACTAACTGATGAGTCTCATGGGAGACTCCCTATCATGGTGTCCCATATCAAGGAGACGGATTGTGCATGATCATGGAGTATGATGGAAATGCTGAGACTATGGATATGAGAGATATATATGTTATAAATGATATAAAGTATCTACATTAGAAATTGAGTGTGGGGTCACACTATGACTTTGATAAGTGGATGTAACTAAAGGGTTATTAGGGACCCATTTGGTGGTAGGAGAAGATATTTAATCATATTATTTGTGAGAAGATGCGTGAGATCTCAATGATACTACCCTAGGTGTGAACACTATAGTTGGAAGCTATCTATAATCCTAAATCTATAGAGGAATATGGACTCTCTATGCTGGTGATGGATGCCTCAACTGTGTCTGAATCATAACTAGAGGAGGATCTATAACTAGTGGTAAAATTAAAACTAGTGATTGTGGAATAGTATATGCTTCTAAAATGGGGAGTAGTAATTCATATGGAACTCCACCAACTATAAAAACCTTATTAGCATGAATGAATTTCATGGATCTATTAATTGTAAAAGGTATTTCTCAAATTTTGTGAATCCATGGTTGACCAAATAACATGTCAAAAACTCCTACATTGGAAATAATAGTAAATGGTGTGGCCACGTGTGTTGGACCAACCTATAAAGGAATTAAAATCTCACCCAATGAACTCTTTATGTGCCTAATGAATATACCGATAACTATGTCCATCGAGGTAATATCCTACATTGAATATCCCAAATGATGCAATAATGTCATAGTGCACATGTTTATACTAGATCTATTATCGATAAAAACATTATGAATAGGATGATTATGAATGTAATCTTTGATAAGAAGTGCATGATTATCTGAATCATCCTTGATGCTCTCCTTGCTTGAGATGGAGATGGAAGGTCTAGCTAGAACTCTAAAATTGTATACACTAATCATGCTTCTCAAAGAATGTGTCTCAAATAAAGTTACTTTGTATGTATCTGGTGGTGGATGTGAATGATAATAATGGTGAACCCCTAATGTATCCCCTATCTCCTATTTGGAATTATATGGAAATGGATCTGAAAAGATTTTCAATACTTTATTCTATGTTTGATTTGCTTGAGGAGGCTCAACTAAAGTGTTAAGATCAATATGATTTTCATCTATTAAATATTGTATCTTGTGTCTCAAATTGATGCATCTATTTTTTGTATGGCTCGGTGCCCTATGAAACTTGTAAAATGCTTGTTGATCATATCCCTATGGAAGAGGATTTATTAGGTCAACTTCCTACATATGAGGGAGATATATGATGTTACCATCCAATAACTACTATAAAACTCTAGATAGAGAAATTGGTAGATTGGTAAATGTATCTCAAGCAGGTACTAATAAAATTAGTTAATGAGGGGGCTCTGAAGATTCATTAATTTTAGGTTGATTCTGACTCTTGTTATCATTGACCTTTACTTTGTATGGGACTTTGTTGTTACTCTTGTTTTTTATGTCTAAGATACTTGTGTACTTGAATTTTCCCATTGAAATTAACTTAACTTCTCTTTCCTTTAGTGTGTGACACAATTCAATGAAGGAAGAGAATATTTTAAACATAATTGATTTAGTAAAGATGGTAGGAGACTCTATTTGAAGAAACCCTATAATTATTGACCAGCCATGGGGCTATTCATCTTAGCTAAGATAGTCTTATATTTAATAACATAATCTATGAGATGCTCATTTGACATTTGTTTCTATCGTACAACTTGAGCATATGAAACCTTGTCACCAATGTTAATGCTAAAATGAGCTATGAACATGTTAGCTAAAGGATAAAATGCATTGACTGACTGATTTAATAAACTATAAAACCATTGTAAAGCATAATCATTTACACTTCATGGGAATAACTTGGTAAGTAGCTAGTATTTGGGTACATAGTCCAAGCATGCTACATGAAAATCTCTCAAATGTGTCTCTAGATCACCCTTGCCATCATATAGAGTAAGCTTGTGTTGAACAAAACCTTGTGGAAAGTGTGTAATATCAATGTGATGTGCCATTGGTGTATGCATAAAATCAAAATAATCCAAAGCTTGCATAGATCTAGTGGTACCTTGCTCAAGATGTAGGACCTTGGATTGAAGAGATCTTATCTCTTGCATAAGGGCTGCCACATTAGGAGATATGGATGTACTAGCTATGACTAGTGGCACAGAGGTAGGTTAGGCTAGCATAAGAGGCATAATTACCCCCATAATATCATTTACAACTAGTTGATTTATGGTTTGAAAATATTGACCATTGTTCACTCTTTGTTTTCTTCTTTTAGTATTTTAAGCATGTCATCTTACATGATATGGTGTTTAGTTAATAGTTATTAGAGTTCCATTTTATCCGCTTCATCAAAATTAGTATATTGGGCCATTGGTAAGGTAGGAAAAAATGATGAAAGTTGATTGTTTTTTTTGAAAAAATTTGTGATAGGTAAAGTACAATATAAAGAAAATACTGAATATAGGAAATGTAAAGCCCTAAAAATAGTTAACTAAAAATTGCACAAAAAAGATACAAAGCTCACAAACATGTCAGGTGATATCTCAAGAAGCAATGGGACCTAGTATATGCAACTAGGCTTTGACATGTAATTATTTCGAAAATGTACTATGGAATTTTGAAATTAAAAGTGCCCTTCTAAGTAAAATATGTAATGAAAAAATCATAAATTTATTGGAAAAGTAGTGATTTAATATGACTTGGTAGATCCAACTAGGGTTTTGAGGAAAATAATTTTTTTTGGAAATTATTATGAATTTTTGAAATTTGAAATGATTATTTTATTTTAATATGCAACTAAAAATTTAGAAAATTAGTGGAAAATTACTAGGAGTTAGTTTCTATAACTAGGGTTTGAAATAAAATTATTTTAAAATTTATTATTAAATTTAAATTTTGGGATGATTTTTTGCTTAAAATGTTCAAGAAAAAATTCAAAAATTTATGTGAAAAATTAGTTAGGAATTTACCCTAGGGTTTTAAGGGTTTTAATGCGTAAACAAAGTAAGTCAGGTTTACTAAATGTTTTATTATTTTTGGGAAAATTTGGTGTTTAATTCATAAATAATAAAAGGGTTTGAGTAATAATATTGACAATTGAAGCTATTAATTTGTGAAATTTATTTTTAATTATAGATTTTATAAAAATAGTAGTGAGATAGAGAAAATTAAATTTATATTATTATATATTGATCCTACTAAGATAGGGTTTGGAAATTTGTGTGCAGGCTTATGACACTATCACAAACAAGATTTTGGCTTTCATTTTTTGATTAGCTGGGACCACTAAAAGTAGATAGGAGTGGCATTGACACTGTAGTCCTTCCCTAGTGATATTATCTTGAGGATCTAATCTTTTTGAGTTGTGTTTGCTTAAATAGTGTGAGCCTGTGTAACAAATTTTAGAGCCTCATTATCAATAAAGCTCCCTATAGAGTTGATTTTCTATGTATGTGTCTTCTATTAACTTGAATAGAAACTTTGATAAATAGGGAAAAGGGGTTAGTGTGTGTAAGGTGCACTAGACATACTTCACACCTGTGTGTGGGCATGTTTCCTACATACTAATACTCTGAGGAGGGATCAAGCCATATGTAGTTCTGCCTTTAAGATTTCTTGGTGTAATAATGAGTGAAAATGCAATAAATGCAAATTTTGGGTGTGTTTGGAATGACTAGGGGCTAGTGTAAGGACTTTAATTAGCTTTAAAGTGTATATGCTAGTTGTATACAGAGAATGGGGAATATTACTTACGTGGTCTTGATTATATTCTTGATTTCTTGAGTGATATTTGCCAATTATTTCTAAATGATGTTTTAATGGGATTTTATAATGATCTATTGGACATGGATTGAATTTTCTCATGTTAATCTAAACAAAAGGATGGGGAACCAAAATAAATTGACCATTGGGGCTAGAAATGAGCTTGGACAACTATGCCAAAAGAAGACAATAGTGGCACTAGTGTTCCTATCCTAGTTGGGAACTATTATCCTAGGTAGATGGGACCTATGGGGATGGATTGGCAATAAAGAGAGGGTCATGGACTAGTTAGGGTCAAGTCACCAAGGTTATGGATGACTAAGAATCGATGAAAACAAGCCTATGAGGGTCATGAAAGCAAGTAAGAGGGACCAATGGGTTGGATTTCATTAGCCATGCTCAAATTACCATTTTTTTCATTTTATATGACTACACATCCAAAAATATGAAAAAAAAATATGATTCTTAAAATTATACATACAGATGGAATGAAATTTATGAATCCATAAGATATTGATGACCAGATTATTCAACACTTTTAGGATTTTCTCTAAGAAAGTGGCTCACTAGAGAAATATTTGAAAGAAAAAATGCTTCACAACATCTTAAGCCTTATTTATTAGGTTGACAATACTACATTTAAGAAGCCCCCATCGGTGGAAGATATTAAGGCCACTGTATTTTCAATGGAAAGAGGTAAGGCCATAGGCCAAGATAGATTCCATCAAATTTTTTTTATAAATTCTTGGATATCATTCACATGGAGGTGGAAGTTTTTATCTTGGAAATTTTTAGAAAAGAGATGATTATAAAAGACTCGAATAATACATTTCTTGTGTTTATTCCCAAAAAACTTGATTTAAATCAGCTCAAAGTCTTCAAATTGATAAGCTTATGTTCTATAGCTTATGAAATTTGTTTAGTGATTTTGGTTAGAATAATCCAACCCATTATGGAGAGAATCATAAAATAACATCAAGGAGCATTCATCTTAAGCTCAAAAATCATGAATAGGGTAATCACCATACCTAAGGAAATCTATTCCACACATTTGAATAATAATTATGCTATGTTCATCAAACTTGATATGAACAAAACATATGATAGAGTTTACTTAGATATTAATAGATCAAATATTAGATAAATTTAGATTCATTCCTTCTTTACAAGCATAACTCATTTTTATCTCCACTCTCATATTCTTGGTCATTGTCAATAGGATCCCAAAATCCTTATTCTCAACTAGTTAAGGTCTATGATTAAGGGATCCACTATCCCCTTATATTATTATCATTCTTATTTAATCTCTAGGAAGAGTGGTAATCAAAGCTAGAAATACATGTATTATTAAAGGAATTAGAGTAACTCAAGGAACCAGATGAGTCTCTCATGAATAATTTTTTAATGACATCTTAATCGAAGAAGCCCCAATAAAATAAGCTAAGAATTTCGAAAGGATCCTTTTGGATTATGATAAATCATCCAATCAGATCATCAATTTTAATAAAATCTCTAATTTCTTCATTAAAACCCAATGAGGTATTCAAAATAAATGGGCCAACGTCTTTGGCTACCGAATTGGGAAGCTCCCCTCCATCCAACTTGGAATTCCTCTTTTTATAGGTAAATTAAGAGATGAATATTGGAGCCCATTGGTGGAAAATATTCAAAATAAAATCATAAGCTAGAAAGGTAACCTCCTTACTCAATATGGTAAGCTCAACTAATTAATATCACCATTTAGAGCATCCTAATATAATTCATTTCTCTTTTCAAAATTCTGAACAAAATTGTAGATAAAATAGAAAAGATCTCACACAACTTCCTATGGAAATGATGAAAGAAAGGTTCAAATTTCCCCAGTTCATTGAGATAAGGCTTGCCTTCCTAAATTAAATGGTGGACATATAATTCAAGAAATAAGTGATATGAACAAAGCTCTTATTTCCAAAAGGGGATGGAAAATCCTTAAAGAGGATAAACAATGGACACACATCATTAATTCAAATACATAGAAGGTAATAAGGAAGATAGTTTCATATAGGAGGAAGACCTGATGGATGGCTCAACCTTATGAAAAGTGGTCTATTATTGAAATAATATCCTTAAAAAAGGTTATGGGTAGAAAAAAGGTAATGGGGAATCAATGGGTTTTTAGGATGATCCTTGGTTATCTCAAATCCCCCTTAGATTTCAAAGCCCATGGACTAACCTTTCTTTCATCTTTAGAAATGAATGGGGAATCAAAGTAAAAGACTATTGGGACTACTCTAAATCATCTTTAGAATATAAATTCATTAATTTAGATAATATCACTTATAAGAAATCTCAATCTCTCCTTGAGCTTAATTCAAAAATATAGAAAATTTTCATACCCCACTTTCTAAACAAGTATACTATTATTTGGTTCACTAAAGATAGTGGGACTTACTTGATGAAATTGGACTATTTAGTGGAACTAGATCTAGAAGACAAATGGGATCTCTATAAACCTCTCTAGATCAAACACCTTACCCCAAAGATAAACATCTTTTTTTGGTTAGTTGATCAGAACCAAATTCTCACCCTAGATAATCTTATTAAGAGGGACATAACAATTCATAATTAATACTCACTCTAATTTACCTATGAAGAGTTAGTCCACCATCTATTTCTAGAGTTATCATTTAGCTTTTTTTTTCTTTATGGGTTGCTTAACTAATTTCTAGTCTCCTATGTTTTTCCAGGATCTATTCAATATATTATTCAATAATAAAAACCCCTATAGTCACTTCTATCTCCTTATTTCTTATGGAACCTTTCCATCCCTCATTTATTTTAGGCCATTTGGAAGGCTAGGAATCATAATATTTTTTAGAATAGGATATCTAAACCTAAGTTGATCTTCAAGCATCTGTGTTCTTATATAATGGATAATTAGACATATTTTATCTCTAAATATAAATTCAAGTTCTCCCCATCTGAATCCTCAATTCTTTCTTCATGCAATTTGTCTTAAATTATGGTAACAACACAATTGGTGGTAGCTCATCATTCCACCAAATGGTTGACTCCCCCTTATGGGTGGATTAAGCTTAACTTAGATGGCACTTCGAAAGGCAACCCATGACTAGTTGGGGGGTGATTCAAAATCATGATGGTGTGGTAATTGTTCCTAGTGCAGGTCCCTTGGGTCACCAAACCAATCATGTTGTCAAGGCTATGGATACCTTTTAAGGAATTCAACTTGTTTCCTACCTCTACATCTCCAACATCATCATGGAAGGCAAATCCCTTAATATTATCCATGGACTTGATGATAAATTCACCCCATCTAATACCATTAAACATATAATTGATGATACCTTTAACCTTTTATGTAATTTCAAGCATTTTACATAATTCACATGTACAAGAGGGGAACATTTTGGTATATATTCTTTCTAGTTTTGATGTTTGTGATGACAAGCTAGTCATGTGGGATAGTACCAATCATATCCCTCCTTAAATCCTTATCATCCTTAATTATTATTACATCTAGTCATCACCTTTAGTCATCATGGTCTATCTTGAATGATGCATTAATGAATAACATGAAGATTGGGCTATTTAATTATGTCCACTCCAATTTCACATTTAATGCCATTGGGGACATTACTTTGTCTAAATTTTGTATATGTTTAAATGTAAAAGTTAAGTTTAGAGTAATTATTCCCTCAAAATAGCTTAGACTAGGGGGATAAAGAGACTGAATGGAATGAATTTCATGTTTGGATGTTCAAAATAACAAGAAATTTTGAGAAAAACTCTGTAAAGGGGGTTTATCTTCTTTTATGCAATGTATTATTAGCCTAGATGAAAACCTATCAAAGGATTTTGTTCTTACAAGAAGAAAACAAATAGTTAGAATGAGGGGCCTATGCATAGAGGCCTGAGAGGAAAATATTGGTGAAGTGATGGGTATGTCATGCAACAAAATAGAAGATTTTAAAGATAAAATTTGAAAGTTAGAGATCATGTAGAAGTTTTTTAAAACTAATGAGGAGATGAATACCAGTAAAAAAGGATTCCTTAGACTCAATATTCTAAAGTGATGGTTAGATATCTACTTGAAATTGATTAAATATCTCACTTTGGAAGGTAAGTTCATAGTTATATTCTCTCACCACTTCTTTATACTCAATCATTTCAAAGGCTACAATATTAGTCTACCTTTTTACATTTTAGAATCTTTAAGAGAGTACCACCCCAATGTACTAGGTGAGTATTAAAAATGATATTATATAACATGGTTTGATTTATTTATTAGTTGAAAAAGGATATATATATTATATATATATATATATATATATATATATATATATATATATATATATATAAAACAAAGCAAACCCCTTCCCTTTACTAAAGACCTCCCTATAGAAAACCCTCATACCAAAGTCCCTAAGCTTCCAAATAGTATGGTGTATTTCCCCTTCCTGGGACCTTTCACCCCCTCCACTATCCTTTTTCATACCCATTTCAAGAATATACTTATTCCCTCCCCACCCTCAGCCAAAACACATAAAATCATCTCCACTCCCACCAAGGAGGTAGCCACACCTAAAGTCACCGTTAACCTGTCCCTAAAAGACTCATTGGGCTAGTGGAATAGAGAATTAGGGTTTGTTTAGAAAAGATATAACAAGTTAAGATGGACATTTCAGACCTCATTATGGACTACAATTATCTAAAAGCATCTATGGTGAAGTTAAAAATTGAACTAGATGTGGTATTAAATATGGAAGACACTCTACCAAAAAAGAAAATAGAACTTGTGGAAATTTATTAAGAATTCCTTACATAAGACAAGATCATTATAAATCTAGGTGAAGGCCCTTAAAATCATACCAAGGGTAGAATTAAAAATATCTTGTTGAAGGAATCTATCCTATAGATTGAGGAAGATCATGAGACTATTCAGGATAATACAAGCTCATAGGAGCTTTCTAGTTCTAGTGGTTAATCTATTTATGTAATTTTATGTTT
Organism: Torreya grandis; assembly: GCA_037957365.1. Classification (NCBI taxonomy): domain Eukaryota; kingdom Viridiplantae; phylum Streptophyta; class Pinopsida; order Cupressales; family Taxaceae; genus Torreya; species Torreya grandis. Next base: position 49,445 of record JARHVA010007049.1, read on the forward strand.
ATGGTGTATGTCCTACTAGTTTAATTTTTGATTTTGGGTTCCTAATTAGTTTATAGTTGGTTGAAGGCCTTCTCTTACAAACTGCTGTTGTTATTCAATAGTTTTTTACTTTATCCTATTTTTGTTTAAACTAGTGCTTATAGGAGCCTTTTAAAACATGCTCATTCACCCTATCTAATAAAAAATAATCTAATCTATATTTAAACTAAATTTTTTTGGATTCAAAATTAGTCTCTTACCATTATTTATTAGCATGATTCTTATGTTCTAGTATTTTACAATCATTTATAATGTGTCATTATTTTTTCATTAACGACAAGTAAATAATTTATTTCTCTTATATGTTAATTTTTATTAATATTTTGCCTTTGAATTTGAGTTTTGTAAACTCCATTGATAATAATTTTTAGTTGTCTCTTCTATATTTTAAAACTTTGCCTCAGTTTCAATTGTTTATTCTACTATATGTTTTAGATCTCCTGCATATAATCTCATCTTATCCTCAAGAGACAAAAGAGAACCCACTAACTCATAAGTACTTATAGTTTTCATGTCCATAACTCTTTAAGAGTGATTATAATATAAAGACATATTTAGATTAAATATCTCAAAATATTTATTACTATATAATTATCTTGTATAGTTTATCCATAAACCCTCATTCTATCTACTAAATCATTTACTCTTATGCAATAATCTCCAACTCCTTTATAATATGAAAATCTCAAATTCTCGTAATTCAGTGTAAGGGTTTTTAGTTTAACTTATATTACCTTAATAGAATATTGATATGAAATATCCATGGAATTTCATGCCTCATGAGAGTTATCACATCCTAACATTTTTTGATAAATGCTTGGATATATGGCACTATGAATATATAATAAAGCTTGTGCATCTTCCTTTTCTTCATCATTTTTTAATTTTTTATGATCTTATGTCAATGTTTTAAAATATTGAGGTGATGTATACCAATGTATAAGATTCTACAAAACTATTTTCCACATAATAATTCTCTTCAATTTATTTCTCGAATACTCAAAGTTTTCACCTTTGAAAACAAGAATATCAATGGAAGAAGAGTTCACTAAAGCCATTGTATCTTCTGAAAATGACCTAAAAACTTTTTGAACCTTTTTTGAACATGAATATGATACCAAATGAATGTTTTACTTGAAATTTTAGATTAAAAATATTTTCTCTCTCTAAAATATAAGTTTTTTAATCAAAAAACTATATCATAATTACAATTTGTCAAACTAGTTGTGTTGTTAGTGGAGTTGTTGATGAAAAAGTGTCTTGAATAGCTTTAAAATTGAAAATATATGATTTATGGTATATAATAATATATACCAACAATAATATAATATATAATACATAGAATAATATCTTTAATTCTAATTAATGGTCTAAACTTTGATTTTTTTCAACTTTGTTAAATAAATAAGGCTTAAAACAAGCCTTTTACAAGATAACTTCCATGATAAGTTAGTTCCAAAATAAAAACAAAAATAAATAAATAAATCTAATTTACAACCAACTAATCTATAGTCATAATTATAAGACTATACTCTAATAAAATTTAAATTAACTAAATAAAAACTCAAGATAAAACTAAGAGTACCACTAATACTAACTAATAATGTTTTGGTTATTAAGGAAGAAGCCACTCTCTATTGACTACCATAAACTATAATTAGACAAAACTAACATCCTAAAATGTATAAAAAATTATAATTTTATTAAATAAAATTCAATTTATAAACTTTAATTTCACTTAACTTACACTAAAAGTTTACCACACCACTTGGATAGTACTCAGATAGTGCACTATAGTTAATTGGCATTTCCATCAATTCAAAAAAAAATCAATATAAAGTGTCAAAAAGTGAACAAAAAACTAATTAAGGTCATAAATAAATCAAATAAAATTAAAAAATACCTATAAAACTAAAATATAATAAATATAAAAATCTAAATCAAGTTCCCATATTGTCATCATACTCAATAGCTTAAAACATGCATGTGTATGAAAATTTGACCTTCAATTATGCACGAGTAATCTAAAAATCACTTATTTAAAGTTAAAATTATAATAAGTATTTAATTATATTGTAACCTAAAAATATAAAATGGGGGAATGTGATGGGCTTATATGACTCCAATCACCCCTGTGATGATTTGTTGTTGCATATCTATTCAAAATTTTAAAGATGGAAATCAATACCATATAATTTTTTGAGTTAAAGTAAATTGTGATTTTTTTCTCCTTCTAATACATGTATATATCTATAAATATATTGAATACAAGATAATTATTTGAATTTAATTTAATATAATAGTTTATTTTCTTGGCTAATAATTATTTTAAATAATGAGAATCATATTTGACAATAATAGGAAATCTTTGTTCAATATGAAATAGTGTAAGTGGGCCTCAATGTTCAATTTTCTAAGTAAAATAATAAGTAATTTATATGTGTTTTTATATCAATTATATAAACCTCACTTTACTTACCCTAAAAATATATATCAACCTATAACTAAGTGTACACATTTTAAAATTATGTGTTGTTATGGTAAAGGATAGGATTGACCCATAGGGATCAATAACCACTTCCAATATTCACCCACACTAGTTGATCCTATATTGAAGGGTAATTTTCAAAAATTAAGATCTAGGATGTCCACACAATTGTTTATATAGGTTTATCATGATTAGATTCATTTTTTATAGGTTTTATATATAAAAATATAAGTGGATATGCATTTATATATAATTTTTATTACTTTAAAAATACACCTTAAATTAGTATAAATTATGGTATCTCTTTTTTCCTTTTGGAGTCTAGTTTCATATGTTATGTTCTAGTTTATATTCCTTGGCCTAATTACTATTTTTTAGTTAAATTAGTTTTAATAATAAATATGACATTTTAGCCTACATAATTAGGTCAACCACATCTAAGTGATAAAATTTAATATATAACACTTAGCTTAAAAATAAACTCTAATAAATTTTCTATCTCCCCTTACTCATTGAGAAAATTCCCTTCTTAGGTATGCAATAGGTTTAACATGTTTTCAATATTAAAATGGGTCTTTAAAACCATCCCATTGTGTTAAATTTTCATACACAACACTCCTTGTCAAAGTGTACCCAGGATGTTTTGTCCTCTTTAGGTAAATAAGCCTAAAACCTTAATTTAGTTCAATCAAGAGTGATTTTTTAACACTAATAAAGATAAAAATATTTATTAGGTATAAATTAATATTATTAAAAAAATTAATTATATTCATATTTAAAAATATGATTAGTTTTAAAGGGTCATTTAAAAAAAATTAATGCTAGTTAGATTTATCAATAAGAATTGATCTAACGAGAGGGGAATTTACATGTTCTTTGGTGGTTGGTATTTAAATCCCAACCAATTTATGGGGGATTAATACCTCATTTTATCCCTTATTATTTGAATATATATCCTAAAAAATTAAGAGGGTATCCTCATGGCTCCACTTGTGAGTAGTAGTCAGCCTCGACTAGGTTTGGTAGGACCTATCGGTCCCCACCCTATGGTCAACTGGATTGAAAGATCGACTAGACCATAGGTGGGCCTTTGATCCCTTAATAAATTCATTTTTAATTTATCTTATATTAATTTATAATTAATATATTTATTATAAATAAAGTTTTTAAATTAATTTTTATTAATTTCATTTTTTAAATATGAATTTGTTTAAATTAATTAATATATTTTTTCAAAATTTGATTTTTGGTGTAAAATATTACTTATAGATAATCTCATATTGGATTAGTTTTTTTCTTGTAAATTTCAATCGATGATTATGATTTTTTTTCCATCATAAAACTAGTTTCTTCATCTCAATGATGATAGACACGGAGGGAGAAAATGAAAAAATTTAATCCATTAATTTTGTGATGTAATTATTTTGGTAAAGATTTGTGTTTAGTTGTCTTAATTTATATTATTTTATTCAATTATATTTTATTATTTATATTTTCATAATTTTAAAATGATAAGAGATAGTCACTCAAGTCGAGTATTATGTCTAGAAGATAATACTTTCCACTGGCATTCTATACGACCATAAAGTGAATCAAAGAGGGAGCTATTGAATTTTATTATGTTATTGTGTTATTGTTACACTTTTCCATTCTAAGATAATACTTTCCAATGGAAGATAATATTTTAATGTGTTATTGTTACACTTTTCCATTGTTACTAGAATTAAATGTTTTGATTAATTTTTTATTCTTGGCATTCATTTCCTTGACTTGATCTATTTTTGCACATAATATAGGTGTTTTATATTGATGCATACATTTAATTTTTCTCACCAAACTCATGATTGAAAACCTTATCCTCAACTAGATTAAGTGTATATATAAGGATATAAATACAACTACATAAGGGTTAGATTCATTTTGTAAATAATTAGAAAAACTCATATTGTTATTTTGACTTATTTCTTTTTTAATATGTAACATGCTACAAACATGTCGGATAATTTTAAGCTACTAAAATTTCTATAATTCAAATAATTATGGTGAAATCATACAATTTTATTTTATGCAATATTTGTCATATTTAAATTATTTGAAGGATGATGTTCATTATATGCACATGTATATGGTGATTTTTTTTTTCAAATTTTATTCATAAATGAAATATTCTTAGACTTTTGTATCATATTCTAGTTGTGGTTATGTGTATACTGGTCAAGATTAATATTTATTTTATGGGATTTGATTAATCAAAGGATTCAAAAACTTTATTCATAAAAAAAATATCATTTTTTTCCTCTTTGCCTTTTAATTTTTTTAGTAAATATGTTATAGTCGATGTATAATTATATTTTAAATTTCAATTCATGTTCACAAATATAATCTTGGTTTCAAACTATTTTCATTATTATTTATGCATGGTTAAATTTATGTAAATCATTAAATTAGTTTTAAGTTATATGATAGATCTTAAATATTATTTCTTTTTTGGAAATTTATCTCCATATGTGTTATTTTTTATTTTGTGCATAAAACCCATATTGAAAAAACAAAACACTTACATTATATATAATTTGTTTACCGTAGATGTATTCCATCATTTCCCTTCAAATTTAATAGTTTCACATCTACCACTAGGTTATCCATTAAGTTAAAATCTATTAATATAGACCTTCGATAGTTTTTGTCTCAAGTTAGGAGAGGTAGGATGGATTTTCACCTAGCCTAAGTTGTGTTTCTAAATAACACATCAACAGATTGGATATACAAAGAGGGTTTGAACCTTAAATTTATATTTACCATTTTGGAGATATTTCTAAAACCAAGATATTATAGGTATTAGACATAAAACATAGAAATTAGAAAATAACCAATGGTTGTTGATTGGTTTCGTGGGGATAATTTGACTATGAATTCTAGTGGTTTCTAATGATTTAACAAAAAGATTGAAAATGTTTTCCCAAAATATGTACATGAGGAGATTTAAAATACATAAGAAACCATATTGGATTTTAAATAATCCATAATAAGAACCCAAATAAAGCATGAGGATGTGGCTTACCACTTTTTTCTTTATTTTTTGGATGAGATGGCATAAAACCGATACATTAATTTTTTAGTTGGATGCATAACCTCTTAGAATGATACTAAAATTTCATTCATTAATAAGTTTAGAGTGATTATTAATCCTATATATCATCAATTAGGTATTACCCTTAGAGATCCTATTTATCCCATGAATATATTTAAAATTAAAATTCATAATTTTTACAAGAGATTTAAATAAACATATACAAAAAATGAAGTTAGTGCTATTAATATGTATCTAAGTGAACTTAAACCACTATCTTCTTGTTTATAAAAATAAAACCATCAAAAATAATATACATGTCATTAACACACCATAAAGTCATAATTATCAAACAAAAATTGATGCATTAGAGATATGGTGCTTATCCATTACCTCATTAGGGACACAAGGTACCTAAAATGAAACTACAATGGACAAGAAAGCATTCATGGAAAGCACCACATTAATGAATCTAATCCTAGCTACCTCATATCTAACTTACAATTGACATCATAATCCAAAAAAATTGAGATGCATGCCTTTGTATCGATTTTCTCCTTAAAATCATATGTTTCTTAAAGTGAAAAATTAGTATATCATCCTTATATTGTAGAATAACACTACCATTGCACCTAATGAAAGTTATTTTTTTCATTTATCTAGTAATCTGAAATATTCCACATCCTTTCTATAAAAAGAGTCTTATAATGTGGGTGATAATCAAATAGTAATTTCTATATCAACTATGACTAACTTGACTTGACAAATTATAAATTATCAAAGTTTAAATTTGATTCCAGTAGTGGAAACTATGCAATAAAGATTACATGTGATTGATTGTATTTGAAGTAGTTATGTTTGGATAAATTAATTCATTGAAATGCAAGAGGTATTTAACTAAGTAAATTATGATTATAACTTTGATATTGATAGTGTATCAATTTTTTTATGAGTTAACAAATTAAAATAGAAATTTCAACATGTCATGCAGGCAAGAGGAATTGAAAACTCCAAGTTATCATCTTGAGAATGTATTTTATGGGTTAAAATAGTTGGATAAAGAGAATAAATTATATGCGTATGAAGAAGTCCCATCGCATGTTTTTTGTCCTATGATTGAATATCTAATTAATGATGAACAACATACAAAGTAAACTTACCAGTGTTCCTTTAAAAGACATAAAAAAATAGAAATAAATGTGAAAAAATTTAAGTATGTTATTTTAGGCAAGGAATAATATTAAATTGTGTTTAAACCTAAAGATATCTCAATTAAATATAGCTTTGTTCATGATTTGGTTGGTGTATAAGTGATTAACACAATAAAATGATCACTCACAAATGAATAAAAATGCATGCACACTCTAAATTTCAAGATGAATGAGAATTAAGATGGTATTCTCATAGCATTTATGACTCAATATAAACATCTAGTATTAAAATTTTGATCGAATGCTTTAAATAACTTATCTTTACTAGGTTGGTGATTCCATTTACTCTAGTATTTGATAGTGTTGATTCTTATCACTCATTATATTTTATTATGTGGGAATAGGTAACTAAAGAAAACTTATTCTAATTATTATTTCTGAATTTCATGCAAAATCATCTGAAGGTCCATGAAATCTTATGTCAACCAAATAAAGAATGCTTGTGTGTTTGTGTGATTTATTTCTTTTTTTTTTGTCACATGGTTACTTATTCACTAGCAATTATTGATATTTACCTGACCTTTCATAATTTTATTTGTATATATGTTTGTGCAAGGTTATTTTTTTTTCTTCTTATGTTTAAATATTTTAATGACTATATGTGTGGCATGTATGTTATGACATGATTAATATTTGTATGAATGTCCAAGTGTAAATAATATTATGACCTAAGGCATTTTTAGTATTAATAGGATGTTTTCTAAAGTGGAGGAGGAGATAATCTATGGAGACATTTAATTGAGAAAACCATTGAGGACTAAATTCATTATTATTCTTAAAAAAATACTTTATGCAAGTGGTTGAAGGAAGTCATATGTATTATAGATGGAAGGTGATCAATCGGAAGCTAAAAAAAAATTAGATACAATTCAAAAAATATTTCACAAAAATTTCATAATATAATGGATGGTAATAATGTTGACATATGGGATAATTATATGATATTATGAATCTTATCCATGAAATTAATAATCCTATGAAGACATGAGCTTATATACGAGTGTAAGTGTACATTATTTCTAATTCTTATCCTATCAAATTCATTGAAGTTATGATTATGAATTATGATAATTATAGTAGTGTTTTCAAGTGTGTCCATCAATGAGGGCTATAAAAATGCATCATATTCATAAAAATAATCTTTAGGTGAACCCCATAATATATTCTTCCATTATTTGGTATCACAAAAAGGTTTTTACCTTGTATGTTGAGTGTGTTATTCTTGTATGAGTCATATATAGAATATGAAAAGTAACTCTTCTAAGTGAAATATATGTTTTTAAAAGTATTGTTTAATATTAGTTAGGATAGTCTTGTTTCAGGTGTGAGATAAATTCCTCAAGTTGAGAGGAATTATAAGAGTCTCATTTTCTAGTCAATTGTAGGTTGTGAAAAAGAATATTGATTGTTGAGAATAAGTGGTGCACAAAGGAGGAAAAAATTAAGAATTTGAGGACTTTTCAATGATGGTGAAGAAAATACAAGATAAGATTAATATATTGGATATAGGTTATCATAAAATACTTCTTCCATGAATGAAAAAAGATAAGAAACCCATACAGGTGTTCAAGCATGTATAGATTCAACATGAAGATGAAGTTTCTACGTTTTCATTTAAAGAGAGCTCAGATAAGCTATTTAAATGGATTGTGTATCTTAAAACTCATTTTAAAGATGAGATTATTAAACAACATATGAGTTTAAAGGTTGAAAGTAAGAGACTATGTGTGTTTTGAGTTAAATATTAGAATTTCTATAAGAGAGGAGAAAATAGAAAGGACAGAAGAAATTTAATAGTTTGTAACATATGGTTTCCAATTTGGTGGGTCATTTTGTGCACTTACAATTACAAATAAAGTAGTTGAAGAATATTGAGGCATTGAGGCATGAACATGAATAAAATAATAATATTTCCATGAAAGGTAATTCATTTGTCTATTATCTTTTGGAGAGTATAAATCTTGAAGATAAAAAAGACTTTTCAACATAAATTGAAGAGTTTTTAAATATATAAAAATAAACTCACAGCCAAATTATATGAAATATTCATAACACAGAAGGAATGCAGAAGAAATAAGAATTGCCAAAATAAAAATACTTCTTCAAGTTATTCAAATCATTCTTGTTCTCCTTGAAAATCAATATCAATTACAATGTACTAATAGAAATGCATGTGAACATGATTTTATAATTAATAAATAAAATATTGTAAATTTATCTAAATAATAATTTGCATGTAATATCAACTAAAGCTACCTTTATCTTTTCTAAAGCTTTTTTTTTCTAAAAATATATTAACTAAAAATTAATGAACTATCTAAATTCAACTCCACAAAAATTGAAAGCAAACTACAATTAGATCTGATACCAATTGAATATTTTTTAAATATATAAAAATAAACTCATAGCCAAATTAAAAATAATATTCATAACACATAAGAAATACAGAAGAAATAAGAATTTCCAAAATAGAAATACTCCTTCAAATTATTCAAATCATTCTACTTCTTAAAAATAAAGATCAATTACAATGTATTAATAGAATTGCATGTGAACATGCTTTTATAATTAATAAATAAAATATTCTAAATTTATCAAAATAACAATTTGCATGTAATATCAACTAAAGATAACTCTAAATTTTCTAAAGCTTTATTTTTCTAAAAATATATTAACTAAAAATTAACTAACTGTCTAAATTTAGCTCCAAAAAAACAGAAAGCAAACTACAATTAGCTATGATTGTTTAAATTGTGCATGGAAGGTAAAGTCTAGTTTCATGGGTGATTAAGCTACTCATGCATCACTTTTAAACTTAAAATGAATATTTTTTAAATATATAAAAATAAACTCATAGCCAAATTATATACAATATTCATAACACAGAAGAAATTTAGAAGAAATAAGAATAAAATTCTTCTTCAAATTATTTGAATCATTCCCCATTTCCTTGAAAATAAAGATCAATTACAATGTATTAATAGAATTTCATGTGAACATGATTTTTTAAATAATAAATAAAATATTCTAGATTTATATAAATAACAATTTGCATGTAATATCAACTAAAGCTAACTCTACATTTTCTAAAGCTTTATTTTTCTATAAATATATTGACTAAAAATTAACTAACTGTCTAAATTCAGCTCCACAAAAAATGAAATCAAACTACAATTATCTCTGATTGTTTAAATCATGTAGAAAAGGTAAATTATAGTTGCATGGGTGATTTAGCTACTCATGCATCACTTTTAAACATACACCCCTTGATGTTTGAGATGGCTTACAATCTAATTTCTTAGTGTCTAAAATCAGCAAAAGTATCTGAGGTGAAAATGTATGCACTAAATGATGAATGTGAATATGATTGGTTGATTCATAAATAAACCAAAGAGGAAAATAATGATAAGGGTTACTATATAACCCCTATTTTTTATAAATATTATTTTTCCTTAAGTCTATAATATTTTATAGAATATTACGGATTTAAAAACTGAGAATGCACTCATCTTTGAGATGATTAAAATAATGATGAGGAAACATAAACCATGTAGCTTTTTTATAATGGGACAATGGATGTCAATCATGAGAGGGATTTTCTTGATCTTAAAATATGTGAATAGGAGGAACAACTATTTTTTACATCAGCAAGAGCATATGAATAAGTTAAAGGATAAGAATTGTATTTTAAGAATCTTATTAATGGAGTAGACACAATAAATATGATTGTGAAAAGAGAGAAGATAAAAACCATGAGAGAAAAGGAGTTGTAATTAGAGAAGAGTGATAAAAGGAAGAATATAAAAATAGATAAGATAGTGATTGAACAAATCAAATAAGTATTTATGAGAAGATTGTCAGTCAATGGTGGGTTTGAGCCCATAAGGGAGAACATTATTTAATACCAATCATCTTCATGGAGGTGGTCAGACAAAGGTGTGTTTCAATCCCAAATTATATGGAGAGAGAATAAGTTAAGTATTTGCTGGAGTTGTCCTAACTATGGTGGGTCTAATACAATAATTAAGAAAAGGAAGAAAAAGTATAAAAATAGAATAAATAATTTTAAGCTAGCAAGGAATTGTAAGTGGAAAAAAGGCATGACAATTATCTTATGTATTTGTGTGTTGAAAGGGATGCCACGGCCATTATGCTTTGTGGCTAAAAGAGTGATTTTTCAAATTATCATGTATATGTAAGTAGGAGCTAACATTTTAAGAACTTGTAGTGTCTGATGTGAGAGCATCCAAAGGTTTGTATAATATTTTATCAACCCAAATAAATTTCTTTTGTAATAATGTGATTTATTTCTTTTTTTTCATGGTTACTCACTTACTAGTAGTTCTTGATTTTCACATGAGCTTTCACAAATTTCGTTGTTTATGTGTTGATGAGAGATTACAGATATTGTTCATAATTATGTTTGTATATTTTAATGACTATCCGTGCATCATCTATGTTATGACATGAGGAATATTTATATGAATGTTCAATAGGAAAGAATTTTATCACCCAATTTATTTTAGTAATTAGAGGACATTTTATCCAACTGGGTAAGAGATAATTTAAGTATATATTTAACCAAAACATTATGTAATGAATAAATTAATTATAAGGTCATAAAAATGATTTTTTACATGTGGCTAATAAAAGGTAGATGTGTTATGGATGGAAAGCGAAGAGTTAAAATTTGAAATATTTATAATATATAATTATAAATACATTTTAAGGTGGAATGCAAAGGAGAATGAAGCGTAATAATATTGAGGTATGGTAGGACTACATGATATTCTTAATCATCTCAATGAATGTAATTATCCTACTAAGTTGTGTGATAATGTTAGTGTGATTACATAGGAACTACTTATAATGTTATGTTATTAAATTTCATAAATTTATTTCATTGAATTTTCTAAATTCTAGTGGTAAGCTCAAGTGTATCCATGCTTGAGTTTTCTAACCATGCATCGCAAAGGTAAATTTATTACTTAAATGGAACCCCTTATTTATGCTTGCATCAAAATTAATGGTAATGATATTTTTGAATCTAAGTGTTGAAGTTTGGTAGATAGAATTAATAAAATAGTATATATGAGTTTTTGAGATAAAGTACATGAGAGAAAAGTACAACATCATGGAAAATATTAGTTGTCTTGGTGATTATTTGTAAATAGCTTTCATGCTTTCAATGTGTTTATTCTTTCATTTTGTTGTGTTGATTTATGTTAGATTGTTGATTTATTTCTTTTTGTTTCTAGTTTCACTTATAACTTTGCCTCTTTTGTGATATGGCTTCTTTTTTAGTCTTATGGTACGTCTTGATCATGAATATAAAAATGGGGTTATTTTTAAGTGACATAAATTGTGTTTTGTTGTTTATGTAATCTATGTAATTCGTCATACAAATTATTTTATGATTTTAGTTTAAAAATTTTAAATTCTCACAAGTATTATACCTTTATTCATTTTTTTGTGTGTTTGGGTACATTGTTTATCTTTTAAATATATCTTATTAAAACTTCACATGATAACACAATTTAATGAGTTTTGGGTTAGCTTGGATGAAAATATTTTATTGAAGATCTATGATAAAAAATTATGTATTTAATTTGACATTATGGTCCCCAAATCATAATTGAGATGCTCAAAAGAAAGTAAAAAAAATTATCAAGGAAAAAAAATTATCACAAAAACTCAATTTTTGAGTGACTCAGGTAACCCTTAACAACAATATGGACTCCTAGATAATAGTAAAACAAAGCCTTGAGTTTGATTGGAGATAAATATGTTAGGGCCATGAATATTTGGTTGGTTGTGGCATAAGGTACATGCAATTGTTTCAAGGTATAATTCACTAACTTGATGATTTGGACTAAAGTAACTAATTTCTAATTTTTTTGTGAAAAGGAATGAATAATTTTTCACACACTTTAATCAATATAAATATCATATTTTATATTATATCCATTACCTTAATATCCTTTATGTAATTTATACATATATCATGTGATATATTAACTAGAGATTATAGGTATGTAGACACCTTTATTTTGTTTTAAAATACTAACAAGTATTTTACATCTTATTCACCATTTAATGTTGTTTGTAGAACATGCCTTAATTTTTTTAGAAATCATAGTAGCTCTTTTTATTTTTTTAATCTATTCATGCTTGTGGAAGTAAATTTGATTTTCACTATATGGTCGTCATTTTGGGATTACCCTAGTTTGAATATGAAATAATGTCTTGAATCTAATTTTGTTTCATCAACCAAATTTGAGTGGTAAACTTTAATTTAGAAAACTTAGCTTGAAAATGAATTTTTGTACATTTTTTATTTCCATTTAATCTTTGGTTGAATTACCATGTTAAGTATTTAGTGGAATCTAGGTCCTTTCAATGAAAACTAAGTTATCAAAAATTATCTCAATGCATCAACTATGTTTGCGTAATAATTTTTTATATATGGCTCTCTTTGTAAAATTATACCAAGGATTATGTTTGGTCCTCTTTAGGTAAATAATCCTAAAACCTTTGTTAAGTCCAAGTGGAGAGAGAAATTTTGTTTTAACTCTAATGAGGCTAAAATGACTTATTAGGTCTAAAAGACCATTATAATTTTTTTATTACTAGCTGGATTTAAATATAAGATTATGTCTAAACGATCATTATAAAAATAAATTATTTTTTACTGAATTCAAAATTTTGATTACGTTTATATGGCCATTTTTTTAATGTTAGTTATTTAAAAATATAAATTAGTCTAGCAAGGGGGTAGTTTGCATGTTTTTTGGTAGCTAGGATAAAACACACAATCACATTTTAGGGATTATGCGACCACTCAAATAGGCCTATGTGGACTTGTCCACCTTAACCTTATGGAACTCAAATTTTAAATTCCTAACTAGGCAAGGGAAAGGGATTTGGCCTTGTCACACTTTTTTATTTGTTTAAATAGTTTATAATTAATATTTTTATTTTAAATTAAGTTTTTAAAAATTAATTTTGATTTTTTTAACTTGGGGTTTTAAAAATTAATTTTTAATAAATTTAATTTATATTATTTATATTTTTTAATTTAATTATTTCTTTATAAAAAATATGTTTTTGTTGGAAAGCCCACTTTAAAGGAAGCTCATAAGGGAATGCTTTTCCACTTTCAACTTTCAACTTGGGAGTACACTATTTGTGTTATTAGTGGAATCCAAAGTATGGTTTAACTACCATCACATTATTTATAATATTGTAGGGATATAGTCAAAACATTAAATACATTAATTATGTGACCTAATTATTTTAGTAAGTGTTGTATTTTATTATTTTTATTTATAGAACTAGACAAGGTGATAAGACACACACTCAAAAGGATTATTTTGACTAGAATAAAAAAATTTCTCCCATCATTTAATGTAGATAAAAATTGCATTATGGAGGGAGCTCTTGTATTGGATTTGTGCACATGGTTTGTGTTATTGTTCCACTTGTCCCTTGTTTCCAAATTAAATTTTGGGCTTCTTGTCTTATTTTTGGAATTCATTTCCTTTAGAAAATAAGTTTAAAACTCATTATGGGTTTTTGATCTAGATATATATATTTAATTTTTCCAACCACTTCATGGCTAAAAGTATTGTCCTCATCAAGACCAAGTGTCTATATAAGGCTACCAATAAGACTAGATAGTGGTTGGAAATTTTTTGGAAGCAATTACAAAAACTCAAATTTTTGTTTTTACTTATTTTTACTTTATTTCTATCCTCCACTAAACATTAGTTATGTTGTTATGGTTCATACAAAATTAATTTAATTAATTGCAGTGAATTCTTATAGCTATTTTGTATGCAATATCTTTCAAATTGAAAGGATTTGAATAATGAAGTTCATTATCTGCACATCTATATTTTGATTTTGTTCCAATTTTATTTAAATCTGAAATATCCTTAAACACCTTCACATTTATTTGGTTGTGTTTTTATGTATACTATCCAAGATGAAAATTAGTTTTATGGTGTTTGAGTAATAAAAAACACTTTTTTATGTATAAAAAAATGTGCTCATTTATTTACATTATACCCTCCTTTTATATTTTCTTAAAATAAATTTAATAAAGTAGGTGTATAAGTATATATGAAATTACAATATATATTTACAATAGTCATCTTTATTTCAGACTCTTTTCATTAATTTTTTTGCATTGTTGAATGTATGCATTGAAATGTTACAAAACCATCTATAATTTATATGATAAATATCAATTGTAGATTCTTTCTGATAAATTTATTTCCATGTTTGTTATTTGTTATGTGCCTGAAAATAATATAAAAAAACCACAAAAATAAATTATCTCCATGTTTAAGGTAATTTTAATCAAACATTCCCCTTTAAATGGAACATTTTCACATCATCCAACTAAGCTATATAGTAAGCCAAGGTCTAGCAATCTAGACCTCAAAGATATTTTGTCACTTTTTAGAAGATGTAGGATAGATTTATACCCTACCTAAATTATTTTTCCAAATGACCAATTAACAATATTGAGGTGTTTCAATAGGTATAAAATATGTACTTGGGTGAATTAAAATAAAATAGGGCCAAAATTTACATTATCAAGTGTTCATGACTAAATTTGAGTGACTACATAACCACATAATATATTTTTTCTATGGTATATTTTAATGATTTCCTTATGCAAATTAAAAATGAACATATTAAAATCTAAATTATCATTTAAAATTGATACAAGATCATGAGGTGTTAAAAATAGCTGATTTTAGTTTAAAACAATATTTTCAACAACCAAGTGGAGTGCATGACTATGTAGGAAGGGATTAATCAAACTATCAAGTGTGCATCATAATAAAAATGACATTTAATTATCATCCAAAAAAATTTAAATGTATGTATTTAACATTATTTATTTTATATATAAATACACATATGAAAAAAAAAATCAATTTTCTAATGCCAATTCATTCCCCCAATTTTATGAAATTATTTTCCCTAATTTTTATATTAGTTATTTATCCTTTGTATCTATTAAATTTATTTTATATCATCTCAAATTAAATGTAAAAACTTTAAATCTATTTTATTCATGGGGAAACATTTTTTTTCATGTTTTATGTCGAGGATAAAATATCGATCACTTCCAATTTTAGATCAAATAATTATACCATGTTCTATGGTACCATTCCCTATAACCTTTTAGTGTGTTCCAAGATGGAGTCATAAAAATAGATTTTTATTTCCCTTTTCCTTATAGGTACAACCCATTATTATATGGATTACTAATAATAACCATAATGTATACACACGTATTTCAATCAAGCTTATTCAAAATAAACACTTTTACAAAAATTGGAATATTTGTATTATTATTTATGAATCAATGGCTCATTGGCATGTTGATTTTATATAACTCTAAATATTTGTATTATTTTTTATGAATCAATGGCCCATTAGCATGTCAATTCTTGTATTTTTATTTATTGTCAACTTGTTGAAGTGTATTTATGTCATTATTACTTTTATTTCATATGAACCCCATTTAATTTCTACATCTATATGTTTATTTATGTATTTTTGTCAAGTCATAAATACATGGACAAAAATACGGTGCACACATATCTTATAATACAAACTTGTCCCAATATAACCAGTATAAGATTTTCTACTCTCTATATCAATAATGATCCTTTTAATAATCTTTGGTTAATTCTAGTTAACTTGTTTCAATTGAAATGAGTCCTTCAATTTAAATTTAAAAGTGGAGATAAACAAGTGTATTATAAATAAAATTTCACTTACACTTAATTATAAAAATGTATACAAATTTATATATGATGAATAAGTTATATATATACAAATCCTATTTTTTATATATATTTTTCATGTTTGTGTTAAGGGTATTCATAGGGTATTGCATATAGTCTTAAATCAATTACTGTTCATGCGCGCGTGTTCACACACACACACACACACACACACACACACACACACACACACACACACACACAAAAATAAGAATAACTACATTGGTTTGGGGCTCAATCAGGCTATGTATGTGGTATTTAATAACATATAGGTTTCTAAGGCCATTTTGGCTATTAATTTAATTCTATTCCCTAGTTTGTTGTATGATATGCCAATTTATTCTTATGTTATAATTATATTTTTTTTAAAAACCATTTGAATATCCAATTAAGATCTACACAGAGATAAGATGCTTAAATTTACAAGAACATACCCAAATTTATGGATCAAGTGCATAGTCTGACAAAACAAAGTCATGGTAGCTAGTTAATAGGGTACTATACATTTGTTCCTTTCTATGAACTTGTCCCTATATATATTGACTCTTAGTTTTTGATGGTAACACATTCACAAAATTTATTACTCAATCATTGATTTCATAATATCCTATATATTTAGTAAATAGTCAGTCATATCACAATCTAAGTAGATAGATATCATTATAAATTAATGTTATATCATAATTATATATTTATACCTTTATGTTTTAGTTCCTAAGTTTATTTATATTTAAGTTGATTGATTTCAATTAGAAATAGAGTAAACATGTTGATGAACTCATATATTATCAAATGTTGTCAAACCCTAGCTCTTCACTGTAAATTTTACTATAATATTTGAGTCATTTAAGTTTTATTTATAAAATTATAGGTTTCTATTTTTCGTACACAAATAATAATAAAACATTTTTTTATCATAAAATTATTTCATAAATAACATATAAATTATATTTTTATATGTCTAGTAAATATTTACATAAGTAAAAAAAATGAATCTATTTTGTAATTAATTTATGAGTTATATAATTTCATTAATTTTATTTAAAAAATAATGTTGGATATAAAAAAAAGTTATCCATCTTTATGTAAACACAAATTTTTCATTATGCATTTTCTAGCTTTCTTTGTGAGTAGCCTATAATCATTGCACTTTGTTTGATTCATAACTAAATGAAAACGTACTTATTCAAAAAATTCTCAAGGGTTTTTTTTATTTCCATATATGCTAAATTAAAAACATATATTTCATTGTAAAAAAACTTTTAAATTATTTTAAAACCTGTAACTTACAATTGTTATCAAGTATTATACTAGGTAACATAAGGCAAATATATTTTAAAATTAATTTATCTATTTTGTTATGTCTTTAATAGTATGCAATGACCTATCTCACTTTTATAAAATATTTCATAAATCTCTTAAAATTTATAGTTATTTATTGCACAATAGTATATTTTTAAAATTTGGTTGATTTTTTTGTTGTCTAAGGTTTCATTTAAAACAATAATTTTATAAAATTATAATTTATTTTGATTCCAACACAAATATTATGGTTTATTTTATATTTATTTTCCATTACATTTTATTGTTCTTTAAACTATGTTTTGGACATTTTCAAACTACTTATCTACTATCATGAAGGGCTACATTATGTTTTGTTTATAGGCATTGTGGCATGATGGGTTTTTATCCAATAATTATGGCCATAATACATAAATAAACATATAATTGTGTTTCTTCTTACATCACTATATATTAGAAATGGCTAAGATAACTTATTTTCAGTAATAGAAATATTTTTGATTTGTAAGATTTATGGTATTGAGATGAGTGTATCATATAGGGAAGTTACTCTCAACCTACCCTCAAAACAAATGTTAGTGGGATACAAGAATGGATCTAATTCTATATTTATTACTTTAAAACTTCAATATGAAACAACTGAATGAATGATTAATTAAATAAGCTATGTTAAAAATCATCCAAGACCCTTTCTTGTCTCACCAATTCTACCTCAATTATTTTGACATTTTATGCTTAATCATTAGTTTTTGTATGGATACTATATTAATCATTACTTTATATGATTAATCTTATTGAACTTATTATCTTTAAATTTATTACATTTACCATGCATTTTTATAATATAAATGCTAGTAGTATTAATCCTCTTTATGTTTTCCACTCCAGTTGTAAACTTTTATTATGGTCAAGTTGAATGGAAAAATATAGATAAACAAAAAACTATGCAATATGAATATATTAATGATTTTTATTTTGATAACATGCACACATATAAACCATTTGAATTTGAAACATCTTGGATATGTGAGTTTATCCAATCACCTATCCCACTTGACCAAGAAGATATAGGTGCACTTATTATTTCATCCTTGAAGCTTTCTTTAGATTCATATCTAGGTCACTCTTCATATTTAACCAAATACTTATTTTTTAATTTACCTTTAATTATACCACTAGAATCCCATTTGGGTTCCTTCTTAACCTCATTTTTTGAGTCACCTATAGATTCCTCTTTAGATTATATTATAAATTACTCTCCATATTCCCCTTTGATCACAACCAAAACTTCTTATTTTTATTCACATTTATATTCATCCATGTTATTGTCTCGTTATTCTCCTTAAATTTCCCATTTATTTTACTCTTTAGATTCTTCCTTGGTCACACACATAGTATCTTGTATATTTCTATTTTATACTTATTCTTTGTGTACACTTAGATTTTTGTCATGACTTTACATAATCTTATTCTTTATAAGCTACTATATAGTAAAAATATGATGTTATAAGTTATGGGAAAACTCATCTCCCTTAATTACATAAGGTTCAATTAAATCCTATCAATTATGATATCATCTCTCCTTTTTATATACCATATCTAGTGCACCTACATGTCATAGTTCTGATATTACCCTTTTGTTATGTATAATGTAAATAAAGGTCATTCCCCTTTCATATACTAGTAAAAATGCTTGAAATACAAACTATAGTGATTATGATCAGGATTTGTATGATGAGAATTATGTTTATAGTGATGATGAGTGTATTATTTATAATCCTAATATATAAACTTATCCATTATCCTTGACTAATGATGAGTTACTAGATGCATTTGTAATTATATTTATCCTTGTCCCTTATATAATAAAATATGTGAAGAAGAGGATTATAATGCTCAAAATATGATTGTTGACTAATTTGACCACGTAGTCAAATAATCCAACACCCCTATATATTGAAAATTCCTGTAGGGTATTTATAAGGTCATAAATGTGTTTAATAATGTATTTCAAGGTCACTTAGGGTGTTCCACTTTAGTCACATTTTTCATTTATTCTATTTTTGGCTTTATGTCACCTTTTAATCACATTAGGGGAATTATATGTGATATTCATAAAAAAGACAAATGTAAAACTATCTTTCAACATCCAATATATCAGTTAGGATGTTATAACTCAATTTGGTATCTCAAAAATGTAGGTTTAACATCCAAAGGAGGAGATAGTAGTAGTTTATAATATTTTTTAGGTAGTTATATGGTCAAGTATAGTCTACTTGGCATGTGGGAGATTTAAGAAGATTTCTATAGGCCATAATATTACGTTTTGATTCTTAAGAGTTCATAATAGGTTTAAATCTAGAAAAATCTAGTTTATATTCTCCATATCTCCTCTAATAATGTCAAAACAAGTCAATTGGTCTTCTTTTGGTATAGATAGTACACAAAGAGTTCAACTGAATGCAATTGCCAAATGATGGTAGACTTCATCAACTTTCTTTTCATTTTGATTGTTCTAGATTAACATAATATTCTTTATGAACCATCTCTAAGAATTTTTATCATTTAAAACTATCTTCTCATCCTGATGGCCTCTAGTTTTCTCATCTATATGTACTTTTCTAAAGATTCCAAGTGTTGTATTTGTATTTAATGAGTTTTATATTCCTTCACATATGGTTATAATCTATGTCCACACATGTAAAATAAGAATATATATTCATAAATGCTTCAATATAGTATAAATACATAAGTATTAATGATCTTTAGGTGTTGTTTCCAAGTATAGTGTTTTGCCTTCCCAAAGTGGTTTCAGGTTAAACATAACATATTTGTGTGATCTCATTTTACTCGTAATGATGGTATAATCAGGTTAAATAGACCTATAAAGATCATAAGTATTGTAAAAAATTGAAGTCTAAGATGGTTCCATATACACAGTCATGTTTCAAAATATTTGTAACCTACAAGACTATGTACGAGGTCTAAAGTAGAGCATTGACAATACTCTAGAAGTGTGTAAGCCCAATTGAAACCTTAAAATAGTTATAAGTACATAATTGAAGTCATTATATGATTTATGAATCCATTTCACATATTCATATCTAAATCCATGTTCACAAGGTTGAAATGATATTCATTACCTTAATATCTCTAAAATGGGAATTTGCCCTATATGTTGCTTTATGGTGCTGAGAGGCTATGTGGTTTGAGTGAGTTTTGTGCCTCCATCCTTGCATCATGGGCATGGTAGTAATGTTTAAAAATTAAATTATGTGGTTTTTATCAATATAAAATATTTAAAATGATCTTCTAATTACATCAATTTCCCACTAAACCACTCAATGAAAATAATAGTGCTTTGAGTCTAAAAGTGTAAATGTAACTAGTGCACTATAATGCATTCATCAGAACATAAATTTGAGGCACGATAAGAAATCATCTAAGTGATAAATAACCTTATTTACCTAAAAATGGATAATAAGTGTTATACATAGTAATCAAGCACTTGCGATCACCTACATGAAGATCTCATAATTTAGGTATCACATACATTTTGATTGTAGGTCTATAACACAATGATAATGAAAAAGGGAGAATAATGCATGATTCCAAGGTATAGAGTGAAATACATTTAGTTTTGAGATATCTATAATGGATTTATAGGATAAAATGGTGTGAAATATGATCACAACCTTAGATTATCACCTATAGGGATGCTTGACAACACCTACAACTAGTTCATACATAGATTGGCCTGAATATATAGGAGCATGTAGACTTGGCTAATGGTAAAAGACATAAAATGAATATAAATATATATGAATCAAAAAAAGTATTATGTCATTCCCCATGTCTTTCATAGACACATTAAAATCTATAGGATCCCTTTGGATTTTTCTAAATTGCCACCTATAGGGGGCAAAGTAAAATATGCCTATAGACTAGCTCAATGCATAAAAGTGTTAAGTGAAACTATATAAAAGGGTTTGAATTATATTAATATGTATGAAAACATATTCAAAATATCATATCAAATTTAATGTTATCCTAAATCATGGTGGATCATAGTAAATAATGGTTTTAACTTCAACCTACTGTCAGTCCTAAACCCTACACAATACATACACCTAGTAAGTCTATCTTGAAGGTTTGAGGTTTTAGAGGGTATTGAGGTATGAAACATATTTTAAAATTTGTGTAGAACATAATTATTAACTAATAATTCCATATAAGGTCGTAGCTTAGTATGGAAAACATGGGATATTTCCTCTATTTTATCTCAAATAAAGGGCACTCCCAACCTAGGCAACCTGCAGGTTAGTATGAAATAGTAAGATAATTGAACAGGAGAGGTTTTGAGACATTGTGCATAGGTGTTAATAGTTTCATTAATTATGAATAAATATTTTAAATGATTTGAAAATGTTGGAATCCTTCTTGAGGGTTATGACACATAGAAAAGATAGTTAGGCCTATTAAGCCTAGAGTTAGATTTAAGCCCTACAAGGGTATAAATTCATTTCTAAGATCAAATTAGCCTGATAATCACCTTAGGACCTTCAAGGGAGAATACAAGACTAGTTATAATCATCAATTTATAGTAAATTACTCATTAATTATCAATTTGGCCTATTTTAACCTCAGACCTATTCAAGAAGCATGAGAGGGGTTAAGAAGTCATTTTCACTTGCTCACATATGTATCTATAGTGTACATGAGACCCTAAGGAGTTAGGAAGTATTTAGGAAGGTTCCTATATTTATCTTATTTAGATTTTTTTAGAGTTTTAACATTAGGATTTTATGAATAATCATTAAAAGTCTAGGACACCTAAAACACTCTCAAAACCCTATTTCAAACTTGATGGAGAATAAATGGTGGGATATGCATCCTAAATGGGTTTACTAGTCATAAAATTGATTTTAACTATTTTGGGACTCTTCCAACATCCTCACCAATGAATAATTTTGAATTATTTTTTGTATGTATAGACCCACTTCTAGCTTTATTATAGGATTTGATGTTTTCTAAAGTATCAAAGAATAATAATTGGGTGATAATAATTGTATGATGTATGTTGTGACTTTTTCCAACTTATCATATCATTTCTCACTCCAATCAAGCATGAAAACATCTCTGCTATCTCATTGATCACAAGTAGTCAAAATAGATAGTGAGAGGGTAAAATGGCTATCAAGTGATGGAGGTAATAATAATTCAAGAAGTTTAATGGACATCTATTTGATATAATAGAGGAAAAAAGGATAATCCTTTTATTTTACTAACATCTCTTCAACACAATTATTTTGAGCAATTTCAAGCCATTTGGATGATAGATGTGAGGATTACATAGAAAACTAGTGACGGGGATAAATACATTAGTTATATATGAGTTTATAATATTAAATTATCTCCTATATACTTTATCACATTAAAACATATGTGTAAAGGATCCCTTTTTCAGTTTTAGACACTCAATTGCACTCCTCACCATCATGAAGGTTTTAAGAAAGATTATGAAGAGTCTATGCCAAATTGAATAAGATGTTTTGTTTGAACTTGACATATGTTCATATAAATTTATTGACTTATTTTCCACTTGATCTTATAGATTTTAAATTTTTTCTCTGATATTGGCATATGGTCTTATGTCCTTTGAGCTTCACTCCTTCTCTCTCCTTCTAAGTTCTATGAATTCAAGCCTTTTTAGCTTTGTACTGAATCAACAATTGGTATGGTGAATCCCTTATCATTTTGACACCAAATTTAACTCTGAATAAATTTTATAATTTTAATTCAATATATATAATCTCTTACTTTAATGTGTTAAGTGGGTTATGTGTTGACAAGTGATGAAAATGCTTTCCTTATTTTTCATGCCTATACTTGCATGTATGTATGAATGAGATCTCTTCTAACAGGTTTTATAAAGTGTAATATTTTTGAGTTTTGTCTTGAATTATTAGAGGAATTATTAGCCTATTAAATCATACCTTATCTTCACTCACTAAATATACACATAAAAATCTATGTCTATGAGAAATACTTATGCGAGAAGGATGTAGGGTTGATTCAATTTGAGTTATCTTCTTTCTTTGAGTAGATGAAAGTGTGTTTTGTGGAGTTGTCTTGGTGTATAAACTTAATATTATGGGTTATTTAATGTACCTTTCTTCCTTTTTCACCCCCTAATAGTGACTACATTAGTGTAGTGTGGACATAAGAGACAAAACAAGGGAACTACCCCTTTAAAATCTAAATATATATCTATTGTAGTGGCTTGTATATGATGTGAGATAGTTCCATGTTATTCTAAACTTCAGAAGGTAATTTTTAATTCTCTAGGGTTCAATTTTAGGTGATAACATTTTTGGCATGCATGGTGGAACATGAAGTCCATGGAGGTTGTTTAAAGTGAATGTTGGATTTGACAAAAAGGAGTTGTAATAGTACACTTCTTTCACCACTTCAAGACTCAAAAGTTTTAATCTTGGTTCTAGACTAATGCACACACCTTTCATTCCTAAGGTAAACAAAAGGTCTCTCACCAAAGGCATAAATTTTGGTTTTTAGGATCTTCCTCCTAATTCCTACAAAGTAATTAGATTTGAGCACACCCATCGATATATAAATAGGTACCATATTGCTCAAAAACCCATATTAAAGTTCTATATTCATCCATTATTTTCAATTATTAAATACACCATGGCAAGGAATCATCTATTTTTTGATTTCAATGTCCATAGTCCTCTAAAACATATTCAATATGATTATATACCCATGTTTTCCCTAGTGAGTCTTCTATCACACCCATTAAGCATATAAGAAATATTGAAAACTTCTGTAATATACATCACATAATAGAGGAGAACATTGTAATTAGGCTATTGGTTATCTCCTTCAAAGGAAAGGCTCTTGTCTAGTATAGAACATTGGCACTTGGATCAATAAAAACTTGGGATGAACTAGGAGATGTATTAAAAATAATATTATAGGATGAGAGTGACAACATATCACTAATAGATCAGTTGACTACCATTAAAAGGGCACCTCAATAAGTCATTCAATACTTTAATAAAATATTCTAGAAGACATGTTATAGAATCCCAATCATGGTAAGGCATATATCTCATCATGATTTCATGTATTACCTTAAAGCAATTAATAGTGATATTTAAATGAGGATTCAATCTATGAGAGGTAATACTCTACCTAATGCCTATGAGATAACCATTAGTACAGAGAATTTTTTATTTACACTCGGATGATTGAAACAAGACCTCCCATTCCTCTTTTTCCTGACTTGAAAACACCAATGCCTACTTTTTATCCCATTCCTACTCCTAAAAACAAATATATTTCCTAGAACAATCAACCTTCTTTAAATCATCCTTATGATCCATCTCCTTATGTCAATGAACCCTACAACCAAGCCTTCATGGAAAACTTGGGGACTATGCCAGATATGACTCAAAATGAAACATAAAATGAAGGAGTTATTTATGATCAAGGTATTCAAATGGGGGATTTATCATTTAATGGGAAGAAAGGTGAATCATGTGTATTCAATCACTAAGGGTATCCAAGTATGGATATAAGTTCTGTAGTTGAAAACACAAGAAGTAAGAGGAAGGATGTTAAAGAAGTTCAATGGGTTATTAGTGATTTTTATAATGAATGTTAAAAAAAAATACAATTATAGGTATGGATAATGTATTTCCAAGTTCCCAAATAAATTAAATATATTAGAATGTTATAAGTGCTTTCATACCTAAAAGTTCTCAAGGTGTAGGCAGCATGATTGCTTCTATTGGTAAATCAAGGGTTAGTGGTCCTTTCACTAACATTATAGAAAAAAATAAGAGGTATCAAGTGAATACATCCATTTGGAATACCTTGGATATACCTAGACAATCAGGCCTACTTCAAGAGTAGCTATCCAATTTCAATTTGGCATCCAAATATCCAAGTGAAAGAGAGGTAGCCTTGACAAACACAATGAAGCAAAGTGAAGGTCAACCAAGAAAAGTTAAAAAGGTATAAGAACCTCCTCCATTATATCTATCCATCATTATAAGATATTATTTGGTGTATAATTGTCTCATTAATAATGGAGCTTATACTTTTCTTATTCCTAAGATGGTAGCTGACAAACTAAACTTGAAATATGAACCCCATGCCAAAGGAGTGCTATAATTAGATGGGTCAACTACAATGACCATTGCTATAATAATAGGATTGAAAATAATTCTCCAATATTTTCATAACTTTAAAATATCTTAGGATGTTTTAGTGGTCGATGTGCCTCCTCATTTTGCACTTTGTTTTTCTAGATAGTTCACAACTAAGATTACAAGTTATCTTACTCCATATTAGTCCTACATGGGTTTTAGGACTAGATATGGTGCAAAAGTAACAATAAAATAAAAGAATATTTATAATTTTAATGTTTAAACTTATTTGAAACATACCTCTAACATGAATTATAATGTGATTGAATGAGATAATCACCCTAGTGATCAAGAAAACCTAACTTTCCTTAATGGTATTTTTGACTTGTATCTTGATGAGTGGGGAGCTAAGAAAGGTCACTATGTATAGATTGGTCTTGGAAGATACATAATTAATGAGGATATTTATGGAATCCTTAAGTCACATAATGATTATAATCTAGAGGAAGTTTCGTTGGGAAACTACCTTGTACATGTAGATGGTGATGTCAATATCCTAGTGTAGATGCTAAAAAATGCACACTTATAGTTTTTAATGATTTAATGCCTTGGGACCCCCTAAAGACCCCATAAAACTTATTAAAACTTAACCAAACCCTCTTATCCTAATCAAATTAGTATTCTCCTATTCACATAGTACTATTCAAAATTACTATTTAAAAATAATATTCAAAAATACTATTCATTATCACTATTCACTATGGGACCCACTACCACTATTCATGATGACATGGAAAGTGACATGGAAGGTGATATAGCAAGTTATTTGACAAGTGACATGACTTAAAAATGAGGTGGCTTGAAGTGGGACATCATACCCCACTTCAGAACCTCATCTAAGGTACCTAATGACATCATATGCACCACAAGGGTCCCCTTTTGAAGTATTTTGAATTGACACTGATCCCAATTAGAAAATGGTTCCAAAATTAATATTTCATCTTTATAAGTACATAGGAAAAGTTGAGAGTGAGTGAGGAAAGGTATTTTGATCCCATATGAGCCTACATGCATGATTCCCACTCCATTTTGGAGTCTCTAGCAAGTTGGGAGACAAACCAACCTAGTCCTTCGACCTATTATCTAAGAAGAAATATCACCCCTTTATATTTCATGACCACTCATGCACCCACATGGAGAATGCTGCCAAAATTCATATGGTACTTATCCAAATAATGAAAGAGAGTGGTGAAAAGTACTTTGGACCCATATGAGCCCATGTGCATGATTTCAAATCCATTTTATACTCTTTAGCATGTGTGAATCCCACCACCCTAATATTGAATGCCAACTTATGAGTGTACTTGAAAAATGGCACTAGAGTTCAACTATTCCATCTTTTGGCATGGTTTTTGACAACACATGCTATAAATACCCCCTCTCATTCACCAAAGTTTAAGTTACAAGTTAGTATTTGGTTATTAACATATTATTTTAGTTATTTGAATGAGTTCATCATATTTTATGTCATCCACATCTCAGAGAAAAATAATTCAAAGCAATGAAGATCTGCCAAAATTGTCATGGGATTCCTTCATCACATCATCAACCACATCAACAAGCCTCAGGATAACCTTATTTGGTTTTTTATTTGAATTATTTAATTAATTACTTAATTTTATTACCTCAACCTATACCAATTAATACACTTTCCATATTAATCCATTTACCTCCTTTACTACCTTTGCCATTTCAATTCCATTTACCTCCTTTGCCCTCTTTGCATTATTGCCACCTTCACCCTCTTTGCCCCTTTATCCTTTTGCTACTGTAGTTACTTGTTTTATGTTTTTAAAACATAAATCCATCTAATTTTATTATCTCAATCATTTAACAACCCTAACCAAACCATTATTTTACCCTTATCAAATTACCAAACCCAAAACCACAACCTTGCCTTAACCAATTTTCATACTAATCAAACTAGTTGCTTTATTTTAGCTAACTTATCAAAGCATTTAATTTTTGTAATTAATTAACCATAATTTATTGTTTTCATTTTAAGTTTTATTTCATTTTATGTAAATAATTTTATTTTTATTTTCTAACGTAAGTATTTAAATTAGGTGGGTTGGCAACATCCTAGAAAGCTTTTGCTTCTAGGATCTAGCTCACACTAGACAATCCACCCAACTACTTGTCTAAAAAATGAGTTTTATGGTAGTATTTTATTATTTTAAGGTAATACTCCTAAGACAAATATGAGATATCCACAATCACTTAGATTAAATTCACACACATTCAACAGGTATTCTCTCAAACCTTCCTTAACTAGTTTCATTTTTCACACTTAAGAAAAAGCAAAAATTAGATAGAAACATTTTGGCATGCCCGGTGGGACCCTTGAGTTTTATTAGGTGATTATATGTTTTGGGACATTTATAATTAAATTATTGATATCAATTTATTATAATTATTATAAAATTAATCTTTTTTCTTTACAAAAAAAAGAAAAAAATTAGTTACAATTTTTAGAAAATATTAAATCTTATTGCATTTATAAAAAGAAATAAAAGAGAATTCATCTTAAGACTAGGATTTAATTTTCATGCCACATTTGGGTGAATTTTAGTTGTTCTTGTATTCATTTAAATAAATAAAAAATTGTTTTGGTTAAAATTGAGTGCATCTATTGACTACTTGTTTGATTTTAGCTCACCTAGTTTAATTAAAATCATTATGAATTAATTGTAATTAACAAATGTTACACAAACTAAACCACTTTCACAATAAAACATCCAAACACACTTGAGACAAGGCCCAACTAGGATTTCATCTCTTATTGGATCACCTTACCCTTTGTTAGTTATCTTACATGGATTTATTCACCAAGGGGATACCCAACACAGTTCTTTGGCTGAGTATAAACTCTATAAATCAGTACATATTGGCTAAGCACCCACACTGGATGCAAGATTGTGATATGAGGGGAGAAAACCCCAAGTACTAGGCCATGTAATTGGAACAATATAGATTTATATTGAATGCCTAAACATAACCTAAAACCAAACATATACTACCTTATTTAGGACCTATTCAAGTCAATTTTTCTTCACACTTTTCTAAGGCATAATCCAAAAGAGAGATTAAAAAGAATCCTAAGATTTAACACACTCTTAGTGATTTTTTTTTTTTATTGTGTCTTTGCATATTTATCTTTGTTTGAGGTGTGAGAACATATCATCCTTTTCTTATCTTATCATATGGTTATCACTAGTCAACAATAAAAGGACCTCGAGGAAAAAAACCCACCACCAGATCAACCATCACCAACGTCCACCTCTTCATCCATGGAACACGTTTTTTAACTCATAGAATCCCCTCACTCTCTAAGAATTCATACTTAAGTAGTCTTAGGACATTTTTATTTTACCACTTTCCTAAAAAAAAATTATGCAACCTTACAACACTACCTAATAATCACATATTACCAAATCTTGGTTTCAACCCCACCTATAGATTTGCCTTATGGCATGCCTCTCCACCTTATTGGAAATACCTACAATACCATTAAAACTACTCAACCTTTATTTGTATAAATGCTATCATCAACCAAAAACTCCTTCAAAACTAACCCACCAACCCAAACTACCATTTCCCTTAGACATCTTACTAATCGCTACCCTAGAATAGGAGTGCCTACCTCTAGTACAATCCATCTTCATATAGTTACCTTCAATCCATCAAATACTACTCAAATTCCAAGCCTTTTGGTGTCCATACCCTTCATGTTATCACCAATTATCACAAGATTCACGACCCTTCCATCAACCACTAACCCAACCACCACTCTGACCAAACATGAAACCATTATCTATCTTCATAACCCACAAGGGCATATGCCCACTATCTAACCACCCACCTCTATCCAACCATTAACATACACATACCAATATATATCTTTTATCTAACCTCAAAATACCACATACAAATATGTGGAGTCATCTCAACCATATATTAGTTATTCACACATTCCCTAACTTCAACAGAACATACCATATAACTATGCATCCCAACAACCTCAAGAAAACTTCATGAAGTTGATCATTAAAAAGATGACTACCCTTAATTCATCCATCTCTGAAGTGCATAATCTCTTATCCTATGATCAAAATGTTAATGAACTTATTCACCCCTTAGTCCCCATCAGGGCTTATCTATCCTAGTGGGAACTTCCAAAATTTATCAAGTTTAATAGCAAAGAAGACCCTTAATAACATTTAAGAGCATTTAGGCATTCTTTCTACTTGATTTTCCATGATGATTCTCTTCTCCTCCATACCTTTCTTATGTCATTATCCATACTAGGATTGGATTGGTATAGTTCCATACCTAAACATTCCATACTCTCTTTTACCCAATTAGCCCAAAACTTCTTGGATCACTTTTTGATCAATATATCCAAGAAATTTTCTATTACTAACCTCTACTCCATTCATCAATTTGAAGATGAATCTATTTTTGATTTTTTGGCTCATTGGATGAGCCTAATCAACTAAATTTACTTTTCATTTTCTCAACTTGAGCTTATAGAGATCTTCACCTAGGCATGTGCAAAACATATTTCATCCACATTGTGTGTCCAAAGTTTTTAGACCTTTGATAAATATTTTACCATGGCTTGCAAACTAGAGAATAGAGCCATTGATGACGAAATTTAAAGTTGAAGAGAAAGAACTCAACTTATAAACCCAATGAGCCATTTTCTTCCAAACCAAACAACCAAACCAATCCCAACACTAAAAATAAATCAACCACCAATGCCATTATCCTCAAAGTTTTACAACCACCATCTACCAACCAATAAAACCCATGGAACCAAACCTCTAACTCTAATTATTCAAAGTGAAACCAAATAAACCAAACTTGGAATAATTATAAGAAATTGACTCCACTTAGGGAGCTCTATCCTTCTATTTTTGAAAATTTAACTAAAGTCAATATCATCCAACTTCTACCAATTAAACCACCCCAACAATTTGATGCTTCTCACCCTATACTGGATTGGTATAATTATAATGACCATTGTGCCTTCCACTGATTCATAAGCAATGACATCAATAGGTGCAACACATTCAAATACCTTTTATAATCCCTCATTAATAAAGGAGATCTTACATTGGACTATCCCAATCCCCCACCAAACTAGGCCCTTGACATATTCCACAAGCCTTTTCCTAATCATGCTCCTTCTACCCATTATCACGATAATTAATTAAAAGCATCCCATATGCTCATACTATTAATGTGGTTACTAATGAACCCATTGTTGAAGAAAACATTACCTCAACTACCTCTTTCCCCATCCCCCTAATGGATGTGGATAAACTACCTTCTATTCCTTTGTACATCCAAACAAAGGAAGCCACTATACCCACACCTCCATTGGAGAATAACACACCTATCTCCCTTATCATATAACCATCCACTCCCTCTTTTCAAGATATCTCATGAGAGAAGATAACTTTATCCAACCAACCTCTAATTTTGGAACCTTGTGCCAAAAACCAAGACAAAGGTAAAGGAACCATTCCTTCTCCTCTAAGGGATTAAAAATTAGAAATAAGACCCACGTCACTAAAACCCTTTCAAAATTGGCAACCAGAACAAATAAAGAGGTAAAACCACCAAAAGGCACAAAACCATAAATTTTACCTCCCTTAAACTTGCCCTCCATTTTGGGCCCTCATTCTTCTACCTTAAGTATGAAGCCCACTATTTTTACCAAAACCCCACCACCATTTTTGGTCACATCTTCATTCCTACTTTATAATACACCTTTCCTCACTATATCGATGATTCCTAAGTTACCTATCTTTCAATCCTCTACCTCTATATCACCAACCATCTTGCCTAAATGAAAACCATCAAAGCATGACACATTACCTAAGACACCTATCACCAAACCAATGTCTGAACAATCTTCTACCTCATCACCCAAAGTAAAAACTTCAAAATCTTTACCACCTTTAGCTGAGTCATATTCAACCATTCTACAAAGGCTGTTGTGAACATCTTCCTTATCTTTAACACCTATATAACATTTTGATGCTTCACATCCTAAACTATCATGGTTCAATGACAATTTGATTTTTATATATTATAAGACACTTGGCTATGACATGGAAAACTATAAATCTCTCCAAATTCTCATCCATCAACTTTATGATGAGGATGATATGTTAATAGATGAAAATATTATGCCACCCCTACCAACCCAAATAAAAATCATACCTACCCAACACTTACCCACTCTTCCACCTTCACCTAAAAATAAAGGTGAGTCAGAAAACTCTACTACTTCAACCTCTCCTATTATCCATATAATCAATGTGGTCACAAGATCACAATAGAAGGATAAATGGAAGGCTAAGACATCCATTCCTTGGACTTATCCCTCCCCAAACTACCAATTCAACAATACCCAACAATCTCCATTATCAAATAAACCCAAGGTTTCTATATTAGGTGCCTCACCATCTAAGCCTCCATACCCTAACCAATATGCAATATCCATCTAGAAAGTTATCCTCAAGAAGTTTTAGAAAACTCTAGTAAAATTGAGCTTGTATGACTTAGTCTATACCTCTCCCCATCACCACCAAGCACTCATATAAGCCTTACAATCCATTGAGGTCAAACCCAATGACACACAATCTCTAATCACCTTTGTTGGTACCCTTCAAACTTCCATCCTTGTCACCTTAAAAAATCTGTAAATACCTCTTATTCATCTAGAGGATCCTGATCCCCCTATTCATTATGGCATACATTAATCAAACAATCATCAAAAGGGTGATGATTGATGGAGGAGCCAATATGAATATTATCTCCTCCCATGACTATGACCAGCTACACTTACCCATGAACATCATGTTTGAAAGCCCAATTGTCCTTTGTTCTTTCAATAATACTATGGGTACTACCTTGGGCATAGTTATTCTCCATATTTGTAAAGATCCTCATATCATTCTTGAAACTTTTACTTAGGCACCCTTGGATTTGTCCCATGAGTTGTGTCCCTTTCACCTTACATCAATGTGTCAAATTTGAGCACGAAGGGAAAGTTGTGACAATCTAGGCTAACCCTAGTCCTTTCACATCTTACAATATGAAATATTGGCCTAATGAAGTCATTATTCCTCTTTCATCCACCTCACAACCATCTACTAGTGACATAACCCTACCAACCAAAACTCATGACACTTCCACACCAAATGATGATCGAGCTTCTACTTTCTCATATATTCCATCTTCTCATATTCCTGTAGAGGACCCCAGGGTAACCACATTCTAACATCTTTCCCTTGGGGAATGTAGACTCTTATTCTTAGATGCCTTATCCACTCTCAATAACATGGGAATCTTAGACATGACCCTTCATATGACCTTAACATTGAAACCATCATCCCCTTTGGGCTCCCAAACCATCAAAAAAATTTCATTTATGGGGGACTTGATCGACCACTTCTATTTTCTACCACTACTTCATCCATCCAACCATTTACCTCTAACTTTTCCTATCTTAGCAAACTAAAGTTTGCTAAGTTATATCTTCATAGATGTGTTTGGAAAGGATTTTGACTTTGTGGATATGAGAAAGGGCCTCATGAATTACCCCATATAAAAAATTTACAACCTCATGAGTCATTTGGCTTTGGATATGAACCACCTGAAGAACCAACAAATTCACCCAAACCAATTGCCACTATAGAATAAGATATTCCATCCCTCCCAACCCAAACACTTTCTACACCTAAAGATCCTAACATCATCCCCCTAACATTTTTTTCTAGTCAATACTGTTAGTTTGGGCCATCTCATCTACCAAAAGGGTTGGCAAACCAAAGTCCTTCCACTCGTACACCTTGAAATGGTAGAGAATGATTCTCTTACCATCAACACCATCCAAAATAAGGATGATCATTACATTCTTACCTACATAAATGTGGGGGATTCTTCTATTTATAAATCCCTTCTTCTTGATGCCTCAACCATGTCGAATAAATCCACCATAGATATCAACCTGGGAACTCTAGATAACCCCTATATTGTAAAATTTGGCCAATCATTGAATTCCAAGGAACTTAGATACTTCTCCTCTTTCCTCCAAGACCATAACATAACATTCACTTGTTCTTATATTGATATTCCCAAGATTAAACCCACCATTTCTACACATAAAATAGTCACTCATCGTGATGCGAAGCCTATTAAATAGAAACTTTGATGCATACATCCTCATATAGCCTTTCTCATCAAAGAAGAGCTTTAAAATATCCTATCTGTAAACTTCATTTAACCCATTTAATATCCCCAATGGGTCTCAAATATCATACCTAACCAAAGTCACTGGGGGTCTATGCATTTGTGTGGACTTTCATGAGCTCTTACTTCACCTACCCCAAGGATGAATTTCCTCTACCTAGAATTGATCATCTTATTGATCTTATAGCCAAACATGATATTTTATCTCTCATGGATGAGTTTTCAAGTTATAATTAGATTTTGATTTCTCTTAAAGATCATCATAAAATCACCTTTACCAACCCTTATGGAAAAATTTTCTATAAAGTCATGCCTTTCAGGTTCTAAAATGCTGGTGAAACCTACCAATGTGTCATGAATTATATCTTTCATGATATCATCCATAATATTGTAGAAGACTATTTTGATGACATTCTCAAGAAATCCAAACTCTAAAAGGATCACTTGATTGTTTTTAAAATCATATTTAAATGCCTCATCCATTACCATGTTTGATTTAATCCCAAGAAATGCATTTTTGGGGTCCTTTAAGGAAATTTTCTTGGATTTATCATCTCTCTTCATAGAATTGAAGTAGACCCTATTAAATTTAGAAACATTCTGGACATGCCTCCTCCAACCAACCTTAAGTAGCTCCATAGCCTACAAGGAAAACTTCAATCCATTCATCATTTCATTTCTAAACCTTTAGATTGGTACAAACCTTTCCATCACCTTCTGAATAAGGATGTCTCTTTAAAATGGAATATAAATTATCAAAAGGCCTTTGATTCACTCAAATAGTAGATTTTATCACCACCTATCCTTACCCGTTCTAAGGATGACCACCCCTTTTACCCATATATCTTTGATATGAACCATTCCTTAGGGGAAATATTGGCTCACCAAGATGAACAACATAAAGAGAAAGTCATATACTACATTAGCCACATGCTTGTAAAATACAAGACTCAATATACACATACTGAGAAACTCTACCTAACATTGACCTTCATGACTACCAATCTCTGCCAATACCTTATTAACCATAAAACCTATGTCATAAATAATACCAACCCACTCAAGTACATACACTCTAAACCATACCAAAATTAGCATATGGCTAACTGGCTCATTCTCCTATCTGAATTTAACATTGAAATCCTCTAGTAAAAGTTAATTAAAGGGTAGGTTATTGTCAACCAATTAGCCAAATATCCTTTACCAAAAAACCAACCACCTCCTCTTACTTTTTTGGATGAGTCTATTACAATTTTTTTTCAAGAGGATGGCATAACCTACCAAATGACCATGGTCTTTGATGAATCAAAGTTATAATAAGGAGGGGGTGCTAGAGTTATTCTCATTTCTCTCAATGGTGAACCCCTTCCTTCTTCAAACTTGAAATTGAATGCACCAATAATATGACTGAGTATGAATCCCTAGTAATAGGTCTCTAAATTCTTTTAGCCTTAGGAATTAAGACAATCCATGTTTTTGGTGATTCGTAGCTCATGGTCAACTAGGTAAAAGGATCCTATCAATGTAATACTGATGTATTTCAAAAACATAAAATTTTAGTTAACAAAATCTTAGCATCATTTGAACATTACTTGGTCTTATTTATTCCTTGATCTATCAAAAAAATCATAAATATGATGGCTTGCCTTACTTCCCAAATCCCTTCTCAGCCTTCCAATTCAAAAATCATTATCACCATTAATCATTTTACTACTCTCTATTATACCCAATATGATCTCCCTACTATTTTTATTGTAGAGGAATCCCCATCTGATATTTGGTAAGACCAAACTCTTAACTACCATAACGTAGACATAATTCCTCCAAACCTCTCTAGGAATGCCCAAAGAGCCTTTGTTCAAATTACCTCTTGTTACACCGTACTAGGGGTAATCCTTTACAAATGTGGATTTGACAGTCTCCTTCTTTGTTACCTATGTAACTATGAAGCGTTCCATGCCATCAAGGAAACACATGATGAGATCTATGGGGGACACTATAACATCCTATTGGTTTCAAAACATATCATTTACCTTAGCTACTATTGGCCTACCCTCAACCAAGACTATTGTGATTATGTAAAAAAGTGTGCTAAATGTTAATAACATGCTAATTTACATCACATACTAGCCAATAGCCTCCAGGTATCTAAGGACTTTTGGCCTTTCTCTCAATGGGGTCTTGATATCATTAGAAAAATTAACCCCCATTCTTTGTAATGACATAATTTCATGAACACTACCACCTAATATTTCACCAAGTGGGTTAAATCTATTCCCCTTATCATGACCAAAGTAGAGAATATTTTCAACTTTATCAACCATCATATCATATATCACTTTGGTGTTCCTTATAAGATCATCACAAATAATGGTAAATATTTTAAAAATAAACAAGTACAAGGGCTGTGTGATGCATTTTGCATCGAGTTAATATTTTCCTCACCTTACCATCCACAAGTAAATATACAAGCATAAGCCTCTAATAAAATCCTTAACAAAATGCTAACCAAAGAAGTTAATGCTTCAGGTCAAGATTGGCACTTACACATCCCATTCTCTTTAGGGGCTTATCGCACTAGAATTTGAACCTCTACAGGTGCTACCCCTTTCTCTTTAGTCTTCAGAATATAAGATGTCTTTCCCCTTCAAGTCTAAATCCCATCTCCTCACATATCATTGTAAGAGCTCATTTCTAAGAAATATTTTTATCAGCACCATTTATCTCAACTTGAGCTACTTGAGAGCATAATTTAGCAGCCCTCACCCACATTTATATCTATCAAGAGCATATCAAATGTGCTTCTAATAAGCACCTCAAACAATGGGACTTCAATATAGAAGACCTCATCCTAAAGGAAAACCAACACTTGACCAACATGGAGAAGAGTAAATGAGGCAAATTTTCTTTCAATTAGCTTGGGTCCTACATCATTAACCATAAGTATAAATGAAGAGATTATCATTTGTCCTCTCTCAAAGGCAAACCAAAACCTAGCCTCTCAATGATTTACATCTATTTTTATTTTTTTGTTAAAGAAGAATCAAGCTCACCCCTTTTATCTAGCTTAAGTTCATCCCTTGATTACAAGATTTTGACCTTCACCCATCCTTCTCCTCTCCTTTTTAGGAAAATTGATTACAACATAGGACCATGTGACTAACCATCATAGTCATAGCCTAATCCTAAATGTTGGTACCATGGCTCTACCCATAGCATGGTTCTCATGGATACTTTCCATATCTAACAAGATGGAATCCCATGGTCATTGTCTCTCAAAAACTACACCTTTTCATTTCATTAACCTTCTTGTGTGAAAATTTTTCCCTCATAAAGGTAAACCACCAAACCTAATTAGACTTTTCCATGTCTTAAAACATTACATCTATAAATGATTTGGATACTAAAATACTACTTGGTTCAATATCTTAAGCATTGTAGACTATTCCATCGAAGAACAAATGCCCAAAAATAAAATAAAAAATTATAAATATAAGGTAGATTTCTCCCATGAAGGACAACTATCAAGAGCATTAAACAAAGCCAATAAGCTTAGACCACTCCCTTGAAGGATGGATAAGTTAAATTTATCAAAAGTAGATAAATTTCTTAGAAGCTTCCCTCATCGATCAACTTATGATATACATAAATAAATCAAAAGACCCACTATCATAACAAAATCTAAAGCCATAATTAGCTCTCAAGTAGCATAATAAGTTAGAAGTCACAATCAACTTTCACATGTAAACTTCCCACATTGATTAGTGTACATCTAGAATACAACATGGACCTGTCTATTACCATTCTTAGGTCATCTATATAAGGGGAAAACTAATTCACATGAGGTTATCATACATATTATCCATTACCCTTCACACCACCTATCATCCATCTTCTCTTTAGACTATCTATAAAATCAAGGGATTTAGAGCTTACTTGACACCATATGATCAAGAAAACCTTTTTGATCAACTAATGACTACTCATGTACAAAATTTCAAGGGCTTATATTAATTAAGCCAATCCTATTAGTGTAGGTTTTTTATTTTTCCCTATTATTTAATTAAGGAAATTATATATTTGTGCATACATGGAGTTTTCCTAAATTCATGGTATAGGCTATCTTATTTGGAGATGTGTGTCATAGACGTGTCATAAGTGTCAAAATTAACTCCTTTGACCGGCTATTCTGGGTATGGGAGTTACTTCTCTATTCTTAGCACCTTGTCACCACCTTTCATGAAGGAGTTACAGTCTATTCTTGGGGTGCCTTGACTACATTTTGTGGAGGAGTTACTTACGTGCTCTCCTATATGTATTCTTCACTTTGGCCATCTCATGTTAATCAAATATTGGGTTTTCTCCTATTTGTCTTGTGCAATTTATCTCTTTGTATAATTTCAAATTGCTTTAGCATCTATGTGATGTGCACAAGCTTCATCTCGTGTGATCACACCTCCATTACACTCACATTATCCAGATTCTGGCAACAACTTTGATATGGTATCGGAGCCACCCTAGTAATCATGTGTCTAGTTATGCTATTAGTTTATTTTGAAATTCTTACTTTACTTTCTTAGTAGTTTTTTTTGTTTAATTCGGTTGTATTTGAGTGTTTTGGTAGAGTTTCTTAAAAACTCATGCAAATCCATACGAAATCCTATTAAAAAATTACTTCTATTGAGTTTCATTTAGATCAACCCTTTAGATATCTGAGTTAAAATTTGCCAAGACATCTTGTATAGATCTATTCTGGCTTCAACAAAGGCGGTGGAATTCCTTTTTTTTGTCATTCTGCAAGAAAAGTGAGATCTCTGCACATCTAGTTTCTATTTCTTAGACACCACTTTTAGCTTGGGGTAGCAATCTAGGAAGCACATCTTCAAATGGAGTAAGACTCCAGTAGGGTGAAGTGTCACTGCATGGCATCCAACGTGGAAGAATTTCCTAGGAGAGAGAGTGTTTTAATTCTTCCTCATCTCGGCTGGTCCTTTCACTCTCTCAGCTTCTACCTTGTTTTTTGTGTTGGATGCATGTCTATAGCAAGATCCTGATAGAAAAGTAGTAAGGTATTTGAGAAAAACTGTAAGATAAATCGAGGCATCCGCACCAATGCTTATTTTGGTGAGAGAAACCTGCCAAAATTATTTTTTTTTCAAAATGGTGCTCCTTTTCCTTGTTTGGCATCCCATGTGGGCCCTTAAACACTTGGTCATCCATTAGATTATATTTTAGTTTATTTCTTTAGTTAAAATTGAATTTTCTAAAAAAAATCATTCAATTTGACTGAGTATTAAGTATTTTAGACAATTTGATAATTTGGGGGTTTAAATTTAAACTTGTATCTTCACCTGTCGAAGATGAAGGGTGAGGCCCAAATTGGTAAGTGGCCAATTACCCCTAAAAAATACCTCCTTTGGATTCCTCACTTCGTGCTGAGTCCAATGAGTGGTTGGAATGCCACTTTCTCTCTCAAAATAGGTATATTTTTAATGTTGTAGTGCTATTTTTTTGTAAAAACACTAGTTTATGAGAAATTGAATCTTTAATAACTTGAAAACGGTAGCTCAGATTCAAGTACCATGTTTTAAAAAAGTGTTTGTATTTGAATT
The DNA here is from genome assembly GCA_037957365.1 of Torreya grandis. Lineage (NCBI taxonomy): Eukaryota > Viridiplantae > Streptophyta > Pinopsida > Cupressales > Taxaceae > Torreya > Torreya grandis. The sequence continues at coordinate 89,478 of JARHVA010007049.1, forward strand.
ATCCATAGTGTAGGCTTGTTATTTGTTAAAACTACACTAGTTTATAAAGTGCCTAAAATTTGGGTCTCTCGAGACGCATTTTCGGCTGAGTCTGACGTCTTGTTTGCTTAAAGTCTTGCACTGATTGCTCTAAGATGGATTCTTAGCTAAGCCCAACATATTTTGAGTGTGTAATTACATATTTTAGGGGGCTCAAAATTTCATGGGGGTGTGATTGCTTTTCAGCACTTGCAAACTTTGCTTTCATTCTCCTTTCTGCATAATTTCAAAACTTGCAATCAACACAACTTCACCTAAATTCAGCTTAAAATGGATTATTTTCAACTTAAACCCATAAAATCCTTCAACTATCATAAATGTAAAGTTAAAATGTCAATCATTCTTAGAAGCAAATGGTTGTATAGGATCACCATAGGTACTGAAGTAGAAGCCAGCACTGATGTTGAAAAGTTCAAGTGGTACAACCGTAGTGACAAAGGCTATGGATTACTGAGCTTATCCATGTCTCCAAAACTTCTCTTCCATTTAGAAACCTCCAAGACTCCCAAAGACATGTGGGACACCCTAGAAACCTTATTTGGGAAGCTTGATGAAATGAGAGGTCATGAGCTCGAAAACGAACTCATAAGTCTAAGTCCTAGCAACTTTGACACCCTACAAGACTTCTTCACTAAGTTTAATACCCTTAGATTAAAATTGAAAGAATGTAGGATAGAGAATAAATATGACAACTCATCCTTTTTATTCTCAAAAAGTTAGATCTAAGTTATTCAGTCTTTGTCTCCACTTTCCATGCCACAAAAAGTGCCTTTGGCACTACATGGAAAATGCCTTCTTTGGATTCATTCATTGCCAAATTAACTAGGGAGAAAGATAATCTAATTCAAATGGGCACAATGAAGTCTACTCAACCCCAAGCTTTGATAGCTGGAAAAGGTAAGGATAAAACTTCAACAAAGGAGAAGAAGAAAAAAAGAATAAGGACCAGGAGAAGAAGAAAGAAAACAACAATCCTACCATAAACAACACTGAGTCTTCCTCCTCTAATGCTAAACCTAAGAAGGAGAAGGTTAAGTGTGCCTATTGTACAAATACAAGGCATGATGAACACAAATGCATGAAGAAACAAATAGATCACTTAACTCGTCTTCTAGAGAAGCATAACATAGGTGTTCCTGAGTCCATCAAGAAAAAATCTACCCAAGATTCTACCAAGGCAAAAGGCAAGGGTAAGGAGAAATGAAAGGGCAAGGCCCTTTTAACAAATACAACTTCTACAACATCATGGGTCATTGATTCAAGTGCTTCTCACCACATGGGCTCTTCACTAGTTGAGTTTTCATCTTTAGAGCCTTGTAGCATGACTTTAATTAGTTTGGGTGATGACACATCAATTTCTATTATAGGGAGAGGGTCAGTTGAAATGGAAGAAGGAACATTCAATAATGTTCTAAGTGTTCCTTCTCTTCCAACCAATCTCCTATCAGTGTACCAAATCACTTACATTGGTCAGAGCATGAGAGTTAAGTTTTCACCAGATTCAGTGGCCATCAGGGAGTTGCATAGTGATACTATAGTGGCAGTGCATAGGGCAGATCACCAAGAAAGGTTATACACCTTCTCACATTTTGCACCAGATTCTTCTCTAACAGCATTGCTAACTCATTTAGATGGAGTTAGAAAATTATGGCGTGAACAGTTTGACCACCTTAACTACCGCTACCTTGAACAACTTTGCAAAAATGACATGGCCATTGGCTTGCCTCATATCTAATTCTCAAATGGATTTTATGAGGGATGCTCCCTTGGGAAGCATCCCGAAGCCAAATTTGACAAAGGAAAAGCTTGGAGGGCTTCACAACCTTTGGCGTTAGTCCACAGTGATGTATCAGGACCCTTTCCCAAACCATATTTCACAAGGGCCAAGTACATCCTCACTTTCATTGATGATTTCTATAGGTACACTTGGATAAATTTTCTCAAACAAAAGTCTGAAGTGTTTGAAAATTTTCTAGACTTTAAGGCTTTTGTTGAGAAATAGAGTGAGAAATCCATCAAGGTTCTTCAAATTGATAATAGAGGGGAGTATGTCAAAAATAGGTTTGAGTAGTTTTGCACCACAAAGGGTATTGATTTGTAGTGCATAGTCACTTATAGTCGTTCACAAAATGCAGTTGTAGAACACAAAAATAGGTTCTAGAAAGAGATGGGTAGCTGTATGATTCACTCCAAATCCTTAGCACCACAGTACTAGGCTGAAGCCATCAATTGTGCTTTCTACATTCAAAATAGGGTTATTCACAAAGCTTTGAAAGGGATAACACCCTTTGAAGCTTGGCATAAAAGAAAACCTGATGTTGAGAACCTTAGGGTTTTTGGATCCCCAGCCATGGCCTGCATATCAAAGAAGAAATGCAAAGCTATGGAATGTCAGTCCAAGCCTTGCACATTTTTAGGATATCCAAATGGTATTAAGGGGTATCACCTTCTAGATCTGACAACTCATGAGTTGTTCATTGAGAGAAGTGTCCACTTTTAGTAGAGTCCTAGAGACTCAACACTTGGCACTTCTTCTCTCTCATCAGTTCTACTTCTTCATGATGATTCCTCAAAATTAGATCAGTCACTACAAGTTCCTGAGCCAGAGACATCTTCTTCTTCTTTGAGTTTAGACAGTGATGATAGTGATGCAGAGTCATTCACCTCTAGTCAGTCAGAGGATGAGGAGTTAGCACCTGACTCACCCACTTTTGGGCCTCTTTGGGATAGACAAACACTTGAGAGTGCTGGCACTTGGGCAAGAGATCCCACAAATGATAGATGTACTAAGGGGGATTTTTAGAGAGATCCACATGCCTTCTTTGCTTCAATTTTGGATCCATAGACTTTCTAAGAGGCATCGGGGGTACTTGAGTGGGATAGTGCTATGGAGGAATAATATTCTTCCTTAATCAAAAATCACACTTCGAATTTGACATCACTTCTTAAGGGAAGAAAGATGGTTCAATGTAGGTGGATATATCTGACCAATTTTGTAGCAGATGGGTCAGTTGATAAGTACAAGGCGTGGTTGGTTGCCAAGGATTTGTGACAGGTAGCAAGCATTGACTACTTAGAGACCTTTACATCCATTGCAAAGATGACTTCTATCTAACTCACCTTAGCTATTTTTGTAGCACATGGTTGGGATGTGTACCAGATGGATGTGAAGAGTGCCTTTCTTCACAGATACCTAGAGGAGGAGATCAACATGGAGTAGCTACCAGGATTTGTTCAAGATTCTTCCTTAGTATGTAGACTTAGGAAATCTATATATGGCCTCAAACAAGCCCCTCAGGCTTGGTATGCCAATATGGATTCCTTCCTTCTCACAGTGGGTTTCACTAGGTGCCATTTTGACCCCAATGTTTACTTCCTACGATAGGATGATTCAATCCTGATTTTGGTTCTATATGTTGATGACATTTTAATCACCAAGAGTTCTTCATCAGCTATTGTAGTGGTGAATGCATCTCTCTAGGATATATTTGACATGATAGACTTGGGTTTGTTGCACTACTTCCTTGGCATTGAGATCTCACAGTCAAATTCAAGAATTGCTCTTGGACAACCTAAGTATGCTCTAGATTTATTGTCTCAGTTTCACATGGCTGATTGCAAGCCATCTCTGACTCCTTTTCTATCAGGAGTAAAGATTTGAGGCTGACTATTCTTCACCATTGGTTGATGCCACTCAGTATCGACAACTTGTTGGCAGTCTCATCTACTTGACTCACACTAGGCCTGCAATATCATATATAGTGGGACTTACCTCTAGATTTATGCATGAACCTCATGAGTTGCATTGGAAAGAAACTAACAGGATCTTGCATTACATACAGGGTTGACATAGATATGGGATTCGTTATAGATTTAGCATAGAGGTTGACTTGCTTAGATATATAGATTCAGACTAGGCTAGTGATTCACAGACTCACAAGTCCACCTCTAGTTATAGTTTCTCTCTACGTTTTAGTCCTATCAGTTGGTCTAACAAGAAGCAGAATACTATTGCTATATCATCCATAGAGGTAGAGTACAGGGGATCTGTTAATGTAGCTATTGAGGCTATTTGGCTTGAGGGGATTCTTTCTGAGTTTGGCATTCCTATCAATCAACCCACCATCATTTATTATGACAACCAGAGTACCATTCAGATTTTCAAGAATCCAATTTAGCACCAGCAGACCAAGCACATAGAGATTCACATGCATTTCATTATGGATATTATTCATAGTCAGGTCATTGACTTAATCTTTTACCAGTCTTTAGAGCAGGTTGTAGACATCTTCACCAAACCTTTCACCGAGAGCAAGTTCATTCATCTACGAGCTCTTCTTGGGGTGTGGTCTACATCTATAGCAACATCATCTTCAGGGGGGCCTTCTATCTTCTTCATTTATTTTATGTCTCTCTTTTAGGGGAGAGTTTCTTCCTATGGGTTTTATCCTTTTCTCTATCTTACGGGAGATTGCATTTGTACATGGGTACCTCATCAGGCCTAGTTGTTGGGACCCATTTTATATTTTCACACTGCCCACCTAAGTTGTGCTTATGGGGGGGGGGGGTATTAGTGTAGGTTTTTTATTTTTACCTATTATTTGATTAGGGAAATTATATATTTGCGCATACATGGAGTTTTCCTACATTTTTGGGATATGCTAGCTTATGTGGAGATGTGTGTCATAAATGTGTCATAGGTGTCATAATAATGTCATAAGTAACTTCTTTGACCAGCTATTCTGGGTATGGGAGTTACTTCTCTATTCTTAGTACCTTGTCACCACCTTTCATGGAGGAGTTACAGTCTATTCTTGGGGTACCTTAACCACCTTTTATGGAGGAGTTACTTACGTGCTCTCCTATATGTATTCTTCACTTTGGCCATCTCATGTTAATCAAATATTGGGTTTTCTCCTATTTGTCTTGTGCAATTTATCTACTTGTATAATTTCAAATTGCTTTAGCATCTATGTGTTGTGCACTAGCTTCATCTTGTGTGATCACATCTCTATTGCATTTGCATTATCTAGATTCTGGTAACAACTCTGATAAATCCCACTTCAAGTTTGTTCTCAGTCCTCATCAAAAATAGAGCATCATGCCCTATTCTTATCTTAATGTGCTTGGTTTATGTTGTCATCATGACTTTTACCATCAAGTGTTGAAACAACCATAATCATTATTTTTACATTAAGTGGGAAGACAACCAACATAATCATGACCATCCGCATAACCACAAACATAATCACATCAAACTATGCAATGTTTTTTTAGGGTGTGATGACACATACATAGTCATCAAATTACACACACATTACCTATGCACACATACATATATTTACCACTTAGGCATTATGCTAACTTTGTAGTGACTCTATATTTCCATTGAGACATCCTCCTAGTTTATTTCTTGCTAAGATATCACTAGAGCTAGACTTAATGACATTCCGCATATCAATAGTGACTGGGGGGTGTATCATACTATCCTCTTTTACATTTTTCCCTATAGGGTGGGAATCATATTCTTCTCTAGGATTTTTTCCCTACTCAACTATTGATGTCATTACCTCCCTTTACTCCATTTTTTCCCTCAATGCACATCCCCTTGGATAGTGAGGGTTCCCTCTATGGATAGACTAAGGACAATGTTCTCTAGCTCTACATCTTGTACAGCCATATTCTTTCCTTCTTCACTACTAAGGAGGTAAGAGTTCAAGCTTGAGCTCGGGGCCATGGGTTACTTTCCTTTTGTTGTTGGTTTAATAGAACTTCTATTATCACCATCAAATGTGATAGTATTTGGTATATATGTAAATTCATCATATATATTATTTCAAGTCATGAGAGTTGCTGGTCATTTCCACCATTATTCCCATTATTTTTCATATTCAACCTCTTATAGTTTTCTGTACTCTGATCACTCTTGTAAAACAAAGTGACTTCACAATATATATTTGTTCTTAGCATGATTCTTTATATATAATACCTAACTGCTATTCCTTATTGGCATGATTACCCATCCCACTAATGGGGGAGGGTCCTATGATGTCATTGATTCCATTAAATAATTTTCCCACTTATAAAGGTCACATCCACTTACCTTTCATGCAGACCATAACACTCAATCCAACTTGTCATTATACACTATCATGAGCTATTTTTGTTGCCCTTATCATCTAATTCCCATTTGATGTCCTCAATTGCTTTGTCATCTTACAATCATTATGGGCTTTATGGTGTTTTTCATCTTTGTCACCTCTACCTTAGTTGACATAAATTGTCTTCCATCCTTGGGCCACTACAATGGTCATGTATTTGAAACTACCACTGTTGCTAGTGGTAGTGGCTTCCAAATACTTACCACTATATAAGTTCCCTCATCTTATCCAAATATATAACCAATATCCTAGACCACATAGCTCCCCACTAGTAGATCCTCTTCTAAGTATAATCCAAGGTCATTGATCTTGAGGTATTTGGATAGAGGATGCAGACATGGACACCTTTTGTCTAGCCAACCCATGTAGCTTTTAGGTTAAACATGGCCCATCCTCTATCATTTACCACACTAACAATTTTATACATTATATAATCTACATAGCTATCAAATAAAATATTTTTGAGTCATTCCTCTACTACCACCTAAAAAAATTAGCTCATAGTGGTGATGAGCTTTGCTCAAAAAAACTATACAGATCTTGATAGACAACCATTTCCTAAAACTCAGCTCATATTGGTAGACACTATCTCCAAAATGCTACCCTCACCTAATTTTAAGAGGTGTAACCTCCTCACAAAGGTACATCTTGTTTGGATTATCTCCATTTAAGGTCATTTTTGGTGATTAGAATTATGTTCCCCTCTTATTTATCCTACCTTTCCCATCTATGTCTCTCATCTTACTAAATGTGGGATCATTATTGTAACTATTCACTAATCTACACCATAAAACTTCACCAAAACCCAAAACATCTCTTTTATAAAACCTTTTCCATCACCGCAAACCAACCCATGTGGTCAATCAAATTGGGACAACCAATTTCAACATCCCTCACTCAACCCTTGTTTAACTACATTCACTTGATGTCCATGGACTATGTAAGAATTGCTTCAATTTTGAGGGTAGCTTGGATACTAATAACTAATTCCCATCCCATTTTTTTATTCTCACTCATTTCCATCACTAACAGTACCATCTTGCTTAGGTCATCCTACATCAAGGAAGCTTTAAATTCTTTCTTAAGCATCCTTACGTTTTAACACTATCTAATATTTCCTTTTAGTTTTTCCTCCATTGTTGGGAGAACTACATTGCCTTGAGGTATTTATGGACTATGTAGGTATCACTCAGTTATTTATTTTAGCTCGACCACATCATTTACTTTATTTTCCTTCTCACCTAATATCTTTTCCCCCACTCCTCTACCTATCTCCTCACCACCTCCTTCACTTTAGCTTGTCAATCTCTTTTAACCACTTTTCTAGCTTGTCAATATCTTTTAACACAAGGGATGATAACCTTCCTCATTGAACCCTATTATCTTCCATAAAGCCACTACCTACTCTGATTTGTTGGCATCCCTATCATCTTTCCTTGTGCATGTTTTTTGGCTCACTTCCTGACCCACCTTTTGCATTTTTTGTCTCTCTCTTTAATTTTTACCAACCTTACCCCTATCTCCTTTGTCTTCTTTTTCCATATTCATCATTTTCCCTTGTCCTTGGTAATTTGTCACACCCTCTTCATCACTCTCTTTTTCTCATCAATTCCACATATGGTGCATCTTGAAATCTTTTTGTTTTTTCTATTGCTTCACTTTTTCTGTACATGTACCACCATTCTCTATCATTTTTCCACTCTTCCCATCTTTCCCATTTTCCATTCTTCTTGTTTCCTTTATCTTCATCCATTTATCCTTTTTATCTTATTTTTCTCCTCCACAACTAGTTTATACTTGGGTATTTATCCTTTGAAAATCCTTCCATAATTACCCTTTTCTTCTTATCAGTTCTTGCTTTTTACCTTTCACATTCCCCTTTTCCTTCTTCCATCTTGGTACTCACTTCTCTTTTGTATGTGTGTGAATATTTCTTCTTTATATCCCTACTTCAATTCTTCATTTTTCTTCTTATCATTATTGATACTCATCCTTTATCTTCATGTCATTCCCTTTCATTATTTTCGACCATCCTCTCCATTTTATCTATTTAATTTCATTTTTCTCATCTCAAGGACATTCCTTGTTCTTCTAGACCTTTTTTTCTCCTTCTATATGTTCATGCCTGGCTTCTTCCATCCTTCTTCACCTTCATCTTTATATATAACCTAATTGTTTTCTTCACCTATCTCTACATCCATTTCTTAGTTTGCCTTCACCTAATCCCTTGTTGGATCTCCCTTATTTTCTCCCATTCAACCTCTATCTCCTGAAAGAGCAGTCACCAGTTTTATCACTTTTACGTACATCTCCTTATATGCTTCCTCATATCATCCATGCCCTTACTTTAATGTATAAAATATGGTTAGGTTTGCTACTTCAAGTGCCTTCCTTTCTTCATTTAATACCTTTGTATGTTGAGCCTAGATTCTCTTTTTTGTCCCTCTTTAGCTAATCCTTTCACCCTACCTATCACCTTCTTACCTTTTAAAAACCTATACGCATTATGGGCTTATATGATCATGGCATATAACATGTTATGGCCATGAATGTCTATTGTCAGGTATATACTGATCCTATGACTCTATAAATTAATCCACCATTCCCATGATCTCATATGAACCATAAGTGAGCATCAGCACCATTAGCTATAAAGATGAAAATTCCTTCCCCATCTCCTCTAATCTTGCCCATTTTGAACCCCTTTTACTTTGACCTTTAGAGATGTTAGAATAAAAACATAAACCACCTTTAAATGGAAGATTTGGGGTACCCACATGTGGATGATAGATGTACCCTCTCACATGACTTACCTCCCAATCAATAATTTCCTTTGATTCTCCCTACCCAACCTCCATCTTCTTATACATTGTAATAGCCCTAATCTTTAATCACATTCCACCCAGTAACCTTTTATAAGAGTTGCCTATTCCACTAAAATATTTTGTCTTTGGTCTCTTTTAGACCTATTTCTCCCAACTTCCTTTTTAAATCCCCAATATGTCTATCTTCACACATTATTATTATATTTTACCTCTTGATTATCCATTTATACCATATATTTTCATTCTTATTTCAACATGTTCCCTCATTTAATTAATATTATTATTACTCGCCTCACTCCATATTCCAAAACCCCTCAAAATATTTTTATAAACTCCATAAAAATTAATGCTTACTTATTTTGAGACCCCACTAGCTCAGGGGTCAAGGGTTTTAATCTTCACCACTTCTCATTTACCCACTCTACTACTTTGCTTCCTAAAATCATTAAATACTACCCTTCGATAGGCTATTAATGACATTGTTGTAGAGTGTGCATAATGTGAAATTATTTGGATGGTGACAATAGAACCCATTGGGTCACCATGATAATTTGAGTAGTGTTAAAATTTATAAGGCCTTGTAAAGCATATTTTTTAATTTTTTTAAATGGTTGTAGAAATTTAAGCCTACTTATCCATGGTTGTAGATTCCTTTTACATATTTGAAGCAATCATCTAATTACATCTTAGGTAATCTCATCCAAAGTTTTTACCAAACCAATTATAAAAATATATGATAACCATCTTTTACACCCTTTAGAGCCTCCCTTTTTCTAACATTCTTCAACTGAACCTAACTTCATGATACATAAAATTGGGGCTACCAAGCTAACCAACACTCGTCACCTTAGAAGAACTACATTTGGCCTAAAGTTTATTTTGGACATTATGTCCATGGAACTATGTAGGTAGTGTCCACTTGCCTAGTGTATATGGATTTTTCTTGGCCACCCAATTCTAACCAACTAATCCACTTTCCCATGTCCATCTTGATATTGGCCATTTTTTACCTAACCTCTTCACATGTTCTATGATGACCTTTCCTTGGTCCTTTTTACTACACCAACTATACTTACCATGTTGAACTTTTTTCACCCCACCTCATGTGCAACCAAACCATTTTTATTAATTTGTGGGAGCACTTCCTACCCTAGATACCTATGACCAACACTGACCTTGTCTAGATGGCTTGATAGGCTTAATTTGATAAATTATGACTAACATTGTAGACTACTTACCCTATCATTTATCCATCTATAACTTGACCTTATTTTTATCAATATTAGAAGCTTTAGTATTTGTGAAATCTTGAATATCATGATTAGTCATATGTTTTTCAGCCATTGACATTTCACATACCTAGCTAACTTGTAGTATTACCTAGTTCCTACCCACTAATTGATTATTAAACATGTAATTGATTCAGCCTTTCCTCATCAACTCTCATTTTGAGGGGGAACACCTCCTTCCATGCTCAGGGCACCCTGACCTTCTACCAAGTGATTCATTTTTGTTTTCCAACTTTTTAATTCAAATCAAGATAATAAAAAGGGATAAAATGTAGATGTTAGAAAAATGCACACTTACAATTTTTGATGACTAAATGCCCTAGATGTTCTTAACCCTTAACCAACCCCTCTTAACCTAAACAAATCACTATTCCTATTCACATAATACTATTCAAAATTATTATTTGAAAGTACTATTCACTATCACTATTCACCATGGGACCCACTTTCACTATTCATAATGGCATGGTATGTCACATTTCAAGTGACATGAAGGTGATATATAAAGTGATTTGACAAGTGACATGGCTTAAAAATGAGGTGGATTAAAGTGAGACATCATATCCCACTTGGGACCCTCATCCAAGGTACCTAATGACATCATTAAGCACCACAAGGGTCCCCCTTGGAAGTATTTCAAATTTCCCCTCATCTCACTTAGAAAATAGTACCAAATTCATGGGGAATATTTATAAGTTCATAGGAAAAGATTAGTGTGAGTAGTGAAAGGTATTTTTGACCCATATGAGCCCATGTGCATGATTGCCACAACATTTTGGACTCTCTACCAAATTGGGAGACAAACCAACCATGTCATTTTACCTATTATCTAAGTGTGAATTTCATGCCCTTCGCTTTCATGACCACTCATACACCCACATGGATAATGGTTCCAAAATTCATGAGGCACTTAGCCAAAACATGAAAGAGACTGGTGGAATGTAATTTAGACCCATTTGAGCCCATGCACTTGATTCCCAATCTATTTTGTACTCTTTACCAAGTTGGGGACATACTTGTGAAGTGGGAATCCTATGACCCTTGTCCTTAATTATCACTTATGATCCCACTTGAAAAATGGCACCATACTTCTACTATTCCCTCTTTTAGCATGGTTCTTGAAAACACATGCTATAAATTACACCCATCTCCTTCACCTAAGGTTAAGTTTCAAGTTTTTGTTTGGTTATTAACATCCTTTTTTAGGTATTTGAATGAGATCATCATTTTTTAGGTCATCAAAATCTTTGAGGAAATGTATTCAAAGAAATGAATATTTGCAAAAATTGTCATGGGATTCCTTTATCACATCATTAACAACATCAACCACATCAACAAGCCTCAAGGTAACCTTATTTGGTTTTTTATTTTAGTTATTACTTAAGTCCTAATTTTCATTACCTTTACCTTTACCCCTTAATAAATTTCCATCTTAATACATTTTCCTCCTTTACCACCTTTTCCATTGTAATTATATTTATCTCCTTTGCCCTATTTTCACCTTTAACACCTTCACCCTCTTTTCCCCCTTATCCTTTTAGTACCCTAATTACTAATTGTTTTATATTTTTAAACCATATATCCCTCTCATTTTATTATCTCAATAATTTACAAACCTCAAAAAACCATTATTTTGACCCTTATCAAACTACCAATCCCAAAACCACAACCTTGTCTTAACCAATTTTTAGTATTAGTATAATCAAACTAGTTGCTTCATTTTAGTTAACCTAGAAAAGCATTTAATTTTTTTAATTAATTCACAATATTTTTTTATTTTTAGTTTAAATTTTTTGTCATTTTATTCAAATACTTTTAATTTTATTTTTGAAGTTAAGTATTTAAAGTAGGTGGGTTGATAGCCTCCTAAAAAGCTTTTTCTTCTAGGATCTAGCTCATGGTAGGAAGTCCACCCAGCTACTTAAACTAACAAATGAGTTTTGTGGTAGTGTTTTATTATTTTTAGGTCATCCTCCCAAGCTAAATAGGATCTCTCCATAATCACTTGGATTCAAGGCATGAATATTTAATAGGTATTGTTCGACACCCTCCTTAACTAGTTTCTTATTTTAATAATTAAAGAAAAGTAAAAATTAGATAGAAACACCTAGATCTATCAAGGTATGATAGTCCTAATGAGAATCCTATTATACCTCTAAAATATGAAAAAATGATTGAACCTAATCCTCATGATGAAATATATGAGATATGGTATCAGTTTAATGTCATTCTTAAAGAGTTTGAGAAGATCATTAGGCTTGTATCTTTCCTAAAGGAGTGAAGACTTGATAAGAAAGACAACCATGATCCCATTATGTACAATGATGACCTTGATATGTTAGTCAAGAAATAAGAAACTTGGGTAGTCCAAAATTTACTTATTAAGAATAAAAAAATGTTGGAGACCTTAGCTAAACAATAAAAAACCATGGTGAACTAAAAAAAACTTAATAGATCTAAATATGGTATTGATGATTTCAAAAAATAGATAGATCATGCTTTAAAGATACATGAAGATGAGGATGTTGTGGTGAATCACAAGATGTAGATAGAGGAATATAGAATGAACACGTTTAATTTAAAGAAATTTTACACCCCAAACAAGTTTATTGAATAAATGAATGAAGGTTTCTTAAGCCCTCCAAATGAAAATATTGTAGTCAGTAGAAGATATAACCATGGTAAATCTCTTGACTACCTCCATGAAAAAGATTTCAATGACAAGCATGCACCATATGAGGATTTATTTTCTTGGATTATCATGGAAGTAAGGAGTATTTTCTTTGACCTTATTTGAAGCAATGTACATGATGGATCTTCAACTCTAGTTTTTAGGTATTGTACATACTAGGATAGGTGTGTTTTATTTCAATTAGTTTGTGTTTTTCCTAAGGGTTCTTGAAAACATAAGTGTGTTTATTTTATTGTGAGTATTATTTATTTTCTTGATTCTTATTTCTTTGGTGTTTTTGGTGTTCTTTCAGAGTCAATACATGTCAAAAATAGTGTATAGGTGACCCCATAACCCAATGTATAGGAGAAGAGTACTGGTCTTGGGTATAGTAGGCTTGCCACCCATAAGAATTACCAAATTATTGACTAATTTGACCACCTAGTCAAATTATTCAACCCCATAAGTAGTTAAAACTCCTACAGTGTCTTTCTAAGGTCATAAAATTATTTCATCATGTTTAGTAAGGTCACTTAGGGTGTTTTAGTTTAGTCATATGTGTCATTTGTCATACTTTTCCCTTTATGTCACCTTTTAATCACTTTAGGGGAATTGTACATAATATTCATGAAAATGAGAAATGTCAAAATATATTTAAAACTAAAATATGTCAATTATGGTGTCAGGAGATAGTTTTGTAAATGAAAAATGTAGGTTTAATGTCCAAAGGTGGAGATAACAAAAGTTTATAATAGTTTGTAGGCAGTTGTATGGTCATGTACTGTCTACATAGAATGTTGGAGCTTTATAAATATTTATACAAGATATAATATTCCATTTTCATGGTTAATAGGTCATAATAGGTTTGAATCTAGAAAAAACTAGTTTAACTACTTCATTGCTATTCTAAGCAAGATAAAATAGGTTAACCGATCATCTTTTGGTATGAACATGATAAGAAGAGTTTAAATAAATGAACTTTCTAAGTGATGGTAGACTACATCATCTTCTTTTTCATGTTGATATTATATACATTTACATACTATTATCTATGAACCATATCTAATAAGGTTGATCACTTGAAATTATCTACTCATCCCCATGGCCTCTGGTGTTTTCATCTATATGCAGTTATTTGAAGACTCTAAGTGTTGTAGTTTTATTTAACAAGTTTTATCTTCCTTCCCATATGGTTCTCAATTATGTCGGCATATGTAATAGGAATTATATGTAGGAGTGCTTAGTTGTATTATAAATGCATAAGTATCAATAATATACAAGTTTTATTTCTAGGTATAGTGTTTTACCTTCCCACAGTGGTTTCAAGTTAGAGGTAATATACTTGTGTGATCTCCTTTTCAGCATAATGATTGTCTAAGTAGGTTAAATAGACATATATAGGTCTTAATTATTAGAATAAGGTGAAGTTGTAGTTGGTTTCGTATACACAGTCATGTTTCAATATAATGACAACCTACATGACTATGTAAGGTGGCTTGAAGTAGAGCATTGAAAATACTCTATAAGTGTGTAATCCCTTTTAAAACCTTCGAATAGGTCTGAGGACATAACTGAATTCATTATATGAATGATGAGACCAATGAACATAGTTATATCTAAATCTATGTTTATAGGGTTCAAATGAGTTTCATTACCTGAATATCTTTGAAAAGGGATTTTTCCCTATATGTTCCGAGCTAGTGAGGAGAAGTTATGAGGGATGAGTGAGTTTTGTGCCTCCATCCTTGCAACATGGAAATTTTAGTACTAGTTTAGCATTACATTAGGTTTTTTTGATCAATGTAAAGTAATGAAAATGAGATTCCAATTTTATCAATATCCCACTGGAGCCACTTGATAAAAATAATAGTGTTTTGAGTCTAAAAGTGTAAATGTAACTAGTGCACTATAGTTCATTGATCAGAACATATATTTAAGGAATGAGAATAAATAATATAGATAATATATATAACTATTGATATAAAAATGGATAAAAATAGTTAGACAAAGTACTCAAGTAGTTTTTATCACTTATAAGAAGATCTCACAATTTAGGTAGCATATACATTATGACTACAGGTCTATAGGATAGTGAAATTGAAGAATGGAGAATGATGCATCATTCCAAGGTATAAAATGAAATAAATTTAGTTTTATATATATATATATATATATATATATATATATATATATAATTATTTTAGGATCCAAGGATGTGAAATACAAAAATCAAGCCTAGACAGTCACCTATAGAGACCCTTGATAACACCTATAGTTGGTTCATACATAGATTTACCTAAATCCATAGTGAGTCTATCTTGAAGTTTTGAAGTTTTAGGGAGTCTTGAGGTATGAATAAGATCTTAAAATTGGTTTATAACATAAATATTACCTAATAAATACATTTAAGGTCTCAATTTAATCTGGCAAGTAGGGTAGATGCCATGTATTTTGTCTCAGACAAAGGGAACTCCCAGCCAAGGAAACCTACAAGTTAGTATGTGACAATGAGATAGTTGAAGGGGAGAGGTCTTGGGAAAATTTATAAATTTTTTAATAGTTTAATTGAGGATTATTAAATATGTGAAAGGCCTTGAAAGTGTTGGCATCCTTCAAGAGGGTCATGAGAAATAGAAAAGATAGTCAGGCCTATTATGCCTAGACTTAGACCTAAGCCATACAAGTGTGTAACTTAATTTATAGGATCACATGATTCCTTAAATACACGTTGACGACCTACAAGGGATAATACAATACTAGTGAGAATCATTAATTTATATTAAATTACTCATAGATGGTCAATTTGGTGTATTTTAAAGTCAAATCTGTCTATGAAGCATGAGAGGGTCGAGAAGTCATTTTCACTTTATCACATATGTATGATATGTGTACATGAGACCAAAATAATTTATGAAATATTTAATATATTTCTTAGTTTTCCCTCACTGAGATTCTTTTAGATTTTCAATGTCAAAAGTTTTTAAATAATTCTTAACCATCTAGGATACTTAAAACCCTCTCAAAACCCTATCTCAAACTCAATGGACAATAAATGGTGGGATATTAATCTTAAAGGATTAAAATGGTTATAAACATGATTGGAACTGGTTTGGTACTCTTAAAATCTCTTCACCGGTTAAATATCTTGTACTATCTTTTATACAGATAAGCCCAATTCTTATTATCTTATACAATTTGGTAGTTTATATAGGATAACTAAATAATTCTTAAGTGAGAATCATTGTATGAAGTATATTGAGTCTTTTTAAAACCTATAATATCCATTTATCACTCCATTAAATTATTAAAACATCTATGCTATCTCATTCATAATATGTAGTCAAAATAGACAATGAGAGGGGAAGATGTCTATCAATGATGGAGGTGAGAAGTGTAACATAAGTTTCATGGAGGTATATTTTATATACCATATGAAAAATTATAATAATTTTCATTTCATTACATCTCTTAAATGCATTCCTTTGAGCAATTTCAATCCATTTAAATGATAAGTGTGAGGACTACCTAGGAAACTAGTGACAAAAGACTATTGGCAGTGAGTGATAAGTGATAGAGATGAATAAATTAGTTAGGGATAAGTTTATGACACAAAATTTCATCATATAAACCTTTAAAAATAATAACATATGTCTCAATTATCCCTATCATATTTTTAGACACTCAATTTCACTCCTCACCATCATGATGGTAGTTTCAAGTAAGATTATGAAGAGTCTACGTTAGATTGAGGAAGATGTTTTGTTTGAAGTTGACACATGTTCATATAAATTTATTTAATTATTTTAAAATTAATATAATTTATTTTTAATTATTTATTATATATTTAAATTTGGTCTTGTGACCTTTGAGATTAACTCCTTCTATCTCTCCTTCTAAGGTCTATAAATTCAAGGCTTTTTGGCATTATATTGAATCCACAATTGGTATGGAAAATCCATGATGGTTTTGACACATAATTTTACTTTGAATAAATTTTATAAGTTTTTTTAATTATCTATAATCTCTTACTTTAATTTAGTAAGTGTTTTATGTGTTGACAAGTGATGAAAGTGCTTTTCTTGTTTTCCATGCCTACTCTTGCATGTTTGTTTGAACTAGATCTCTTCTATCAAGTTTCATAAAGAATAATATTTGTTAGTTTTATATTATATTTTTATATGGATTAGTATTTTATTGTATCATACCTTTTTTTCACTCACCTAAAAATAGGCATAGTAATCTACCTCTATGAGAGATACTTATGGTAGAAGGATGTAGGGTTGATTCAGTTTGAGTTGTCTTCTTTATTTGAGCATATGAAAGTGTGTTTTGTGTATTTTTATTAGTTTATCACCTCATTATTATATTTTATGTCATGTAAATTTATTCCTTTTTAACCCCCCAATAGTGATTATCTTAGTGTAGTGTGAACCTAGTGGTTTTTTGTAGTTGTCTAGAGATCTATCTATTGTAGTGGCTTGTCTATGAAGGGAGATAGTTCCATGTTTTTATAAACTTGAGAATGTCATTTATAATTATATAGGATAAAATTTTATGTTAAAATAGTTAAATTTCCTATTTCCATTACAAATTCTATACATTTACACATTAACATTGTATTAAAGGCCAATGTATCACCAAAACCAACCATATAGAAGGATGAAATTATTCCTAAGAATACTTATCCTATTCATAATAGTTTACCAATACATAATATTAAATACATAATTAAACACTCATATTAATATCTTATAATTATTAACATTCATTCACAAGAGTTCATCTCATTGTTGCATGACATTAGTGTTTTTCAGGATAACATACTCCACTTCCCTATAGAGAAAAACATATCATGATCTGGTTGACTCTAATTCCATTATTGGTAATCATATTTTTATTAATATAATGTACTAAAATTTACCTCCTAACTTAAAAATACATACATATTTCAAATTTTATGGAAGTAATAACCTTTAATCATACCCTAAATCACTTCATGAAATTATGAATAATGATAATGGTTGTTGAATGTTGTTACAATTATTTCCTAGAAATTAATAATCATATGCACTACGTGCTTTGCATCAAGTAGAATTTGAGTAAGATTAAGATTATGTATTAAAATGTAAAATACTTATGCATAAATTAATTTACCAACCAATACATTTATAGGTCAAATATATATCATATCAAGGTATCATGTATTGATTAGAATTATAGATCATTTATAATAATTTTGAATCATTTTTAGGTCTTTGTTATGAGGCATTATCATTAGGAAAAGAATTAGGTATTATTAATGTTTCAAATATTATGAAAGAATAATTTTATTTAATTCAAATTTATAAAAATAATAAAATAAAATCATGCACATACTTCTAATAATCTCAAAAAATAACTCAATCTACAAATAAATGCACTAATAAATCACCACACCTTAATACTTTCATACATAGTGTTGAATCCAAATCGAATAAAGTTGGTTCCTTCCATAAACAAAATTTTTTTTTACTAGAGTGTCTAATCACATTCATTATATACACTTAATAAAATATAAGCTTATTATGATTTATTCCAATTAACATCCACATGATACATTACCTAAATTATTACAGAAAAAGATCTTGACATTACACCATAATTATTATCATCCTCCACATTTTTGGATAAAATCAAAGGTCACCCATTTTGTAATTACAATGGAATTAATAGACAATGTGAAAATAACTATTATTCACTTATAGAAAATTTAAATGAACTTTCCAATAGAGGACTTATTTCATTTTAAAAAAGTTGTTGTTGTTGTTGTTGTTGTTGTTGTTGTTATTATTATTATTATTATTATTATTATTATTATTATTATTATTATTATTATTATTATTATTATTATTATTATTATTATTATTATTATTATTATTATTATTATTCAAATGCATTAGTTTCAATTTCCAAATCATATCAAAGATAAAAAATGATAATACTAATCTTAACCAAAAAATTGTCTCCACAAAAAAGGATTCCAATAATATAAGTAACAAGGCACCCACTAATGTATGGGTTCCAAAACCAGCAAAATTTATTGTAAAAATTAATAAATTACATATGCATGATAAGTTAGATGATACAATGATAAATACCTAAATACTAAATCCATATGACACATTTATATACTATATAGTTGGAAATTTACTTAAAGTTAAATAATTATAAAAGATAAAAAAGTATACTAAGAAAATAAAATAGCATTTCAAATCGATAGAACATATATAAAATTTTCATACATACAAAGATGATAACGTAATAATGATAAGTATACAACCAACCCTTGGACACTACCAGCTAAAGCATAATTCAGATAGATATCAGTATCATCAACCATTATTGCATGAGAGGTTGAGGAACCCAATGCATCATTCCACCTAGATAAATATATCCCTCATGCCTCATATCTATCCAATCTCTTGTTGAGTGTAGTATGTTCACTTTGTAATCAATCTACTCTATAAATATGTTCTTGTTGAACTTTGAATCTACTATCAATGAAGACATATGTTATTGAGATAAATTATCCTATAATTTATCTGACTCAATTACTAATCCATCTTACTGCACTACATCTCATCCACTTTCCCTACTGCATGAACATATATTGTATTAATAATTAAGACTATATTAAATAAAAGGACATGTGCCCTTCCTAATTAACTCACATTATGAAATCCTCTAGAATAAATATATTACGTACATTTATTGTAAGCACATGATAAGTAGAATTTATCAAAAATGGCAAATAATCATCATCTCATATATACATACCAAACGTAATATTATCATGTATCTTGTTCTTCTATCTAAAAATATTTACAAACATATGATACATATAAATACCATGTACACCAGTGAATCCTGGGTCTACATGTATAGATGATGTAATGAACACTAGAAATAAGCTTGGACACCTCTATTATTTTCACCATAATTTATGTTCATCTATATACCCAACATTATAAACGTATATAATAGTTATCACTACATGTTTCTAGTCTATCGACAAAGGAACTAATTCATCCACTGATGTTCAATCACACTCACCTACACATATCAAGGCCCTCAAAGACCATTACTAAATAATTATTTATGGGGGAACTCCATGTAAAATACCAAATTATTACAACACACGCTCCTTTTAAAATAATTCATACTCCCTTGGAAATAGATCATAGATCCAAAAACTAACCCAAATCCATTATATCTCTATTATATCCTCATGCCATCCCTCAAATCATTAATATGGCATCCATATAATATCAAATGTTGTAAATAGATATAATATATGATGACAATCCATCATGTTTGAATGTGTAACTCAAAAATTACTTGTCACCAATAGACACACATATGGGAATGATTTCATCTAGATAGAAGCATCCTAGACTATCTAATATTAGCATTATGATCATATGCCCAACAATGTCATAGTGTGGCTAATCCCACACCTTTAGATTATTCCTTTAAAGTAAATCTTTCTAAATCTATATAAAAATGGGAGAACATTATTCACCCCCATGAATATTCAGTACCATGCTCCTCAATACTATGTAGAATTTCAATCAACCTATATTAAATTATAACATATCCTCAATCAATAAATACAAAAGTGGAAATCAAACCACATATAAATTTCCATAGTTGAATAACACCTAATATTAAAATATTACATAAAAAAATTATATTCTCTTGTCACATACCTTACACTCCTCTCATGACCTATTATTTACTTTTTAAGGCCATCTATATTAACTAAAATCTCTACCATACATTTAACACCTACTCTAGGAAATCATAACATATTCCATACATCCTCTAATATCATGGTTATCTCTCTCATGGGTATCTAAAAGTTACATGTTATAAATCTTACCACTGTATTAAATTAGTCATCATATGCATATCATAAGGACTGCTATCGAATTGGCCAATATCACCTTGTTCATCTTTCAGAACAATCATAATATTAACCTATGATAAGGATAGGTCATGAATGTTATGCACAATATGTCAATGATGGAACTATCAAGTCCCCAAATAACTATGCAAGCACAATGAAATTATAATGTCTAAATATGAGTTATTAATCAATATCAAAAAATAAAATCAAGTTGCACTTATAAATGAGATGTTTTTAATACTTTGAATACTAAGGTAGAAAACAATGAAAATATTATATTCTTGCATAAATAAATATGGTTTAATTTATTCAGGTTTGTGATAACCTCTAATAAGACTAACAGTGGAAAGATAACAACACAAATTAACAAATTAAAAATTTAACAGAAATAATAATTTAATATATATAATGGGTTTGATACCTAACCAAATGTGTAAAATTATATTTATTAAAATATTGATAGTATATATCTATACATTGTATCAACTATAATCTATTTCATTATTTTTCAAATTGTTAATAATTTACAACATCATTATCTTAAATTCACTCTTTAGAAATTTAATTCATCCTTTCAAGGAAAAAATGTGGTGGCGGGGGGGGGGGGGTGGTGTAGGGAGGGGAGAGGGAGTGGGGGTGGGCCCGGGGGGGGGGGGGGGGACATGTCAATATTTATGCACTAAAAAACATTTTTATTTTTGTACAATAGATGATACTTGATAAATACAAGTGTAGAAAGTAAAACATTTACAAAATCTTTAGAGCACATGCTTTCCCTTTAAAAAATAAAACAATAAATGCAATCTTAGCATAATACAATTTTCCAGTGGGATGAAGCTAGTTCATGTTCTCCTTCTAGTTATATTGCATTTAAAATAAAATAGCAAGTGCTATAATTTTTAATAAGCTTTTTTTTAAAAAAATTTAAGGAATCACATGTTTAATATGTGTGTGTGTGTGTGTGTGTGTGTGTGTGTGTGTGTGTGTGTGTGTGTGTGTGTGTGTGTGTGTGTGTGTGTGTGTGTGTGTGTGTGTGTGTGTGTGTGTGTGTGTGTGTGTGTGTGTGTGTGTGTGTGTGTGTGTGTGTGTGTAACAATGTGATTCATAATTTTACAAGTGGGCCAAATTTTATCTTAATGATGATTCATGTTTTATCGCACTTTATAAAAAACATGTACTGGTTCACATTCATATTTTTTATTTTTCCTATAAGAGTTTAGTGACACAATATGGTTATCACTTTTACTTATTTTATAGTACTCCTCCCATGTGAAAGCATTGCATATTCAAATCAAACATTTACTCATAAATATTTGATCACTCTTGAAATCACCTGATGAGATGGTGAGATTATGGTTTAGTGAATTTGAATAGCCTACCAACTCAACCTCTTACCACATTTAAAAAATATTATTTTCCCTAACCAAGATGAAAATAAAATTTTAAAGCACCCTATCTCTACTTGGTTCAACTAGTCACCCAAGCTAATTAACACCACCTATGAAAACAATGTGTCTTCCAACACTTAGGTTTTTATTTCTCCTTTACTCTAGTAGCTTTAATTTATTATAGGATTTAAATGGAAGGAGGAATTTAGACACCCAATTTTTGCACAATCTTATTTAAAATGCACATATTTACATAGCTCTACTTATTCAGATTATTGTTGATCAATGGGTAGCTCATTAGTGTGTTGTGTCTAAAGTCTTATATTTATCTATGTTTCTATTTACTTAAGGTATTTTTTAATTATTTAAACCTCTCATATTATGTCTATGGGATCCTTAATCTATTTATACATCTATTTATGTTTGTTTAAGTTCTTTTTGATGAGTTTACATTACAAGGATCAGTACACAGTGTATGCCTATCTTGTAAAACATATTTATCCCAATGTAAATTATGGAATTTTTTAGTCTCTATGTGAGTAATAGTCATTTTTATGGCTAATGTTTATTTTTATTTTATCCCTTCATATGCTAGTGACTCCCTAAAATCAAATTCAAAATCCTATATACATGAGTATATTTTAACGTAAACTTCACTTATTCTCAATGATTAAAAAACTATTAAAAATTATATATATGCAATAATTGATTTGACTACATATCCCAAGCCTTAATACATTGTTTATGTTATTGTGTTATGGGTATTCATATGATAAATTATATCTAGTATTGCATAAACATTTATGAGGAAAAAGTACATCAATTTGAGGGACATTTTAACTATGTAGGCAATGCCCAATCACATAGGGGTTTCTACGGATAGATTGGTTATTCCCTTAAGCATATCCCCCCTCCCTCTAAACTTTTTGCATTTAATTCCCATGTGGTTATTTTTAAATATTTATTTTATAGGTGATATAAATATAAAATTGGGATCCACACAAAGATATGATGCATAAATACATGTGAAAATACCTATATTTATAGATCCAATGAAAATTCTAAAAGGATAGTATATAGACAATAATGGAATGTTCACTTTTCTCTTTGTATAGACTTGCCACTATATATCTTAAATCTATGTTTTTGTCATATAGAAATTCACATAGTTTAATACTCAATAACTAATATAAGAACATCATGTATATTCAAATAAATGTTATAATGCAATTTAAGTACACACTACTCATTGACAATTACTATTATAGCATACTTTCATCTTTTTTAGATCATTGTATTTTAATTTTAATTTTAAATTTTTATTTTTATTTATATTCAAATTTATTAATTCCAATTAAAAATAAATTAAACACATACGCTTTCTTTTTCTTTTTTATCTTATCAACCTTTCATCCTTATAATGCTTTCACTAGGTGACTTAAAAGTGATTACATCATATAGAAGCACACTCTTCATTCTATTTTCATCTCTTTATATTTAAGTTCCTGTAAGGTTTCAATTGAAAGTGCAAGACTGATATGACATTATACTCACCATTTATTTATTTACATTTATGGTCTTGTAATGTGTTTCTCATATAATATAGGGCCAAAAAAGTGACAATGTCCTTTTCTAAAAACTTTCATCTTTTATTTAATAGGCCTATAATTTAATGCACTTATATTAATGGGTGAAATATTGAAATTGATAAACATGTGTCCAATACTTTAGTTTTGAATTTCACTTAATATTAAAGACCATACCTAATGGGGTTTCAATTCATAATAATTCATCCATCATATTTCATGTCCTCCATCTATTAACCTCATTATTTAAGGCATTTAATTTCAACAAGGAAAATAATATAAATTTATTAACTATGGTTATTTTAACTAGGATTTTTTTTAACAACTCAAAACAACATAAAAAAATATTCCTTTAAAAATTTAAGGTTTTAGACTCAATATAAACACCCTAATTATCATTAAATATTTTTGTATAATCAATTGTCTCATTTATTTCATAAATGGTTATCTCCTTACTCATATTTAATTCTATCAGACCTTTTTATAAATTGGGGTTTTTAATTACATATTATTCCAATGGTAAGTCATATTACTTTAAAAATTGGTTATAATTTTATTAATAGACCCAATATTCATTATTATGCATTGAACCAATTTTTTCTATTAGATTTACTAATTTATTGATTCATATGTTATCTAATTCATGGATTCTATTTAACCCTATGAAATTTTGTTTTCCTTGAATAAACACCCCATAATTACATAGATTTGGGTGTCCTATGGCTAAAGCAAATATAAATTTTCCAAAGGGACTATTAATAGGCATACTTGGATAAGGGAACATAGATGCCAACCTCTTAGTCATAATTATATCAATGAAATTATATAATGTTTCCAAATATTATTAACCATTTAATAATTAAGCATGAATTAAATGTACTTTTGTTATACAAATGATATTTTATGTCCTTAATACTTTGAAAGGTGTTTATCTTACCAAACAAAGGAAATGGATGATGAAAAAGTATGTGGTCACAAAGGAGCTGATATTTTATGTTGATGTTGCCAATATAATTATTAAAATGAAATAATAAATGCTTTAATTATTATGACATTTATTCTTGTAATTTTAAGCATCCTTATAATATTGAGTTGTAATTTATATGCACATGTTAATGGATTTTGTAACATTGTGAATATATATACATTTTTTACATATGTAATACTTATGGAAAATTATATTGCACATTAATCAAAATATTTTTATTTTTTATGTTCTCTATAATTTTTAATAATTTGACATTTTCAACTTTATATCCTATTTATGCATATATCATATTTTTTTGTTATAACTAAGATGCAATATTATTATTTTCTAGACAATGAAATTTAACCATTCACATTGTATTATTATAAAATAAAATGAAATTCCATGTATGTCTTAAAATCATATATTTTATCCTTTTATAATTCTTTCCCACCCATTCATATTCTTCTATCCAACACATTTGCTGAGCATAAAATTCCTTCCACACAGTTAAGCATATGATAACTAATCCACTTCTATTTTTAATCTTCACCTTGTTGGGATTATCCATATATAGTGTGTCCCATTTTATCTATTGTCTCAATAACTATTTATTTTCTTACTCAATCATGTATGTCCTCATTCATTCTTTTTATTGAATTAATAGCTGATAGGTAAAAAGATGAATATTTGGTAAGCATATTAATAATTAATTTGGAACTAAATTTATAAAATAATCACTTAGAAGAAAAAATGACATGAATGGTTCCTTTAAACATGTCACCTTTGAGTTATTAAATGGTTATCATCCAAATATTTAGACATAAAATGTCAAAATTGTTCCTATATTACATATGTTTCTCAGATTTATAAGTATATGGGAATTATGAATATGATTCAAAGGAATAAAAACCATATGGAATATATTTTATCTTCATGTCCAACACATTTACACCTTGCATGTTTAAGTCCTTATACAAGCACGATCTTCACAATTTTTTTTTTTTTTTTACTTTCTTCATTTTGAATAAAATATGCAATACTTAGAAAATGGTGCCATCAAAGCTCATTCTAACAAATATGTTCATGTATAAAATTTAAATATAAGAAAAATATTTTAGAACCATTAGGGTCATAACACATCATTATTTATTAATATCCATCATGTTTAAATTATATAGATATTTGAATAAATCTATACGCGTAAAGTTTAAATGAGAACCTTATTTTTCTATGTTCTATGGAATTATATGTTATCATCATCACTATAATTATAATTATTATCTAAAATATCATCATCAAAATAAATCAACAAAGAAGGGTTTGATAATTTTTTTAACTTTTTAGGGTTTTACAAGTGTAATACCTATGTTTGGTTAAAGCGCTGAGATGTTTAAATCAGTTAAATAAATATGCAATAATTAAGTATTAATTTATTATGATTTTAAATAATATTGAATTTTTATAAATAGAAACAAATAGGGATAACAATATACTTGTCTAAAAACAAATTATCGTAGATGATTCAGGTTTTGAAATTTGAGATTTGGGCAATAGTCTTTGTCATCAATAGAATTTTGATATTCATCTTCTCACTAGATAGTAGCACTTAATTTGGATAGTATCACCATCGATGTGTGGTGTCCTCAATGTCACACTAATGTCCCCTTTGTGGGATTTTCCTATTTTATTGGAGCACATATGCCTCTATTCATAGGTCTTGTTACTATGTGACCAAAACTTGTAGCTCTTTGTTATACCTAGAAAACCTAATTTGATGTATAAACCCTAATATCCTTACAAGTATGGTAAAATATAAATAGTTTTGTGTGTTATTAGGATGGATAGGACATCCTCAACACCCTATTATGAAGATATTTTCCTAAATACTAATACTTTTATAATGGATCATGTCTGATGTAGTTCTCTCACCTAGTGCTTAATGTATATGCAAGCAAATGTTAGAATGAAAGTGGCCTTAGATTCCTTAAATGTCATTTAGCTTTGAAATGCTTGAAAACTAGACTTAGGACTAATATAAATGTTAGTATGTATAAATTATGGTAGAATAGTGATCAAATACCTTGATTTTACATAACTTTGTGTTTGGCTTGAATAGATTTTGCATTTATTTTCCATATAGTCAATTTAGGTGGATTTGACTTGTATTCATAGAGTTCTGTTACTTTTTAAGATAAGAAAATGACCTTAGGCCAACCTTATGAAGGGAAAACATTTTAAAAAGTGTCCATTGGGAAGAGATAGGTCTAAAGATAGTAGTGCCTAGTTGGGGACACTAGTTCCATGTGGTTTTAGTGTCCCAAATGTGATGTTAATGTCTTCTTGTCAAACTACTAAGAAATTTAGATTGGGGTCTGAGATGATATTTCTAAGACTATGTTATGACTGGCTATAGGTGACTATGGTATGTTGAATGACTACAAAATTAAGTCTAATGCTCAAGGGTAGGTTTATGTCTAGCCTAATGATAGGTTAACTCAAAAGACACTCATAGATTCCAATTACCACATTTAGGTGATTATATTCCCATATTTTATGTTAGTAATATAGAAAAGGGAAGTGACTAGTATAAAGGAAAAATAAGGGTAAGTGCATAAAGTTGGGGGATAAAAAGTGGTCTACCCGTGGAGATGATTTCTCTAAAATTAAAATAAAATAAAATTCTATAGATAATTTGATATATCTACACTCCGAATTTAAATATAGTCTAAAAACATGAAATGTATCATTTAGAGTCTAGTTTCCAAAACACTAATTTTTTTTCACAATGGTTAAGTGTAACTAGGTTAAACATCTAGAATTTGAAGAGGAACTCTAGTTTCTTAGAAAAAATAGTAGATAGATTGTCATGATGCACACCATTTTTTTTGCAACATTTAATATTATTTGAAACCCTTTGCGGAAAATTTAGACAAAAGCTTGTAACACATCACCTATATTTTTTTATTTTTTCAATGAATATTTTCTTAAAGAATTTTGAAAGTAAATAGATTCTAAAAATTGTAAAATAAATGGATAGTCATTCATGAGTTAGGGCTAACTACCTCAAACAAAAATAATTTTTTTGAATGTGTATAAAATTAAGCATACTATGTCACCATATAATTTGATTTTTACTTGGGTCGATGAAACACTAATTATATGAACATGTATAGGAATGTATATTTGTGGGTTGTAGAGGCCTAAAAATGCATAGTTAAAAATAAATATAGTTTGAAACCTTAAATTAGTCTTAAAATTATCGGAATCATAGTTTTGGAAAGAGGAGAGCATACTCGTTGTAATGGTATCAAGTTTTTGAATTTTCACATCAAAATTCTTTATGTATTTGGCAATTAAATTTGAAATTTATTATTTATTTTCATACCTTTCAATACTCTTTTGTACATTGATAGTCCAAGCCTTTGACTCTGGAATCCAAACCATTCTACAGTCAATAGGTGCAAGAATGAAATTCTAATTCAAATATTATTATCATGTTAATAATTTGATTACATTATTAACTATGTTATTAACATGATTGCATTATTATATAATGCAATCACATTAATAATAGCACAATCATGTTAATAATTTGATTGCATTATTAAATTTTTTATTAACATTATCATGTTATTATATAATGTGATTGCATTATATATTCTAAACATCCTAAAACATGAATATGAGCCATTAGGCCTAGTAGTCTTAATATTGTTGTCTAATATGACCTATGCTATCAAATCCCTAATTGAAATTATATTTAAGGAATTCCTTTCATAAGGACCATTTAATCTTAATTTCAAAATTTTTACTAAATAAAATACTTGATTCATTAAATATGATGTTCAATTAGGGAAAAATATTCACAATGGGAAAATTAGATGGACACAATTCATTTCACGAAGTGAAAAATGTCTTGATAGATATTATAGGTGGAATAAATTAATTACATAGGAATTAATTGTCATCAATTGTGTATAGTATTGAAAAAAAATCAATTGATTTAACATGGTTTAATTAAAGCCCCAAATGACATTATATGGATGTAATTCCTTTCTTTGGGATTGAGTGGCCCCAATTGCATATCATATTGAACCTAAATACTCAATTGGTTCAATATGGTGTGCAATCAGGGCCAATGGAACCAAACTAAACATTATATGGAAAAAAGTAATCTCATGGGGCTCAGTTGGCCCCAATTATGTATATAAGATAAAACCAAATGAATTACTAGATGGATATAGCTTAAAATTAGGGCCAATGAAATTACTTGGTTGCTTCAATATGTTATGTATTTGGGACTAAAAGAGCCCCTTGTTGATAGTAGAAGGATGAAATTTCTTACATAAGGCTTGTTTGGACTAAATATCATAGATCATATTGAACCAAATATTACTTCAATTGAATTTGGTGCACAATCAGAATATTGATTGTTACTATAGACAGATTTGTAATTCCTTACAAATGGTTTAATTAGTAATGTTTTTCTATCATATTTATGATAACATTAATTTATTTGAATAAGGTGTACAATTAAGGCCCTAATTAAAATTATTTTGATAGAATTCCATGGGAAAGCCTCAATTAACCCCAATTATGTATCATCTAGAACTAAATACTTGATTGGTTCAATATGGTATGCAATCAGGACCAAGTAAGTGCCAATTTCCATCATTTATGAATTTAATTCCTTGCACACATCTCCTTTAGATTGAATTACATATCAAATTGAAAACATACTTATTTTGTTAATATGGTGAGCACTTGGATCTCCAATTTATATCATATGGATAAAATTCCTTATATTTAAGCTCATTAGGCCCTTAGGATCAATTTATCCCTAATTAATCTATTCTATATATAGTAAGAAAATGGTTCATAGGGATGAACATGGTCAAAATTGCATAAATCACTACCATAATTGACTTTGTAAGCTCAATCTGTAATGATGTGGGGGACAATCGATCCAAAATTCACATTATTTAATCATAGATCTTTGTTTAGAGAGCTCAAAAAATTTCCAATCACCATCATGATTGTACCTTATATACCCTAAAACATATACCCTAAGCCCTAATCCCTAAAGTTCCTAATCCCTAAACTATATTTACTATAAATATAAATTCTTTAAACGTTAAACGAATCATTTTACCCCAAATTAACATCATTTACTATGAATAATTAAGTTTATATTGCGTAGTTTGGCCAAAATCACATGACTCATTAATCCATTTGACTAATTCACTCAAATTTGTGCATGTGACATGACATATATGGTATAATGACAACATAAAAACATATTCTATAGTCACAAATAGATCCAAGTGATTCAAATTATCCTCAATTATCTTTGTGATTGACTCTGTGTACCCTAAACCATCTATATACATTAAAACCTAGAAGATGTAAAACACAAACCCTAAACACTATACCCTAAGTTGTAGACCGTTTACTTTCTAAGCATTTACCGACTTATATTTAGTCCCAATTAACATCCTTTGTAGTAATAATCTAGTTTTAATGCATGGCATATCTAGTGATTAGAAATAAATGTATAGGTCTTTAAACATAAACCCTATGCCATAATATTTAATTATCCCTAAAACATTGAAATTGTCAGATCCCTATGCCCTAATTCCCAATACATACCACAAAAATACATGCCTTATGACATAACTAATTTTATCTTGAGATATCATAATGTATGCACCTTTAAAACCTATGGCTAAAGCCTTTTGAGTACCAATCTAGCTATGTATCTTTTTAGTAAATTGTGGATATTTCAATCCCATTCAACCTAACTATCCAAAGAGGAGGTGATTTAGTTGACTATTTTAATCGATGAAGAATTTAAGGCCAATTTAAGGATTTTCAATAGTAAGATATGATTTGGGGTAAAATCAAAAGATTAATCTTATATCATAAATTGATCCAATTAGTCAATTTTTATAATTCCCTATGTGATCTAGACAAAATTAATCCCCTAAACTTAATTTATGGGTTAATAAATTATATAACATGTATATGGCATGATTGACACTAATTTTATTATATTTATGAAAACATGAAGCTAATTAAGTCATAAATAGGTGTCATAAGTAACTCACATGTTCTTTAATTACCTCAGTGATTGGACCTTATATCTGATATCTTGAACCCTTAGTTACCCTATACCATTAAAATTTATCCCCAAACCCTTTAAATTATAGACCCTAAACCTATATATATATATATATATATATATATATATATATATATATATATATATATATATATATATATATATATATATATATATATAGTAAGAATTAGGCTCATAGGGATGAGCGTGGTTAAAATTATATGACTCATTACCACAATTGACTTCATACGCTCAATTTATAATGATGTGAGGGATAAGTGATCCCAAATCCACATTTTGTAATCATAGATATATGTTCAAGGCTCCAAAATTTGCCCCATTTAACTACATGATTATAGAAATATAGCCTAAACCTATACCCTAAGCCCTAATCTTTAAATTTCTTTATCTCTAAAATATAAACCATAAATATAAACCTTTTAACCCTTTAACCCTTAAACCAATAATTTTAGCCCAAATTAACATCATTTCTAGACTAAGAATTAAGTTAATAGGTCTCATTTTGGCATAAATCACATGATTGATTACCCCATTTGAGTAATTCACTCAATCTGCATGATGACATCTTGGGTATAATGGCAACCCAAAAACACGTTTTATTATTAATGACTTATAATTTTTTGTGGTTTTGACATGCTTAGAGCTTCTTTCTCCAAGTATTAGGAGAGAAAAAAAGACTTAAGAAGTAATATCATGGCATTTAATTCACTTTGGGAAACATATTGGTTGATCACTTAAAAAATTTAAACCACAAGTGATATGGCATTTAATGCACTTTGGGAAATGTTCTTACAAATATTTTCATGCCATGGATGTCACAAAAGCATACTACCTACTATTTTATTAAATACACACATCATTTCAATTTATGGGGAGTTATTTCCCTTCCATCACAATGTTAATTCAAAATCATGGGCTTTAATGTAATGAGTGGAACGAGTATCCATAAATCCAAGCCATTCTAGCGGAAAGGTCCCAATAGCCTTGCACCTTGACTTTGGACCTTAATTATAATTTGTAATTCCT
Organism: Torreya grandis; assembly: GCA_037957365.1. NCBI lineage: Eukaryota > Viridiplantae > Streptophyta > Pinopsida > Cupressales > Taxaceae > Torreya > Torreya grandis. The sequence goes on from JARHVA010007049.1 coordinate 121,523, forward strand.
AAAACATAAATTGTAATCCCTAATCCATAAAAACTATGCATTAATTTTCCTTAATCCTTAATCTATAATCCCTTATCTATATTAAGCATAACACAATCATGTTATTTAATAAGATTATCATGTTATTCTTAACAAAGGCAGCACTCGGTCCTCATTAACAATTCCCAACCCCATAGCTTATATCAACAACAACATACATGATAAAATTATATACTGTGATCATGTTATTAAACAATGTGATCATATTACGTTTTATAGAAGGTATCCATAAATCCAACCCATCTAGAAGTTAATATTGACAATAATGTGATCACATTATTATTGATATTAACTTCTTGATGGGTTGGATGTATTGGTACCTTGTATAAAACATAACATGATCATGTTGTTTAATAACATGATCACACTATATAATTCTATCATGTTATTATTATTTTAGTGATAAGTTCACTTATTAATGACTATTTTTATCCCAAATCAATACTTTTATCTGTATAAACATTCTACAATATCTGCATACTTGTGTGCTTGACCCTACCTTTGAAAATTTGTCAATTGTCCATTCTAATGGGTTCTATATCACATTAAAAAAAGAGGAGGAAGTTGTTGAAGAATAAAATACCAGAGGAATTCAAATATTTTAAAGAGAAACATAAGCTACTAATGCAAAAATTTAATGGTAAATAAGGTGTAAACCCTAATCTGGATGAATAAAATGCCATATTTAATGAGCCATTTGATGATAATGAATTAATCAATGATGAAATTAACTATAATAAATTGAATAATGTTGAAATTAACCACAATGAAAAGAATAATAACGAAATTCACCATAATGAAATGAATAATAATGAAATTGAAAATAATTAATTAGTTAATGTTGGAAGTTCACATTCAAAGTTCCATGTTTTTTATTTTGTTGATGATGAGTCTATGTATGATGTTTTACCTCCCCCCCCCCCCATAAATGAATAAAATTTTATGAAAACAAATAATTATGAAATTAACCATTAAAAAAATTTCATGGAAATGTATAATGAATAGATTAACCATGAAGAATTTAATGTCATCCCACCTCTAAACAATGAAAGCAATAATGGTTTTGAAACACCCTTTCAATAATTTCCACCATTACCAACACCTCCAAGAATTTTGCATAGAAAATATAAGTATTTAATTTAAATATATGAAAATATTTTAAAACCAAAGCATAAAAAAATGTCCGATCTCTATTCAATAAGACTAGATTAACAAATTTGGGATGCTTTCTTTCATAATTATGAGTATGATAGTCAAAGATGTCAATTATTTATTTCATTGATAAAATTAATTAAGATGAGACCTATAATTTACATATTATGACTAACATCATCTAAAATGGATGATGACAATGATGAAATTAGTGAAAATATATGTGATGCATATCATATTGTAGGCCAGAGATGATGCAATAAAGATTGTAATGTTACCTAATGTATAATGACAACCTGTGTAGTAAGTGCTCAAAAAAAATTTGAACACTTCATATTAATTAAAAAAATTAATAAAAGCAATTGTAAGATGTGAAATACTTAATAAACCTAATACCAATGAGCTCTATACATTCTCTAGTAGACTTCCACAAAAGGACAAGGCTATAGCTGATACTTTAAAAGAGTTACTTGTTCAATTTAGGAAAGACAATATAAGAGTTTCTACCAATGTAAAAGATGTTACGAAAAGAATAGTTGGTTCTTATAACCGTGAATTGCATCTAAAACATTTATTATATATGACTCAAACATAATTATACTCTAAATTTTTGGAAAAACATCTACAAATTTGTATTTATCAAAGATATTTTGAGATGGAAAAACCTTTTTATGTTAAAATAACAAACATGCACCACTTTTTGTAGGTAACATGTTGAATTTTCAATACACTATTTTCACTGTATTCATGGCACTTTACATACTAACATTGTTGTAGGAGTGTGGTTAAAATTACCACCAAAATCAGCCAAGAAATATATTTGAACTATATTTTGTAAAAGACCAAATGGGTATTTATTTTACAACAAATCATGTTTAAATGAAAATTAGATCATTTCTGGTGGATTAAAAAAATTTAAAAATGTATCCATGAGAAGATTACAAGTGAAGTTGGACAAGAATTAGTTGGTTTAATCAAATATAGATCAGTGACTTATCAAGTAAAAGATTGCAAAGAATCTAAAAGGTATGATCTTGTTACAATAAGGATACCTATTTCATAATATTTGGTCAAATTTAGGGAGAAGATTATTTATGAATATGCAAGGCACACATATAGGGCTAGATGGTTGGATGAATATTTCAAGATATACAAAGATACATTCCCACTTGGTTCCATTATTTTAGTAGTTGATTTTGTATATATTTACACATTCAAACCCCAAATATAAGTTCAATCACAATATTACAACTCATCACAAGTTTACATATTTGTGCATATAACATTCATGTATGCACCTAATTGTATAGAGAAAAAAAAATATTAAGGGAGTACCATTTATATATCAATGATGATAGATCGCATTGTTTATAAAATGTTTAAGGTTATTTTTAGAAGTTCTAAGAATAGTTGATTCAGAGGAGCATTACTTTCAATCAAAATATAATTTTGTCAAACAATTGCACATCGCAATTAAAAAATGCATGGAAATTTTATTGGTTGAGAAGGATTCATATTACCACAGACATAGAACACATTTAGATTTTCACCAAGGCTATCCATGGAAAAGGGGAGCATGATGGTACTGGAGCATGTGTAAAAATACTTATTTCAAGGGAGGAGTTGAGATTTGAAGAGGAAATTCATTTGATAGATGTAAAAAATATGGTTGAATTGGTGTAATGAGAACATGTGTCATGGTGCTCAACCAAAATATATTGTTTATAGACATTTATGGTTAATAGAGGAAGAAAACTTGGAAAAGTATGAGAATTGTATAACTTGAATGCATTTAAGTAACCTCCACTCATTTCATAATCAAATGCAAGTACTTGGACTATTCATATGAGAGACTTGGTAGGTTTTGGTTTTCAATGTGTGGACTGTATTTGGAATGAGTGTGAGTCATAATAGTGGGTGGATGATTGGGTTTCCAAACCTCTAATTTCAATCAACACATATTAGGTTCTAATAACATTTTAACTTACATATATGACATCATCAAATGACTTTGCCCATGTATCTGATCTACTGCAGCTAGGTAGAATATTTTCCATTATGTATAATTTAATCTTATTATTTATATATCTTTATATTGTCACTAAAAATAATATTTTATGATGTAAATGACATGTTTTTGTAGTTATTTTAGATGAGGATAATGAATAAGGCACTTATTACTACTTTTTTTGGTGTGTAGAGAGAAAAAATAAATTGAGTTCCCCAATTATAGATGGAGAAAACATTGGCTATCCCACTAGGTCAGTAGTAGTCACTAGAACTTTGTTTTGATGATATCTTATAAAAAATTTAGATCAATAGTTTTTTTAAGAGCTTGAAATACATAGTAAGATACTATACTATTCAAATTTGATTCTTGAAATGAATATTCAATTAAAAAAATATCATGGGAAACATTAAATAGGAAACTATGAAAAGTTCAGGAGTCAGAGCATGAAGCTACTATTGATACTATCAAGGTTAGAGCAGATCCTAGTGGTTCATTGGATTCAAATACAAAGGAATGTTAAATTTTTAAATGTAGATGAAATCAATTTTAATAACTTTTTTTATTTTCTAGGTAGTACATATATAAATTTCATTTTTAATTGCTTACTAATAATTTTTTGTAGGTAAGTGGTGCCAGATAAGCTTCCACCTTCATGTGGTTAACACTGTTAGTAAAGAATTCTATATTATTGAATTTAAGAGAATCTTAGGTTTTATGTGTGTTTTCTCTAGGGTAAGATTATAGGTTTTAAGGAGGTATTTGATGGATCTGACCATTTATGGAAATGACTTACAATTTTCATTTTATACATGTTTGAACTTAAGATAAAAATTTTCGTTTTTCTTATATTGGGAAGGGTGTTCTTGAGGCTAGAATGGGTGGTGGGTTTGTCAATCAATCCTAAATGGAGGCCAAGAACCCGGTATTAGAGGTTATCCTCTCCCATGGACATGTTGGTGGTGTCTATTTTCACCCATAAATCATCATAACTAGATTTATGTAACCACAACTTCAACTTTTACAATATTTATTATCAATGTTTCCACTCTTTCGGAAGGTAATGAAAATTCACTTATGTGTGGATTCAAATGTCATAATGTCATAATAAAATGTAATTTTTCTATCTAAATTTGAACAAAGTGATATATTTTTAGGTGGAGGTCTCAAAGGTAGAAATGCCAGTTGGAGCTCAAGAAGTTGCTTATTCACTGATAAAACTTGCATTTTTGGACCTGTCACTACAACTCGTCTAACATATTGATATTTAAGCATCCATTTTAGTACTCTAGGGTGAGACTATATGGATTAATAAGGTACATGAGGGATTTGATGGTTCATATAAATGACTTTTAGTTTTCATTTTTTGCATGTTTGAACTCAGGCTTAAAAATTGCATTTTTCTTGTATTAGGAAGGGTGTTCTTGAGGCTAGAATGGGTGGTGGGTTTATCAATCAAGCCTGGTGGGAGAAAAAGATCCTAGTATCAGATTTTATCCACCTCCTTTAACATTTTTTTAGTTTAATTTTTCACCGACAAAGTATCAAAACTAGAGTTTTGTAACGATAACTTCAAGTTTTCACTCTCCAGAATGGTAGTGAAAATGCACTTTTTGATAGATTCAAACATTAGTGGTGGCACAATAACATGTAATTTTCCAATATACATGTGAAAAAATAAATATATTTATATTTTTAGGTCCCAAAGGTAGAAATGCAAGTTAGAGCTTGAAAAGTTGCTTATTCACTGATAAAAACTTTCATTTTTGGACCCATGACTGCAACTTGTCTAATGGATTGATCTTGAAGCTTACACACAAGTTATATGGGGTGTGATTATAGGGATTAAGGAGTTATTTGAGGGATATAATGTTTTTTTTAAAAAATGACTTGCATATTTCATTTTATGCATACTTGAACATAGGTTTAAAATTGCATTTTTATTGTAATGGGAAGGGTGTCCTTAAGGCTAGAATGTGTGGTGGGTTTGTCGATGAAGCCCAAAATGAGGCAAATAAACTAGTCCTATAGGTTATACACCCACTTTAAATGTTATTGGTGTAATTTTTCAGCCATGAATAATTAGAACCAGAGTTCTATAACCTGGTCATAGAATTATCCACCCCCAGACATGTCGGTGGTGTTAGTTTTCATCCATGAAGCATCAAAACTAGAGTTATATAACCACAACATCAAATTTGATAACTTTGAAAACTTTGAAAACTTAAATTAGAGACCTAAAAACCTAATGATTAATTGATATATTGACCTATTGAAAAATTTGAAAAATTTGAAAATTTTGACAACTTTGAAAATTTTGGCACCTTTGAGAATTTTGACAACTTTGACAGCGTTGACAATTTTGATAACTTTGATAACGTTTACAACTTTGAAAAATTTGACCTATTGACCTATTATGTGGCATTAGGTAATTGATCTATTCAACTATTCACCTATTGACCTATTGAAAACTTTGAAAACTTTTACAACTTTGAAAATTTTGACAACATTGACAACTTTGATAATTTTTACAACTTTGACAATTTTAACAACTTTGATAATTTTGACATCTTTGGCAATTCTGACAACTTTGAAAACTTTGAATTTTTTAAAAAAAATAATTTTTTTTACCTATTTACATATTGACCTATTAGGTGGCATTGAATAATTTACCTATTGACTTATTGACCTCTAGAACAAAGAAACCTTGTCTATACCCTATTTTGGGTTAACAACCAGTTTTGGTTTTATAACCTCACATTCCATTCAAGGTAGATGGTAAACCGTATGAGTATTCCATCTTTCATTGAATTGATTTATATTGATAATTTTTATATTAAATATGTAGGAAGATTTATATTTTAATCTTTTTATAAAATACATATCGATAATAGTTTGTGTCACTTTGATCATAGTTCTTTCCCATTAAAAGTCCACAGTCCTAAACTTTGAATTCTGTATACTGTAATCTTTATATTAAATCTTATATTTGATTAAAAAATTGATAGATAAGGGTTTATAATGGTTATATAAGGTGGTGATAAATTATTTTTGGTTATAGAGTTCTTTGATGTTGAAACACCTAGAGACCCTACATACCCCTATTTTTAACATATATAATACAATGTTAAATGACTAAGATTTCTTGTTAGCAAATGCCCTGAGGATTTTGAGAACCTGATCATTGAAGGAAAAAGTTATAATAATGTTAGATAGATGTTATACAATTATTATATCATCCTGAGAGTCTTAGTTGGACATTATATGCAATTATTTTTAGTCTCAGCCTATATAGTTGCTACAAACCCTATCTTTCAGGGTTTTGACAATAAGAATAGATTCAACCATTAAAAATTCCTAAAAAAATGTAATACAATTTTTATTAGGGTATATTAAGTGAATAAAGTTATTTCATACTTCTAAATTTTATATTTTGTATTGTGCTACCCTATAGGTAGTCAACAAAGCTTAAGAGACCTAGTGAGGAAGAGGCTAAAGAAGAAATTTGAACTTAGGTGAAGAGTTGAGGACCAAAATTTATTGAAAAGAAGGATTTACAAAAATTGTGGTCAAATATAGTTTTTTGGGGTAAAAGTGTCTCCAAAATGGTCAAACCTTAGACTTTTATGCATTTAAACATGTACACTTACTGCAAGGTCACAATCCTACTCAATCTATTTTTCATGCTCAACCAAGTCAATGGTAGGCTCAACTATCCTAATAGGCATATCAAATATGGGAAGAAAATGATAATTTTCCCAAATTTCCATCTAATTTGGGCTATCAACTATCATAGGATAACTCTGCGTACACAATACATAAACATAAGTTATATTTTACCCAAGTACACATGTACTAAAATTATTAAAAAAAAAGTCTATTTTTACAATTCAAAATTACAAGAAACAATATATACCTTTCTTATCACCTATGTATATGACATTATAGTAGCAATGCCTATGTCTATCTCAGCTCATAGAGAAGGATGATTTTTAATACCATCCATCACTATTTATGTAAATAAGGTCTCACTTAGTTTTATATAAAGTACATCAAATCTTAGATATGGAAACCAAAATGATCAATAGAAGCACTTGTACATATAAAATATTGGTCTATATGAGTACATGAATGCAATGAAAAATTATAGGAAAGAAAAAGATAATCATGCATATAAAAATACACTTAGATCTAAAATTATAAGCCATCTATTGAAGTGATAGAGAAATAGCCTTATACAAAAACCAAAATTAGAGGATTAAAACTATGAAAGGGAATATATAATATACTAGTATATTTTGTTTCAAATTGATAAATATAAATATACTTGGGTCAAGATATTTAATATGATATATTACAGGTTGGACTATATTAGTTGTTGATTTATCACTTGTCTAAAAATAGGGGTTTGACTTAGGTCTGGACTCTCGTAACTAATTCCTTTTGGATGAATTTTCAATATTAACTTAGATTGTTTAGGTATATTTTAAATTATGTTTTAAAAATTTTAGCATACATTTGATAGAGTAGAGTGATGAAGTATGATTGGTTTTCTAGGATTATATATAAATTAATGACTAATGATTTGGCCACACTATATATAATAGGAATACTTTGGATTGTGTAGGTGTATATTTTTATCCCATCGAGTAGATTACTTTTCTTTACCTATTCACCAACTAGAATGTGTTATGTAAAATTGTTTAATTTTCCCACAAGCCCCTTGAGAATGGACTATCACTTTCAAGGTTATGATTAAGATACTAGGTTTGTTAGCTAAAGGTAGGAACCTGGCCTTGATAGAGGATTATGATAGAGGTAAGGTTTCTAATTAGGTGTAATACTTTAGGGTACAATCACATGACCCATACACTCATCATGGGATAGGTTTATGAGCACATGACCCCTTAGTAGTGAGGGTTAGAGATTGGTATAATGGGGGCCATCAAGGCTTCTAGTTGGATAGCTATGCCACCATTAATAGACTTTACATGAGTAGTGGACACACTAAAAATGATATATTTAGTATCTCTACTATGTTAGTGTATTTTAGGATAATTTTTGAATGAGGTGGGCACTCTACTACCATCATGGGAAAAATTGGGAGAGTACTAATTAGAGTACATTTAGAAAAATATCCTATATCTAGGTTGTAATTATGATATGATGCCAACACTATGTACAACCACGACCATAATATGTAGATTCTTAGATGTAAAAACAAGCATAAGATAGAGAGTAAGGAGATGAAGTTTAGGTGGAAATAAGGGTGAGCATACACTTATTAGAGAGGAACCAATAGGATAGGAGGATAATGCTAAGATGAAGTCCAATTAGGAATTATACCTAAACTAACATGAAGTTACAGAAATAAAGTAGTGGTTTGGTTTATTTCTAGTTAATTTTCATGTTACTTTGTAATTTATTACTTAGTTATTGTTTCTTTATGTGGCTGGAAATATAATGTCTTCTCTTTTCATATGGTTTTAGAGTAAATCACTTAGTGGTGAAGCATGATAAAATAAACATTGGTTAGGATTTTTTAAGTGAGGATTATTTGACCCTCAATAATATTTTTGTGGATAATGTTACCAATGTGTGAATAAGCAAGCATACCTATGTTTTAATACCTAATTATCATACATATGTGGAGTTCCCTCATAACAAGAGAGAGATAGTTGACCTAGAGGAAAATTAGATGGTTTAGAGTCTTAGGTGAAGACTATTAATGAGATTGTTAGGGATAGAAGAGGTTAGGCTCTATGTAGCCAAAAAATAGAGTGAGGTACATCACCCACATAGGTATAGTAAAGAGACATAAAATTAGATAAATTTTATCCCACATCACTCATCAACATGTATATGTAAACAATTGTAGTCATGACAAATGCAAAGAGCAAAACATATATGTAAACAACTTTTACCTCTATATATGTAAATGATGCCATCTTAATAGATGAAAATATAGTCATGGATGACCCAATAGCTAGATCTAAATATGAAAATAATGGCTATGAAAAATTCAATGTTGTAAATGCCAGTTGCGATGATGAAGGAACTGTCACCTCCTATGACATAAAAAATGACATATATATTATATTATTTTTCTATGCAAACTAATTGTTAGATTAGAGATTAGATTTGAAAATATAACTTAAATTTAACATGGCATTTATATAAAATATACCTACATCTATGTGGTGACTGATGTTTACACACCAAATATGCGTGCCAAAAACTCATCACTCATAATAATATGATCTAATCTATCTAAACCACCGAAGTGATCATATTTAGAAGGACCTATGCACATAGCTCCACATGAACTATAAGGGTGGGATTAGGTTTGGGTATCATGTGGTGTATTCATGGCATGACTCTATGAAAGCCTAATCGTATGTTTAATGAGTATATTGATGAGTGAACTAAGAGCACAAAGAGTGTCTATCTCCATGACCTACTAAACTATAGAGGGGATCTGAGGATCAATATTATTTTGGATATGAATCCATGTAGGTCAATGAGGTGCATTACATATACCTAGTCAATACTGCATAGATCCTTTTTCTAGGCCCTAAAACTCACTAAAATAAAAATAATTGGGAATCCATTTGAGGGCAAACTCACAATAGAGTTTCCTCAAAACATATATTGGGACCTCACGATTGTTACATGGTGGATAGTAAAAGACTATTTACCATCGATACCAAAAATTGGTTGTGATTAAGTTATGTACATAATGATGGATAAGAAAATGTTTGGTGGTTATAGGAAAGGTTAAATTATTGGTTGGGTCGATGAATAGGGCAAAAATTCAGCATTTGAAATTTCTAAATTCTTGACCTAAATCACTGCTAACTTGTCAACATAGTATGCCCTAAAAGTATCCCTATATGAGGTACATCAGTCAATTTAAATCATTATCATGTAATCTAATTTATAAGGTCTATAGGGAATTGGCTATCTATGTGTGATGGGGGTTGGTCAAACTGGGATCTCTCATTCTATCAATTAGGTCTTCACTTTTAAGCTTATTTTTGACAATATTGTTAATTAAAAACTCTTGAATACCAGGGGGTTTTGGGGAATTTTAGGAAGGGGTAGGTGGAGGGATAAGAATAACAAAAGGGTTTTGTGGAGGGTAGGAGGGTTAAATGGATGACCTATTGTATAAAAAAATACAATTAAAATAATTGGTTAAACAATGAAAATTATGAAAAATTAGGGTTAAATAGAGAATATTTTGATGACTTACCTCTCCTACATGGTGGTATCATCAACAAAAAAGATTATGGGGTGAATTTATCATCTTCCTAGTACTTCTTGGAATTCTTTTTATCAAAACATGATCACATAAATGGGGAGGAGGAAACATGAATGCAAAATGAATAAGTTTTCATTCAGGTTTCCCTATTTTTTTGTGACATAGGGAATGTGATTGCATTGATAAAATGATAATGTTACCATTAATAATGTTATAAAATTACTATTAAATATAAAACTATAACATTATAGATCAGTAATCTTGAGCCTAGAGATAAGTAACTTGATCGAATTATTTAATTCAGATGACTACATTATGCTAAATGTTCATAGAATTATCCCCCAACTCTATGTACTTACCTAGAAGTGTACAGTGGACCTAAATTAGAAGTGAATCATGTGTAGATGATTTTGAATATGTTAATATAGATATGTGTATTAAAATATGATCCAAGTCAATGTCCTGCAATGAAACTTGAAATAATTTGTCCTTAGTTAAGAGATGATCAAAAGCAAATAAATATGCTAAAATGAAATAACTAAGTAAATATAAATAAAGATAAAGGAAAGGATTAAATACACCCAATTGGGTATGTAAAAAAATGCATGAACCTAGTGATAACCTATGTGTGTGAATGTGCATAGTGATCATATCATTGAATATCTTGAACTGATTTGATGGCTTACTCAATCCTCATATGGGTGGTTCAATAAGTCAATCCGTTTTTGATTCCATCATTTCCCACCCCTGTTGGGTGGATCTTGATCTCTATGAGCATATTGGATAAGAATATGATTGTATTAAACCCTCTCATATAGGTGGTATTATGCTTATTTTTCATATCCCTTCAATTTTTTGAAACTAATACTCTTATCTACCATAGTGATGACCTAGTCGAAATGTCTAAAACTGTAGTCAGGGACCTAGATCATTTAGTAGTTTTATGAATACAAATGTTTCAATTGAATTATTTGTTCATGAAATCAAATATATATTAAATTATTTTTAAAAAGCATTTATGGTTGAATAACTAAAATTGTGCATACATATTATCATTATCAATTATTATTTTCAACGAAGAGAATTCAGTTGACAAAATTGATCAAATTTGCATTCAAGTGAATTTTTTAATGTATCATTCCTAGTTTAAAAATAAATATTCCATATGATTTTATAAAAACTAAAGTGTATTAAGGACTTGTTGTAATAGTTTTCTGTTGGTTTCATTCAGAGTTCAATTGTAAGAATATATGGATTTTGCATGATTAATAATGACATTATATGAGCAATGATTTAAATTAATTTGATATAACATTAAACCTAAGCTATTATTATAAAGATTATTATTTATCCTAAGATGTCCTAAAATTCTAAAACTAGATATTATCCTATGTTAAATATCCATTGGAGGTAGTGGACCTATCAGGGACTCTAGAATGGTCATGGGTGATGATTTTATTACAAAGGTTTATTAGTGAATTAAATAATGTAAACATTCATATCTCAAGGAATGAAAGCCTGACATGGAAATAGGGGTGATTTTTCTAATTTTGAATATGTTTTGAAATTAAATTTTGTTAAATTTGAAGCTCATGTTATTGAGTATGCTAATGTGGCAAGTTGATAATTGATAGTCTAATCCATAGTATAGTTGGTAGCTAGACTAAATGCAAAGTATAGTGGATTCTTTGAGACCTTGATGAGATCCTAGGTAGTTTAAATGAAATAAATGAGAAAATTACATGGATAAAACTATGCAATTAGGTAATTTTTTTAGAATAGATTTACTCATGACCAAATTTGAAAACATTGGTAAATGAGTTAGGAGTTTGTTAATTTTTTTACTCAATTTCATAAGCTAATAGCATGCATGCACATAGGAAAAGATATCTAATATGTGGAGCTTGAGTTACAAATATCTTGTTTATCATTTGGTTGATCATTTTGTAAAGCTCATCTATGGAAGTGATACTCTACCAAATAACTTGGGAAAATTTGTATATGGTAATTTGAAACAAAATTTGATGGAAATCATAAATAGGCATGCCATGATTAGAAAATGAATAAGTTTTAAATTAAAGGTTATATTTTTCACTATCACTAGTTCATGGAAGAAATACATTGTTTTAGGTTTTTAATAGATGGATTTTGTATAAAATATTGGGTGTGATAACTATTTATTTAAATCTTTGTACTTGCATGAGTTTTTGGAATATGGACAATTGAAAATCTCTCTGGTTTATCATATAATTTTTGTACATGAGATATTGATGATAAAAATGGATTTTATTTTGACATATATTTGTTTATCTTGGTTTTGAAGATAAAACTAAAGAATACAAATATTACCAATTTTACATATAAGCAATCAAGAATACTCGAATGTTCTTCTGTGAATTAATAATGAAGATTGTTTTTGTGAGAAAGCATATTTTTGATTTGGTTTTAGTCTGGATATTATGTTATAGTGGTAGTTTTTTCTCATATTTTGTATTTTAAAAATATAGTTTCATGCATATATAGGGTTTTGAAGGATAGGTTCTTCATAGTCATTTTTTATGGAATATAATGTGTTTGAAATGCATATAAGAGGATAATGGATATTATTTTATGGATATGCATACTTCAGTTTTGATTTTTATATGGTTTGTTATAGTGAAAATTTTGGGTATCTTGGTTTGATTTTGAACTAATGGTTTCATAAATGCATGGTTTCAAAGTGGTTAAAAATATCATGTTTTGGAAATGGTTTTCTCATGAAATTTTGAGTATATTATTTTTCTAAAAATTTTGACATACAAAATGGAATGGCATGAGATATATATGATTATCCAAAATATAATTTTTATAGGTTTAATTCAAATTCATGAATTTGTAAAGGGAAATAAGAAGTGGTTGATGGTTTAAGGAAAACTTAGATAAGTTATTTTCTGATGTTTCAAGGTATTTTTTTGAAAGAGAATAACCTTGTCAAAGATTTATAATACTGAATAGTTTCTATTGATATGAACTTTTAGAGGATTTAGATTATGTACCAGCTTGGGAGATACATATAGTTTATATAATGGAAATTTTGTTGAAATTTTCTTTTAATATTATGGATTTATTGGTTTAGTTTCAGAAGTATGTGCAGTTGGTAGTGAGAACAAAATGTAAGAAAATATGATTGAGTATTTTATAAATAAAATTATTCGTATACAATTTTATAAATAAGGTTTAAATTTTGAATATTATGATGATATTTGACATAGTTAAAAGTTTTCATTATGAATAATTCAATTTTAGATAGTAAAATTAGTTGAATAATCATTTGTTGATAGTTAAAAAATTTATAAGTGGTTAATGGTTTAATATATTTAAATAAAATTGTTATTTTTGTTTCATATTCTATATATTTATGTGGATACTCAGTCATATAATAATTATCTTTTGAGTATATTACAAATTATATATAGGATATGAAACTAGGACTGACCAGGTTCAAGTAGGGCTAATGATAGAATAGGTTGGGGAAGGAATCAAAATTTTGGTAATATGAATCAAGAGGTGCTAAATAGGAAAAATTTTAGAGGGGGTTTGATGGCTAGATGGTTTGGCCTTAGATATGCTAGTAGGGGAACCAAAATGTCTATTCATTTTGATGCCACTAGCCCTAAATTTTAGAGTGTGTTGAATAATCTAAACTTTAATCTAGCAAATCATAGGGGTAATAGAGGTTTTCATCACCATATATTTTGAGCTAGATCATAGTCTCATATTAGTTCTTCCCATCATCTGTAAAATAATCCAAATTAGCTGCCTATTTAATCACCTAGCTAAGAAAGAGCCCATGATGTTTATGAACCAACACAGTTTGCCAATGAGATAGCTCATGCAAAGAATTTCATGAATCTTGCCTTGCCTTATTACTATAGTGAGCTTTCAGCACCTCAAAAAATATCTATTACATGATGTAGAAGTTAAATTTGGAAAAGACATTACTTATCATACATCCAACTACTTCAAAGAAGCATTCAATCATTTAGGATGAATTAGATAATCCAACAGAAATCAATGTTTTGAATCAAGTTAAGTTAGAGGTAGATGATTTTAAAGTAATTTTGAAACTAATATGGTTCGATTTTTTGTAGTTGAAATGGAATATAATGATTTTTTAATGAAAGAGGTGAACCTCTGATTAAAGTTCTATTTGACTTTGATGATTCTTGATCATCAAAAATATACATTTCTATTTCAAAGTTGAACTTTTAAGTTGATATGACTTAAGTACATTTTAGACTTTGATATTTTGGCTATAATTTTTGAAATTAAAACAAACTTTTTATTTATATATATAATATATGTCAAAGTATTTTGATTATATGCATTATTAAATTAATTTAGATAATAATTTCATTTAACTTTCAAATTATCTTATTATTTATTGAAATATGTTATTATATTTATTATTAATTGATTATAGGATCCCCACATATTAAAATATATCTGGTCTATGTTCAAATAATTTATATATTAAAATTTTGAAGTATTAAATAAATCTTAACTAATAACTGTCAATATAAATTAACTTATAAAAATCAATTATTTAAATTAACAAGTAACTAAGATTAGTTAAAAAAAAATTTCAACTAATTTTTAAGAAAAGAGATCAGAGATTCATTTGAAGAGGAGGAACAACGCATGTATTGAATACTTATACATTGTAAAGTCAATCACTTATCTCTCTTCTATGCATTTCTTTGAGATATAATGAATTTTTTACAGATAGATCAATGGTACTTTCTCTAACGGTTGAGTATATTGCTTAAGAAATGTAGGTATATCTAGTTTAATATTATAATTTATAGTAGATTATCTATTTATTTTTTTAATTTTAACATCTTTTGATTATTGCTTCTTGCAATTGTATATACAGAATATGAGTATTCAACCTAAATAATGATGAAAACTTCATTCTTTGTGATATTTCATTGATCTAATTGATTATAAAAGTTATCTCTTTAATATATTTTATAAAAAAGATGTTTATTTCTCAAATAAAAATGATCTATTTTTCTAATACAACTCTCTCTATTAAGACTCACATATTTTGTCTAGATTGTACTTTATTTTGATGTTGACTTCTAACTTAGTTTAATCTTATTTTAGTTTAAGATTTAATTGATCTAATTTATTTTTTATTTCATTTAGATTTAATATAGTTTGTATTTAATTTTCTATTTATTCCTAATTTTTTTATTAAGTTTCTTAAGTTAGTTTTCTTTCTTTAATTTCTTTAGTGTTAAGTTTAGTTAATTCTAGACTAGTTTGTTTATGTTCTAGTTTAGTTTAGGTTTAATACTTTTAGATTTTCTATATTAGTTTTTTGCCTTAATTACTTTATGTTTTATTTTCTTATTTATATTGATTATTAAGTTATGTCTACTTTATTGAAGATCTATTTATAAACTAATTTACTTTCTTATCTTCATTTTAGATTTGTATTTCTTTGTTTATTATCTTGGTGTTACTCACAAGTCATTACAGCAAAGCAAGATATTACTTTGAGATTATATTATATTATTGAATAAAATTCATTTCCTTCAAGAGATTGTCTTATTCATATACCTTCTTTGTTAGATAGAATAGATTACAAATTCATATCTTAACTAATTTATTATTTGATAAGTGGATTTGTTAAGCAATAATGTAATATGTTATATTCACTAGCCTATTTTTTTATTTCCTAGAATATTTAAAAATTCCTCACATCTTTAGGATAATAATTGAACATTTAGAACCTTACTATTAAACTTGTATGATTATAATTTATCCTTTGTGATAGGTGAAAGGACTGATTAGTTGATGGAATAATTTTCATCATCAACAAATTTAGCGACTCCACTGGGGATAGATTTCAAAAATATTATTTGTTTAGAGTTGTATTTTCTTCTTTATCATGGTACTTGGAAGAGAGCCTCATATTATCTAACCTATAATTGATATTTCTAATGATAAAGTTTATTTTTTTTTAATTTAACTTGTTATACATGGTATAATCACCCTCATAATATTTAGCATGACATAGAAGTCATAAATGAAGAAGATAAAATTATATAAATTAAAATAGATTGGTATTTTAATCTTACTTGTGAAATTCAACAAGATGTTTTAAATATAAATAGATGAATTTGAGAAGATAGAGCTAGAGTTTTAGCTACTAATCCTAGATTAAATCTCATTTTTTTATAATTTTTTTCCATTTGATAATTTGGTTATACCCTCTAAACTTATGTATATAAATCTTCAATTAATTAAAGTTAATTATGTTCAAGAAAATTAACCAATTCAAGTAGAAAAATTGCTAAAAATTCTAATGGGAGATCAATCAGAAACAAAGGATACAAGATATGATTCTAGGTCTATAAGATAAGAGAGATCATGGTGATCTTACTAAAGATGAAGTTGGTTCTAAACCTGAAGTAGAACATAAAATGGCTTTAAATCCATCAAT
Organism: Torreya grandis; assembly: GCA_037957365.1. Classification (NCBI taxonomy): domain Eukaryota; kingdom Viridiplantae; phylum Streptophyta; class Pinopsida; order Cupressales; family Taxaceae; genus Torreya; species Torreya grandis. Next base: position 138,479 of record JARHVA010007049.1, read on the forward strand.
TTTTGGAAATCCACTTAACATTGGAAATCATCCAGGTAAGTTACCTTTTCTTAAAGGATTAAATATACAAAAAATAATTGGAGCTTCTAGGGAATCTTGGGAAGACATTTTAGATGTATTTAAATTAGTTTGTGTAATTGTTGGTATAATAAGTGGAAAGATTTGTTTAAGAATTTTTTCTCAAATAATTGAATGGAAAGCTTATAAAGACTTTTTAAGTTTACCTATTAAATCTATCATCACTTGGAAAGAGATTTAAGATTGGCTTGATTTAGCTTTTGTAAAAGCTAAGGAAGGTCTAGACCTAGTCAATGATCTCATAAAGTTTTGTCTTGATCTAGGTGAAACCATATACCATTTAATTACAAGATTTGATAAGTTAAATAAAAATATTCTTCATGATCTTATACTTTCTAAAATTATATATAGACTTTACTTTTATAGTGTTTTACCTTTTAAATATAAAATAGCCTTAGAAGATAGAGATATTATAAAATATGATAAAATTATAGAATTATGCATTACGTATGAAAATAAACTTAATCATATTAGGTTTAAATATAAACCTTCTATAGGTCTAAATTTAGATAATGTAAAAAAATTAAAATCCATTCAAATTCTAAGAAATGAACTATTCATTGTTAAAAGATAATTGAACAATGAACCTTAATCTAATAGAAGCATTGTTGAAAATAAAAATAAAAAAGTTGATCATTATTATAATATGTGTCCATTGAATCATGATCTAGATTCAAGTATTATTTTTTAAAACTTAAAAAATTTATTTAAGGACAAGATAGTATATCTATTGATCTAGCATACAAATAAACATGTGTACTCTTGATGATGCATCGTAAAATGAAGGTTCTTATGTTGTTAATACTAAAAAAAAAATATAACTCTTCTCAAAATAATAATACAACAAATAATAATTATTATTATAAAGATAAAGGTAAGAAAATTTAGAATAATTCTTCAAGTGATTCATCGATAATTTTTCTCAAAAAATTCTTTTAACAATTGGTTATAATAATACTCAATATTATCCTTATAAACATAAGAGTTTTTGACATTATGATGATAAATATTGTAATATAATTGATGATTTATCTACAATTAAAGCTATATTCTCATTATTATAAGTAGTTAGCCTTATAGGATAACCTAATAAAATTACTGAAGCTATTAAGAATCCTAAAAAAGATGTAGGCTTATAACAAGATAGTAATGAACAATCATCTATTTTTACTCAAATTTATGATCCTCCTATAGATTATATACATCATTTTTATGTTTTGGTAAAAAAATTAAATAAGGTAATGCATAATTGTATCTTATATATGGGTGCTTCAAATAATATAATGCCCAAATTTATTGTAGATCAGTTACATATTTCTTATTAAACTGATAATAGGAATCTTACTGGATTTGATTCAAGACAAACAAAAAGTTGTCATATGTTTTGAGACATAACAAATAATATTATTTAAGATGAAATAATTTGATTTATGACTAATGTCCAAATTTTAGATATTCCAAATAATTATGCTATGCTATTAAGAAGAGATTGGTCAAAAGCAATAAGTGTTTTTATCATGAAAGATATTACATGGGTTCCCATTATTAATGAGATTACTTTTACAAAAAGAGAGGATTGGTCTAGTATACATATATAATCATCCACTTATTTCATTGTTGTTTATGTTGAGAGAGGAATTGGAACTTATGAGCTATTAAATTTAGATGAACCCAAAAATCAGCATGAATAATTCTTTGAGAAAAATATTTTATGGTCAATCTATTTAGATGGAGCTTCTTCTCAACAAGGAAATGTTTCAAAAAAAGTTTTAATCTCTCTTATCGGTAAGATATTGTGATATGATTAAAAATTATCATTCAAAAATACTAATAATACAATAGAATTTGAATAATTATGTTTAAGTTTGGAAAAATTCATTGGATTTAATATTAAACATTTAGAAGTATTTAAGGATTCTAAATTAATTGTTAGGCAAGTTTGAAAAATTTACAAAATAGATCAAACTTATCTACATTGCTATACTAAAATGGTTTGATCTTTACATAAAAATTTTGAAGCTTTTAATATCACTCGCATACTTAGAGAATATAATAATAGAGTTGATAAGCTTCTTGTTTTTGCATATAATCCAATTTTAAGTGAAAGTGAACCAATCATAAACTTTTATTTTTTTGAATTTTTTTGACCTAAAATTCCATATTTGAATGATAGTTGACCTATTTTTAGTTATGACAAAGACATCAATTCATTTATTAAAGGTAATTATTTTAATGATGATGATTATTTATTAAATTATGGATATTGTTTCTAGTTAAGTACTAATAAATTGCCTAGTAATTTAGTAAGTTTTAAATCTATGTTTATGCCTAATGATGAACCTAAAATCTCTAGAATGAAATTAATTTACAAGAGAATTATAGGTGAAACTATTTATATGAACTTAGGTACATAGGAAGATCCTAAATATGTGTATTTAGAAATTCAAATTACTGCAACTGAGAAGGTAAAATTCATTAAATCATTCAATCAATTTATTGATATATTTTCTTGGTCATACAAAGATATTAAATATTATAATACTAATATTAGTAAACATGTAAGAAAGAAAAAATTAAAAATTAGCCCTTTGTTATAAGACACCATTAACAAAGAGAGATAAAATGATTGATGCTAGTGGGTAGCTAATTTAGTGCCAATTAGAAATAAAAATAGTGATTTTAGATTATTTTTTGATTTTAGGGACTTTAACAAAGCTATAATTAAAGATATTTTTTCTCTATCAAGTATAGATTAGAATTTGCAAAAAGTTGCAGGGTTGGAAATGATGTTATTATTTGATGGATTTTCTAGTTACAATTAAATTTTTACAAATCTTAAAGATAGACAAAAGAAAATTTACTATGAATATAAGGACTTTTAATTATAATAGAATGTCTTTTGGATTAATAAATGTAAGAGATAATATTTAAAGAGATATGCATGTTGCATCTGATGACTTGATTGATATTTTTATTCAGGTCTACCTTGATGATCTCATTGTTAATTTGAAAAGACATAAAAATTATTTAGATTATCTTCATGAAGTTTTCACAAGATGAATAAAGTATGATATTTATTTGAATCCAAAAAAGTTAGTTTTTGGTGTCACCAAAGGTAAATTATTCTGACATATCATTTCTAAAGATAGCATTTCTATAATTCCTGAATGTATTAAAGCCATTATGGAATTATCTCCTCCTAAATATCAATGTAATTTACAATTTTTATTTGATAAAATTAACCCTTTTAGAAAATTCATATCATATTTTTTTGAAAATTCTAATCTTTTACGATTATTATTTAATAAAAATAAATTTTATACTTGGGATGAAGGTGTTGATTTAGAATTTAATAACATTAAAGATGCCATTGCAAGTGTTCTAGTACTTACTAAACTATATTTAATGAAAACATTCATTATTTATGTTAATTCTACACAAAAAGTGATTGGATTTGTTATCACTCAAGAATTTTAAAATAATGATGAAAACTAATTTGTTATATGAGTCATGTTTTAAAAGATCTAAAACTAGGTTCCCTTTTATTGAGAAATTTGTTTTCTCATTACTTTTCACTTTAGTTAAATTTCATTATTTATTGATAGGAAATAATGTTACAGTATGATCTAATGTACTTGTTTTATCATATCTTTTGAAACAACCAACCATTCAAGGAAGGATTATAAAATGGATATTACAAATTCAATAATTTGAGGTTAAATTCAAAACTTCAAAAATAATTGAAGGTAACGACTTGGAAAAAAAATTAGCTAAAAATACTTCTTAAAATATAGATGTTTTGGTTTTGTCAATTGATGATAATTTGAAAGCAAAGCCTCATTTAAAAACCATGAAAATATTTGGTTTTTCTAAAAATTTTTAGTCTCAAAATAAATGAATGGGATTGTATGTTGGTTGAAGATGATTGGTATCATGAATTAGTCTTTTATTTTAAAAATCAAGTATATCCTAATAATTATGATAAGAAACAAAGGAGTTCTATGTGTTTAAAATCTTCAAATTTCTATTTATTAGAATTTTTTTATCAAAATAGAGTTGGTGTTTTCTTAAGATTGCTTACACATGACCGACTAAAAAGGATTTTATAGGTTGTCATGAAGGGAATTATGGTGGAAATTATTATAAAAAAATTATTAATTATAGATCTTATGAACATGTTACTATTGGCCTACACTATTTCAATATTCTTATAAGTTAGTATGTTCTTGTATGCCATGCCAATTATTTATTGATAGAGATAAGCTTCTTGCAATACCTTTGAATTCTATTATACTTGAAAAACCATTTATGAAATGGGGTATTGATTTTATTTCAGATATACTTCCTCCATCAACTGATCATATATACATTTTAATAACAATAGATTATTTCAAAAAGTGGTATAAGACTAAAGCTCTTAAAATTGTTGTAACAAGTGAGGTAATCTCATTTATAGACAATTAGATTTTATCTAGATTTAGAGTTTTTAAAAAAATTATTTATAATAATGGGCCTCAATTTATTTCAAATGAATTTCCAAAATTTTTAGGAAAATATTCTATTATATCTAATCATTCATCTAAATATTACCCTCAGGGTAATGGTCAAGCTAAGTCAACAAATAAAGATATGATTTCAATCATTAAAAATTTTATTTGTGAAAATAAGCAAAATTAACATCTTAAATTTTTTGAAGCCTTATAGGCTAATAGAACTATTGTCAAGGTGGTAACTAATTATTTGCCTTTTTATGTTATCATATGGATTTGAAGCCACCATATCAATAGAAATTTAGATTTATTTAACTAAAACTACTTCATAATTTGTTGTTGAATATACTAATTTAATTAAACAAATATTAAATGATATAATAGCTCTTGATGAATCAAAATAGATAACATTATAAAAATTATAATGGGTTAAATAAAAATTGAAAACATTTTTTGATAAGAAAGTTTCTAATAAAAATTTCAAAGTTGGTGATCTAGTTTTATACTGTGACAAAGCTCATGAAGATCTTGGTAAATATCATAAATTTCATTCATTATGGCTTGGTCCTTATCACATTACAAATGTACTTGGAAATAATGATTTTCATTTGAAAGATCTTGATAGGAATAAGTTACATTAATTAGTTAATGACCATTATTTAAAATTGATTCACAATTAGCTTCCTTGTAGTTTTGTTTATTTCTCTAATTTTTAGCTTTATTTTCGGTTTTGTGATTGTTTTATTTTGTCTTTATATTGTTTCTTGTTTTGTTTGTTTGTTTTCTTCCTTCTATGGTTTGAATTTTAATTTTGAAACATCAACAATTTTTTTAATTGGATGAAATTTTAATATTATGAAAAGAGAATGCAATTATGTTATGATACAACTGTAAGTATCAATTATTTTGAGATATTATTCTTTATAAGCTCAATTTTATTTAAACATGCATAATATATGTTGAGTTATAGCTAGTTGTTAAAGTAGAATTTTAATTGTAGATATTGTACTAGAGGAATTTGTATTAGTTTATGCATGTAGCCTAAACTTCCCTATTACATCATTCCCTTTCTCTATGCTACACTAATCGAACATTTCATCCCTTATTGAAAATAGTTATTAAGGGGTTCATCCATAACTGCTAAATAAATGATTTACCTGGATCACACTCTCAAGATTATGTTTCTTACAATAGGTAGTTTTATTGATACTTAATTTCATTATTTAAAACTAAATAGCAAGGTCACTAGTGTTATGCTTATTTTTCATACTTCAATTTTTTTAAACTAATAATCTTATCTACCATAGTGATGACCTAGTCATAAAGTCTAAAATTACAGTCAGAGACCTAAATAAATTAATATTTCTATGAATACACATGTTTTAAATTGAATTATTTGGTAATGAATTATTCATGAATTAAAATCTATATTAAAGTGGTTTTGAAAAGTGTTTATGGCTGAATGAATAAAATTTTGCATATATATTATCATTATAAATGATTGTTTTTAGCCAAGAGGATTCAATTGATAGAATTAATCAAATTTGCATTCAAGTGAAGTGTTTAATGTAGAATTCCTAGTTTAAAAATAAATGTTCAATATGATTTTATTAGAATTAAAATTTATAATAGACTTGTTATAATAATTTTCTATTGGTTTCATTCAGAGTTCAATTAAAAGAATAAATGGATTTTTCATGATTAATAATGACATTAAATGAGCTCCTAACATTCCAAAACTAAATATTATCCTATGTTAAATATCCTTTGAAGGTGGTTGACCTATTAGGGACTCTAAAATGGTCATCGATGATGATTCTATTGTAAAGGTTTATTGGTAGATATATTTTTATAAGATGAATCTCTGTTGAGACACACATATTTTTTGTATATCAAGGAATGAAGACTTAACATGGACTTAGGGGTGATTTTTTTTAATTTATAAGATGGTTTGAGATTAAATTTTATTTAATTTTAAGCTCATTTTACTGAGTATGCTAATATGGCAAGTTGATTATTGGTGGTCTAATCATTAGTATAGTTGACAGCTATAGTAAATGTGAATCATAATGGATGATTTGAGATCTTGATGATATCATAGGTGAATTATATGAAATAAATGAGAAAATTACATGCTTAAAACTATGTAATTTGGTAAGTGTTTTAGAAGATATTTAGTCACGATCAATTTGGAAAACATTGTTAAATGAGTTAGCAGTTTGTTAATTACTTTCCTCAATTTAATAATCCAATAGCATACATGAATGTAGGCACAAATAGTTAATACATGGGACTTGGGTTAAAAATGGCTTGTTTTTTATTTGTTTGATCATTTTGTGAAGCTTACCTACAGAAGTGATACTTTTCCAGATAGCTTGGGAAAAGTTGCAGATAGGAATTATAAATTAAAGTTGTTGGAAAGCATATATAGGTATGCCATGATTAGCAAATGAATAAGGTTTAAATAAATGGTTATATTTTTCACTGCAACTATTGCATGGAAGAAATATAGTGTTTTAGGTTTGAATGATATGGGTTTTAAATATATTTTTCGGTAATATAATTATTTGTTTAAATCTTTGTACATGCATAAGTTTTGGAATATGGACAGTTGGAAATCTATTTGCTCTATCATATCATTTATATGCATGGGATACTAATGATAAAAATGGATTTCATTTTGGTATAAATCTATTTATCGTGGTTTTGAAGTTAAAACTGATAAATACAAAGATTATTAGTTTTAGATATAAGCAATCAAGTATACACAAATGTTCTTTTGTGAATGAATAATGGAAATTATTTTTATGTGAAAGCATTTTTTAGTTTGGGTTTAGTTTGGATATGTTGTAAATATTGCCATTGATGTCAAAGGTCTAGCATTTTTGGTGATAAAGGCCCCATTGCATTTAATGATGTTTTTAATAGATATATCTTGTCTAATGTGTGTTGATATTTATTTAATATTAACGAATATATTTTTGGTTACAAATGAGACAAAAGAAGGGCCCATGGAGAAGTCAAAGAGCCACATGGCAAAGACAAAATAAGGATGGGACACATTTTTCCATGAAGAGTCATCTTGGGGAATTCCAAGAGTCACCAAGTGAAGACAAAAGAGGAAGGGCACAATTTCTCATGAAGGGACACTTTGAGGAATAAAAAAAGTCACCAAGATAAGGACAAAAGAGGGAAGGACGTTTTTGCTCATGAAGGGTCACCACATGACTTTTCAAAGGCAAGGATATGAAGGGCCATACAAGTTTGGTGCCATTTTCCATGAGGATTGAAGGGTCACAAAGGGGGAGGGGCAAAGGTCATTTGGAAAGCTATAAATAAAGCTTTGAGAAGCCATTTGTAATATGTGTGAGAGAGGTTGATTTGATATTGTAATATCTAGCTTAAAAGAGCATTTGAGAGAGAAGAATATGATTTGTATTTGTTATATCTAGCTTAGAAGAGAAAAGGTGAGAGAGATGAAAGAGATGTTGTAATAAACTATCATTTGTTGAGATAGCAACATTAAGAGATAGTTGTGTGGTATACACAAAGGGGTTGGTGCTCATGAATAGTTTTTGGGTTGGTTCTCAACAAAGGGGTTGGTGCTCCTAGGGGTTGGTGCTCCTATGGGTTGGTTCTCATGAATTATTGTTGTGTGGTGCTCGGCAAAGGGGTTGGTGCTCAGCAAAGGGGTTGGTGCTCCTATGGGTTGGTGCTCATGAATAGTTGTTGGGTTGGTGCTTAGAAAAGGGGTTGGTGCTCCTCCAAGTTGGTGCTTGTGAATATTTTTTTGGTTGGTGCTCATTCATATACTTGATATTGTTCTCCATGGTTTTTCCCACATTGGGTTTCCACGTTATATTTGGTGTCTCTCTCTATCTTGTGTGGTGTTTATTGTTTGAGTTTTATTGCATATATTGAATGTTTGATTAAGTTAAATTTGGTTAAGGGAAAGTTTTATGAGATATATGATATAATGATTCACACCCCCCCTCTTAGAATATCCTATGCTTAGCAATTGGTATCAGAGCAGGTTCCTTTTTAAAAAGTTTTATAGTTTGAAGGTAGATTGGGAAAGCACAATGGCTGGGTCACAGGAAGGATTTTCTACAAATAAGGCACCTTTGTTTGATGGGATGAATTATGCTTTTTGGATCATAAGAATGAGGACTTATTTGATGGCCCTTGGATTCAACATATGGAAAGTAGTGGTGGAGGAATATGAAGAGCCACAGACATCTGTAATTACTCCAGTAGAAAAGAAGGCAAACGAATGTAATGCTAAAGCTTTAAATGTTATTTTATGTGGTTTATGTGAACATGAATTTGTTAATGTTATGAAATGTAAATTTTCTCATGAAACTTGGGTAAAACTTGAGAATATTTACAAAGGTGATGGAAAGGTTTAGCAAGCTAAGCTTCAAAATTTTAGAATATATCTTTTGTGATTTGATCAAATCGTAAATCAAATTCAAGGTCTTGGAGAAATGTTGGAAAAGTCAACGGTGGTAAAATAGGTTTTGAGATCTCTACCAATGAGATATGATGCAAAGGTTTTGGCAATCGAGGAGATGAAAAATTTAGCCAAGATAAAGATGGATGAGCTTCATGGTATACTCATGGCATATGATATGCAGATAGAATAAGATAAACCCTCAAAGAGAGAAGTGGCTTTCAAGACATGAAAGAAAGAGAAAGCTAAGATTCAAGAATCAAGTGATAGTTCTAGTGATGATGAAGATGACAATGGAGAACTTTTCATTCACAAGCCAAAAAGAGGAATAGGTAAATATCAAGGAAAATTACCTTTTAAATGTTTTAATTGTGGAAAGATTGGACATTTTTTAGCTAGATGCCCAAATAACGGTAATGATGATGAAGAAGAAAAGCCTACATACAAGAAGAATTGCAAAGGCAAATCTAAGAAGGGATTCGAGAAGAAGAGCCTATATTCTAAGGATCCTATCTCAATCAAAGATAGTGGAGTCAGTGATTCAGAAGAAGAATAGATTCTATTCATGGCCATACATGAAGCTGATCAAGAAGAAGAAGAGGAGGAAGTTGAAGTGAATATGGAAGGAAAACTCATTTGTGCCTTAGAAGAGCTAGAAGCTGTTGAGAAGAAGAATTGAAGATTGATGTGACAGATCGAGAAAATGAAAAGGAGTCAAAGGAAATTATTGATGATCTAACATCACAGTTGGAAATAACAAGAAAATAATGTGAATGGTATGTTATTGAAATTGCCTCTTTAAAAGAAGATATTGAGAAAGAAGTCAATGATAAAGTAGTTAGTGATTCAAAATTTGAGGATAACACTAACATGCTAAATAAGATATTGGAAAGTCAAAAATAAAATTTAGATAAGATAGGGATTGGATTTAAAAAGAAGAGCTATGTTGAAGCTCTTACCAAAGAGAAAACAAGGGAAGAAGTGAAGAGTACAGAGGACATTTCAAATAGAGAAGGATGGAGAGAACAAAGCTACAAGAGATAATCAAGTCAGAGATATACAAATAGGTCTTATTTTAATGGATATTGTTTTTATTGTAATGGATATGGTCACAAGAAATTAGAATGTAGAAAAAGAGCTAACAATTTCAGAAAAAAGGAGAAAGAAAATCAAGTAGGGTCAAGTAGAATCCACAACTCTTTTGCTCCTCTATCAAGCTTTGATGAAGACACCAAAGTATGCTACAAGTGTAATAACTTTGGATACATATCTCGGTATTGTAGAAGTGTGTTTGAGTCAGTCAAGAAGGATCAGAGTTTCAAAGCTCCATTCATCAAGAAGAAGGTTCAGACATGTTCATGGCAGAAGAAACAACCTAGAGATTCTATGATGGTTCAGACAACTCTACATGTAAGTAATAAAGATCAGCCATGGTTAATTGATAGCAGATGTTTGAGGCATATGAGATGAGATAAAAGTAAGTTTAGAAATCTAAAGAAGATCAATGGTGGCATAGTGAGATTTGAAAATAATACCACTATCAGGATAACTGGAAAAGGTACTTTGAGTTTGGATTATGGTAGAACTAAGACTAAAAATTTTTTTTATGTAAAAGGTCTTAAGCATGATCTTTTGAGTGTTATAAAAATATGTGATCAATGATAAACATTAAAGTTTCATGCTAAAGGTTGTGAGATTAGAAGAAAAGATTCAAATGAGTCGATTTCAGATGCTCAAAGGACAGGGAACAATGTGTATGTATTATCATATATCTTCTCAAAGGCACGATCAAAGGATACATTCAAAGATCTACAAGAGGAGTTGGGAGTAATTTCTATTACTTCTTACCATTTATGTTTAGCATCAATTGAGGGGGAGATAAGTGTTAGCTCTAGGTAAGCCCTTTGTCATTGATGTCAAAGGGGGAGAATAACAGGTATAGGTATAGGTGCAGAAATAGGTACAAGGAATAAGTACAAGCTGCTACAGTAAGGGGGAGTTACTGTATGTTTTTAGATCATAGTATATGCAGGTGACAAGATGTGGTAGTTTCAAGATTAAGGTTTTCATCAATGACAAAGTGGGAGATTGTTAGAAATATTGTCATTGATGTCAAAGGTCTAGCATTTTTGGTGAAAAAGGCCCCATTGTATTTAATGATGTTTGTAATAGATATATCTTGGCTAATGTGTGTTAATATTTATTTAATATTAATGAATATATTTTTGGTTACATATGAGATAAAATAAGGGCCCATGGAGAAGTCAAAGAGCAATGGGGTAAAGACAAAAGAAGGATGGGATGCATTTTTGCACGAAGAGTCATCTTGGGGAATTCCAAGAGTCACCAAGTGAAGACAAAAGAGGAAGGGTGAAATTTCTCATGAAGGGAAACTTTGAGGAATACAAAAAGTCACCAAGATAAGAACAAAAGAGGGAAGAATGTTTTTTCTCATGAAGGGTCACCACATGACTTTTCAAAGGCAAGGATATGAAGGGTCATACAAGTTTGGCACCATTTTCCATGAGGATTGAATGGTCACAAAGGGGGAAGGCCAAAGGTCATTTGGAAAGCTATAAATAAAGGTTTGAGAAGCCATTTGTAATATGTTTGGGAGAGGTTTATTTGATATTGTAATATCTAGCTTAAAAGAGCATTTGAGAGAGAAGAATATGATTTGTATTTGTTATATCTAGATTAAAAGAGAAACAGTGAGAGAGAGGAAAGAGATGTTGTAATAAACTATCATTTATTCAGATAGAAACATTGAGAGATAGTTTTGTGGTATACACAAAGGGGTTGGTGCTCCTGTGGGTTGGTGGTCATGAATAGTTGATGGGTTGGTGCTCAAGAAAGGGGTTGGTGCTCCTATGGGTTGGTTCTCATAAAAGGGGTTTGTGATCCTATGGGTTGGTGCTCACGAATTTTTGTTGGGTTAGTTCTCGGAAAAGGGGTTAGTGCTCCTATGAGTTGGTGCTCATAAATAGTTATTGGGTTGTTGCTCAGCAAAGGGGTTAATGCTCCTGTGGGTTGGTGCTCATGAATAGTTTCTGGGTTGATGCTTAACAGAGGGGTTGGTGCTCTTACAAGTTGGTGCTCATTCATATACTTGAGATTGTTCTCCATGGTTTTTCTCATATTGGGTTTCCACGTTATATCTGGTGTCTCTCTCTATCTTGTGTGGTGTTTATTGTTTGAGTTTTGTTGCATATATTGAATGTTTAATTAAGTGAATTTCATTAAGGGAAAGTTTTATAAGATATATGATATACTGATTCACCCCCACTCTTAGTATATCCTATGCTTAATAGTATATTATCTTCTAATGATATTTTTTTCTCATATTTTGTATTTGGAAACTATAGTTTCATTCATACATGGGATTTTTAGAGATATGTTATTCATAGTCATCTTTTTATGGAATACAATGTGTTTCAACGACATCTAAGAAGATAATGGAGATCCTTTTGTGGATATGCATATTTAAGTTTTGAATTTTTGATGGTTTGTTATAGTGATAATTTTGGGTGTTTGAGTTTCATTTTTATATTACAGTTTCATAAATGGATGGTTTTGAAGCAGTTGAAAATCTCATGTTTTAGAAATGGTTTTCTCATGAATTTTTGAGTATATTATTTTGGTAAAAATTTTAACATACAAAATGTAATGGCATGAAATATATATTATTATACAAGATATAATATTTTTAGGTTTATTTCAAAGTCATGAGTATGCAAAGAGTAGTAAGAAGTGGTTGACGGTTTAAGGAAAATTCATATTAGTTTTTTTTTATGTTTCAAGGTATTATTTTAAAAATGAACAACCCTATCAAAGACTTATAATATTGAATGGTTTTTTTTATATGAATTTTCAAAGGTTTTTGATTTTGTACCAATTTTGGAGATACATATTGTTTGTATAATGAAAATTTTGTTGAAATTTTCTATTAATCTTATGGATTTATTGTTTTAGTTTTAGAAGTATGTGCAATTGGTAATGAGAAAAAAATGCAATAAAATATGATGAGAGTGTTTTGGAAATAAAATTGTTAGTATATGATTTTATTATTAGTGTTTCAAGTTGGAATATTATGATGATATTTGACATAATTATAAATTTTTAATATAAATAATTCAATTTTAGATAGTAAAATCAGTTCAATAATCATTTTTTGATAGTTATAAATTTTAAAAGTGAAATTTGATAGTTGGAATTTTATAATTGAAATTTAATAATCAACATTTGAATATATTTCAAACCATATATAGGATGTTAGGATGGGACCAACTAGGTTCAAGTAGGGATAATGATATTAGAGTTTGGAGAAGGAATCCAAATTCTAGTAGTATGAATTAGGAGTAAATAAATAGGTAATTTCCTAGAGGGGGTTTTAGGACTAGATAGTTTGGACCTAGGTATGCTAGCAGAGGAGCCAAAATGTATATGCATTTTGATGACACAAACCCTGAATTTTAGACCATGTCAAATAATATACCCTTTAATTAGAAAAATAATAGGGGTAAGATATGTTTTTGTGGACATAGATTTAGAGCTAGATCTTAGTCCCATAGTAGTTCTTCCCATCAGCTATAGAATAATCCAAACTAGCTTACTATTCAATCACCAAGCCAAGAAAGAGCCCATGATATTAATGAGATATCTATTGTAAATAATTTTGTGAATATTTCTTTTCATTATTATTTTAGTAAACTTGAACGACATTTGAAAATACCTATTACAAGGTGCAAGAAGCTATGTTTGGAAAAGTTGCTACATGTCATTTATCCAACCACTTAAAATAAGCATTCAATCGCTTAGGATGAATCAGATACTCCAATAGATATCAAAGTTGTGAAGTGAGTTATGTTGGAGGTAGATGCTTTAGAAATTGATTCTATAACTAAGCTAATTCAATTTCTTATAATTGAAATGGAATATAATTAATGTATTAATGAAAGGGGTGAACCTGTGACTGAAGTTCTATTTGATTCTGATGACTCTTGATCATCAAAAATATACATTTTCATTTCAAAGTTGAAATTTTAAGTTGATATGACTTATGTACATTTTAGATTTTGATACTTTTGTTATCATAATTTTGAAGTGCAACAAAATTTTAATTTTGATATAGATATAGATAATCTGCCTAAGTATTTTGATTGTATGCATTATGAACATAATATAAATAAAAAATTTATTTAACTTTGAAATTATCTTATTATTTATTGAAATATATTATTTTATTTATTATTAATTTATTATAGGGTCCCCACCCATTACTAAAAAACCATTATATGTTCAAATAATTGATCATTTAGGACTTTTGAATCTTAAATAATCTTAACTATTAACTATCAATATTAATTGACTTGTAAAAGTTAACTATTTTAGTTAACAAGTACTAATTAAGGTTAGTTACAACTTATTTTTCAACTAATTTTGAAGTATAAAATTATATTAAAGATTAATTTGAAGAGGAGGAAAAACACATGTATTGAAGACTTATACATTGTAAGGTCAATAATTTATCTCTCTCTTCTATGCAACTTCTCTAAGATAGAATGACTTTTACAGATAGATCAATGGTACCTTCTTTAATGATTGAGTATATTTCTTAGGAAATGCATGTATATCTAGTTTTATATTATCATTTATAGCATATTATCTAAATTTTTTCATATTTAATATCTTTTTATGATTTCTTCTTACAGTCCTATGTGAAAAATCCAAGTATTCAACTGAAATAATGATAAAATTTTCAATGTTTTTGACATTTTGTTGATCTAATTGATTGTAAAAGTTATCTTTTTAAGATATTTTGTAAATAAAATGTTGGTTTCTAAAATAAAAAAAGATCTATTTTTCTAAGATGACTCTCTATTGAGACTCACATATTTTGTCTATATTATACTTTATTTTGACATTCACTTCTATTTTAGTTTAATCTAATTTTAGTTTAATTTCTAAATGATCTAATTTATTTTTTATTTTATTTACTTTTAATGTAGTTTGTATTTATTTATTTTTTTAATTCCTAATTTTTTTTTTTTATGTTAAGTTTCTTAAGTTAGTTTAGTGTTAGGTTTAGCTAATTCTAGACTAGTTTGTTTACGTTCTAGTTTAGTTTAGATTCAATAATTTTACATTTTCTTAATTAGTTTGTTGCCTTGATTAGTTATTTTATTTTTTATTTTCTTCTTTATCTTGATTAATGTGTTATGTATTCTTTATTAAAGATCTATTTATCAACTGATTTCCTTTTATATCTTCATTTTACACTTGTATTTCTTTGTTTATTATCTTGGTGTTACTCAAAAGTCATTATAGTAAAGCAGGATATTACTTTGACAATATATTATATTATTGAATTAGATTTATTTCCTTCAAGAGATTGTCTTATTCATAGATGTTCTTTTTTAGATAGGATAGATTGCACATTCATATCCTAACTAATTCAATATTTGATAATTGGATCTATAAAATTATAATAGAATATGCTATATTCACTATCCTATTTATTATTTTCTAGAACATTTAAAACACCCTTTCATATTTAGGATCATCATTGAACCTTCAAAAATGTACTATTAAATTGGTATAATTTCAATTTAAACTTCATGATATGTGAAAGAGTTGATTAGTTGATATAATAATTTTCATCATCAATAGGTGGCTAAAGAACTCAAGTAGCCCACAACTCCATAATTGTACCCTATGTGAAGTAGATACATTTTTAACTAAACTGTAAAAAGTGTTAAGAGTATCTAATTGAATAAATATAAATGTGTATTCAGTTATGAGGCCATTCAAGTATATTAGGTATTTTTAGGCCGCTTAAGAATTCCAACCATAGAATCTAGTGATAAGTTAGAATGTGATAGCAAGTGTATATAAAATTAATGATGACATGGAGTTTTCCATTCCATCTGATCAACATGTCTAAATCTAAGTATATGAAAACTATGTGTTGTGCACATGCCTCTAATATGGTATCTAACTATAATGAATCTGAATCAAATATGTAATAGCTTAACTTACATAACTAATCTAAAGCTATGTGTGATTATGTTTCACATGATGACACAAATTATGAGTAATCGATATTAATCTTAGCTAAAATGAATGAATCTAAGCTGAATCTAAACATAACTACCAAAATTATGTCTATATCTATTTAAATTTATACTTTACCTAGTGTACTAGAATGAATGATCTAGAATGTCATGAAGTTGGGTATTCTGGAAAGTAGTGC
This sequence comes from Torreya grandis, assembly GCA_037957365.1. Lineage (NCBI taxonomy): Eukaryota > Viridiplantae > Streptophyta > Pinopsida > Cupressales > Taxaceae > Torreya > Torreya grandis. Next base: position 154,752 of record JARHVA010007049.1, read on the forward strand.
CCTATAATGGACAGTAGAACCCTATGGAACTAGTGTCCAAATCTAGGCACTAATGACTGCTTGGTTTAATTTTTCTCTGATCTAAACTAAATTATGAGCCTTTATCTTTTTATGTGTTTGACATATGTCTGATATCTAAAATTGAGTCTGTGTGTCTATGAAAATAAATGTAGGAGGCTAATCTTTTTGATAAATCCTTCTGAATTCCATATCTTTTGAAGGGAGTTATGAAACTTTTGTAATAAATACTCTCTAAATAAGTAGATCTATAAAAATGTGTTAGTTATATCATGTGCATGATATTCCAATATTATGTAAAACATAACATTAGAATGTAAATGTATCTAAGCATAAGTAGGAAATACAATATGTATGTTATAATAAATCATTGAACAAAGGTGTAAACATAGATGTTATCAATGTATAAAAATAATATATGTGTAACTATTTAGGAGGATGTGATATGATTTCCATCATGGCTACCAAGTAGGATAAGTAGAGGCATCAGATATCTCATGGTATCAAAGATTGGTGTGTGTGTGTGTGTGTGTGTGTGTGTGTGTGTGTGTGTGTGTGTGTGTGTGTGTGTGTGTGTGTGTGTGTGTTTGTGTGTGTGTGTGTGTGTGTGTGTGTGTGTGTGTGTGTGTGCGTGCGTGCGTGTGTGTGTGTTTGTAACAATAAAGTACAAGTGTCATGGTGTAAAATCATACAAAGAAGTAAACATACAAGCACATTATGCACATAAAAGGTAGGCCAAGGGTCCATAATATAAATGACATAGGCACATGTCACTAAATATGAGAATGAAGACATACAAGGACATGTTCAAATTTCCACATACATAAATAATAATTAACTTGGTGTGGAGCCACAAAGAAGGACATGATTAAATGTACACATATGGAAGCATGAAAGATCACACATAAGGGACATGGACACATATCGAAGGCATACAAATAGAGAAGTGGAATAGAATCAAAGGAATAATGGAATATTAAAATTCCCTTAAAGATGGAAGAAGCATAGGAAAGACAATCAAGTCTAATTTATGAACTAGAAATGAAAGCATCTATAACTATGCATTACAAATCTATGTAAATTCTAGGATGCATATATATTGAGTCTAAATAGAGATAGTTAGCAAAAAATCTTATTAATGAGGAGAAATGATAAATATCAAGATAAATCAATGCATAAATTCAAATGTATAATCTATAAAAATAAAACTTGGTTATAACAATTGTGTAAGAGATACCCTAAGTGGGCACATGTAGAAATATATGAACCTCGATCAATGTAAATGCCCCCAATGTGTAGATGATAGATATTTTAGATATATATAGGGGATTGGAGTCCTGTGTAGAATCTATATGCACTCAAAAATAATAAAGGAAGCATATATGTATGATAAAATTGCCTATACTAGGATAGCTATCAAAATGTAATATCTAGAAATTACTAAAAATTTAAACATAGAAATGCATGCAATATATAAGAAAAATTGTGTTTTTGAAATATCTGAATGTCTTTTGTATTTTGACATGTTATATTTTTTTTTGAGTATAAGATATGTATATGGAAATGATAAAAAAAACTATGTACAAGGAGAAATGGAGTTAAAGGAAGTATGTACAAGAGTGTGAATCATACTAACCAATGAGTCTCATGGGAGACTAACCATCACCATGACCTATGCCAAAGAGGGGAATTATGATAAAAAAGGATATTTTAATCCCATGATCTAGTGTATTATATAATCTAAACTTGAAGATACCTAAGTAATAATGCTATGATGGTGTGGCACTCACTATGATGCCATATGAATTGTAAGGGTATTAGGTGTTATGACACCACCCTTTTATAATATTTTTTACTATTAAAACATTTTTATTTTTATTTTAAATATGAATATTGGGTGTTTACTTTAGTTAGATTATATGTTGATACTTGTTAGAGTATTATTTGGACTGGATGTTTAATTCTGCACTTGATGATTTTATGAACTATTGTTGTAGTTTATATTAATATAATTCTATAATTATTTATCTATTTTGATATGGTATTATTTATGTAATTTGTATGGTTGTAGGTACTTTTTATGAGCTTAGAATATGTTTATAGTAGTATACCTAGTATAGAAGTAATTATAAGTAGTCAAACAAGTCTAATTGGTATACTTGTTTTTGTTTATGTTTTCCATCCTTTGGATTTCTCTATTGGTCATTGATTTTATCAATTTCCTGACATTGGTATGTGTTGCATTTTTTTTGTATGATAATGTAATTTTATCTTTTTGACACAAGTCATTCTTTTTTTGTTATTTGGTTTATGGTTGTAGTCTTTTAGTCTACCTCTACAACTTACTCTAACCCAGTCCTTCTATGCAACTTCCATTCCCTCCTACACACTTGCATGGATCCTACTCACCTAATTGGATGAATTACATAAGACCTACCTAGGCCTACCCTTGTCACGCCTTATACTAACCCATATACTATATGAATACCTTATAAGTTTTAAGGTTATCGCATGATTATTTAGTAGATTGGTTATATTTTTTATTAGCATCAACATTGATAATACACATGGTTTAATTAGTTCATTTTAATTGACATAGAGTACATGGCATATTAAATTAATTATTTTATTTAAATTTATTGTGATTGATGGCATAGGTTGTGGGGGTCAGGTTGTTAATCCACCTTGTTAGTATTAATGGTATGGTTTAAACACTAACCTAAGTTTTCATTGGTTGGTGTTTGGTTGGTGGATTGATATTATGAGATAGGTAAATTAATGACCATTACATTCATGGTGAATTTGGCAAGGGATTGCCTTATGGAATGTAATAGGATTTCTCTCTCCTCACATCTAGTGTAGACATTGGTTGGGTATGGGGAAAATAAATGGATGAAATTGTGAGATGAATGGCATAAGGGAAGAGTTGATGGGGTTAGAAAGATGGAAAGAAAAGAAGGAAAATAGTGGGAGTTCAGTTAGTTTTTATGGTATTCATGCTATATTTTTGGACAAACCTTGCTTAGAAAGTCAAAGGTTTCAATTTTATGTCTTATTATATTTTTGAGTTTTTCTCTCTATAATTTTGAGTAAGTTATATTTTGCCTAGTTATTTATTTTACTATGAAAATTTGGAAAAGTAAAAAATATATGTACATAGTTGGAATTCTTAACACTTTCACATGCATACATAAACCTATGTAAAGATTCCATTGAATCGATAGTAGTATTTTACATATAGACTTGTAAACTATATATACATTGAATTTTAGATTTTGAATATATTATATTGACTGTGTCAAAAATATTTCATTGGTTTCATTATTTTGTGTCTTATTCTATGTTAAATGGATGTTTGGTTGTTTCATGGCTTGTTGTGTATCATACTTGTTACTGAAGGTTTCATGGCTTCTTTTTGTGCAAATATAGGATGTTATGTTTTTCTTTGTGAATAATGGCTATATAGATTTATCATTATGAGGAATGTTTTTTAACTCAAAAGGGGGTAAAATTTTATTAAGCACCAAACAAAACTCCAATTACAAGATTTTCTCCTGATCCACCAGTTGGACCAGCATTTGACACATATTCACAGGAAGCATTTTCAATTCAGTGATATTCCAGGAAGTCCCATTCTCCGAGGCCCACTTGGCCAGAGTGTCCGCCACTCCATTCCACTCTCGGGGGATGTATCGGAAGGAAATTGAATTTAAGGATTGACTAAATTGCCTAATCTGTTGAATAATGACTTTTAAATTCCACTCAACCTTATCAAAATTACCCTTGTTTAACAAATTAATCACTACTTATGAATCTGATTCACAAATGACATTGAGATGATCGTGAACACAACAATTTTTCACAGCCCTTAGAATAGCCTCAGCTTCCATCTGATTATTTGTATGACAGCCTTTGTAAATGGAGAATAAAACTTGAATGTTACCTGAGCTATCTCGCCCAATTCCTCCAATTTTAGCCATTCCTGGGTTCCTGCGAGAGGATCCATCAGTATTTATTTTAAAAACACCATCATCAGGTGGCTTTCAGAACCCAGTTCTATTAACAAGCCGTACCTGATGCTTCCTCCCTTTCACCAAACTGCTACCATCCATATCCACTTCATCTTTGTGCAAACTTACACCCAGGCATGTCCAAATAGCCTCTGATCTAAGATCACTAGCAAAATCTGTCACGCCCTTAGCAGTAAAAGTCTCTTGGAGAGCGTTGGTTATTTTGAGCCACAGCAGACCCAATTCCAGCCGCTCTCCCCTGAAGATGCATTGGTTCCTTTCAAGCCATAGGTTCCAAAAAATGAAGGAGTGACCCACCACCCAGGCATTCTAAAATAGGGCATTTTTAATTGCAGCTTCTCCCAGTCGAGACCAGAAATGGTTAAGATTGGAGACGTGTCTACAAGGAACATTCCATGCCTTCCACCACAAGTGCCAAACTTGAATAGCAAAAAAGCATTGGAAAAAGAGATGAACTCCAGTTTCCTCACTATTATAGCACAAAAAACAAATGGAAGGTCCCTGAAAGCCCCTCCTCTAGAGATTGTCCCAAGTAAGACATCTCTTGTGTGTGAGCAGCCAAAGAAAAAAATTGCATTTGGGCCAAGCCCATCAGTTCCAGATATTCTTTCCCCACTGAAACTATCCAACCTCCACTGTTTGCTCAATTAGGGTCCTGTATCCTACAGCCACAGAATACTGACCCGTTACATCACCACTCCAAGCAAGAGTATCATGCCCCTGTAGTGCACTACACCTTCTAGCATCTAGAATATGGGATAAGACAATCCTCTCCTCATCCGATCCTCTAGGTGGCCAATCAAAGGAATGTTTCCACCTGTAGCCAATGCTCGTTCCCATATTATAAGACTCCTTATATTGCATCACAGTATTCCATCCTGCAATATGAAAGGAGTCTGTAAGAGAATGCAGATGAGGATGAGAGTGAAGCAAAGGTGGCGCACCATCCCAGGAATCTTCCCAGAATAAGGCCTCTGATCCACTGTTGCATACCCAAAAAAGACCATTTTTAACCAATTGCGCTCCAAGCTTGAGGGTACTCCAAATCATCGATCCTCTCCCCTCAAGAGGAGTTCTAGCTATATCATGAAGATTAATGCCCAGAAGATATTTGGCAGTCAAGATTCAGGCCCATAAGGAAGAATGGTAAGTACACCAATGCCAGTAGAGTTTGGCTGCAAGAGCTTGGTTAGCTAAGATAGCCAAATGCAAGCCCAGTCTGCCTTCTTGCTTTGGGCTACACACCATGCCCCAATTAATGAGACTCCACTTAGAATTATGAAAATTGCCACTGCACAAGAACCTCCTAGAAAGTGCATCATATTCTTTTAAAAAATAGACCGGTGCACTCTGAACCATGCATCGGTATATAGGAAGAGCTTGGATAACTGATTGGAGCAGAATTACTCTACCTGCTATAGAAAGCCATCTATAAGTCCAATGGCTTACCTTCTCTCTCAGTTTATCTAGAATATTTTGCCAAAATAACTTGGGCTATCATCCCACCACAATGGGAACCCCTAAATAAACCATCGGTAGCGTATGAATCTGGAACTGGAGTGTAGCAACAATTCTCCTCGAAATAGATTCAGGGGTATTAAAGAAGAATATCAAAGATTTTTGTTCATTAATCCGCTACCCAGAGGCTGCCAAATAATTATCCAGCGTAACTCAGAAAGCTTCCACTTCCTTTACCTGTGCTTTACCTACCAGGATAGTGTCATCAACAAATTGGAGATGGGACAAGGTGGCAAGCTCACCTTCCCATTTCCATTCTTGTATCAGATTCTGGGAGACTCGACTCTTGAAGAGCTGCCCAAACCCTTCGGCCATGAGAATAAATAGATATGGGGAGAGTGAATCTCCTTGACATATACCTCTATAGGCTCTAAAAAGTTCCGTAGGCACCCCATTAACAAGAACCAAAAAGGATGGCGTGGCAACACAACTGAACACCCAGCTAATCTAGTCTTGCTTGAACCCAAAGGCCTCCAAAATTTTGCGTAAAATCTCTAGTTAACTTTGTCATAGGCTTTTGCAAGGTCGAGCTTAATAAACATCGCTCTCTCATGGGAAGTACTTATAGAGTGGATAGCTTCTGATGCTATCACCACTCCATCTAAAATTTGTCTACCAGCTACAAAACCTCCTTGTTCCTCAAAAATAAGATTGGGGAGGAGTCCTTTTAGTCTTTGCGCTATAAGCTTGGTAATTATTTTATAAACCACATTGCAAAGTGCAATGGGCCTAAACATCTCAAGCTTATTCACCTGCTCCTTATTCAAGATTAGCACCAAGAATGTAGCATTCAAAGCTCTAAGCATTTCCTTGCTTGAGTAGGATTCTTGTATAACACTCAACAAATCTTGCTTAATTATATCCCAGTATTCTTAAAAAAAATCAGCTGGGAATCCATCTGGTCCAGGGGCTTTGCCTCTCTTCATGCTAAACAATGCTTCCTCCACTTCCACCACTCTGATTGGGTGCATAAGATCTTCATTCATTCTATCATCCACCAAGGATGGAATGTAGGACAGCACTGCATTTTCTACCCTTTCATCTAGCAGTGGTTCGCTAGCAAAGAGGTCAGAAAAGTATCGAACCGCTTCTCTGCTAATATCCTGAGAGGAAGAGAGGTGCATCCCATCCTATGTAATAAGAGAGGTAATAAAATTTCCATTTCATCTTCCTTGAACAGATTTGTGAAAGAAGGCTATATTCTTATCTCCCTCTTGTAGCCAGTCATTGCATGCCTTCTACTTCCAAAAAATCTCCTCTCAAAGCTCCCACTCAGCAAGTGCATTTGCTGCTCTAGATTCCTCCAGGCGAAGGTCCTCTAAGAAACCATGGTCTCTGATTAGCCTAGTTATGCCATCCAACTAGTCCTGCATTTTCCTCTTCATACCTTGTAAGTTCCCAAAATAGTTCCTATTCTAGATCTGCAATTTCCTTTTGACATATTGAAGCTTTTTCAGAAAGGAGTACATGGCTATTCCAAAAGTAGGACCTACTTGTCTCCACCACTATCCAATGAGGTCATGTAGGGAGGGATCACAGAGCCACATCAACTGAAATTTAAATTGAGGCTTTTTAGGACCACAAATATGACCAATAGATAGTTTGATAGGCCAGTGGTCCGAACCCCTCCAATCCAAAATCTCACAAGTGAGAGTGAAAGCACTAGACTGCCAATAATAGGAAACTAAAAATCTATCAAGGCATTCAGAGATGGCTGCATTCCCTGATCTTTGGTTGCTCCAAGTAAATAGCCCATTAGCAGGTTTCACATCTGTGATGCGAAGTGATGCAGCATTATGGTGAAGACACTCCGAGGAGGGGCCTAAGCAGTTTAGCCCCCCTCTCTTCTCTTCCAAGCTCATTATAGCATTGAAGTCACCTGCTACTATCCAAGGCAAGAATGGAAAACATTGGTAAACATAGTGGATATGTGCCCAAAGCTGTTGCTGCCCCTCAATATCTCCAGGGGCATACACTATGGTAACCAAACACAATTCACCAGTTTCTAAAGATGAGGCTATCATTGACAAAGCCGAAATATTGGATATCCAATGTAATGGCAGAATTTTCCTTTGATCCCATCCCATAGCTAGTCCTCCCGAACTACCTCTGGCTCCTATACATTGCCATTGCCCATTATACCAGATGTTTGGCATATAAGCAAATAGAGAATCCACTCAAAGTTTAGTCTCTTGTATACAAAAAATGTTCGATGAGTGCTCCCACACCAATCTACGGATAGCTTTTTGCCTGGGGCAGCTATTCAATCCCCTTGCATTCCATGATAAAACTATCATTGGGTGGATTGGGGAAAATGCTCCTCTAAGGTCTTGACAACCCCAGATTCCACCAATAAATCACCTGTAATTTTGAGTTTGTCTTGGTCTTTTCTTCTCCCCACTTTAGGAGCAGCAGATGAAGTGGCCTTTTTGAATTGTTTTTGCACTAATCCAAGGGCCAAAGCCAGGCTTTTATCTTTTCTTCCTGTCTCTCCTTCCTTCACTAAATCTACCCATCTCACTTCCTTCTCTTTCAATTCCTGCAAATCAGCTGGCTATCCTACCTCCAGTCTCAGGGAACCAGCCAGAGGCACTTCGTCCATCCCATCAAGTCTGGCTAAAAGTGTTGAGCATTAGTTCTGTTGTTCCACCTCATTGCCAGGGTCCTGCATCAGAAAGCCCTCTTTAATGACCATGTTGTCAAGGGCCTCAAACCTATTAAATCCTTGATCAATCTGCCTCTCCACAATTCCTCATCATTGCCCTCAACCTCTAGCATGCTTTCTTACTGGTACAAAGTCATCCATTCCACTACTAAAGAGGTCAGCTAGACACTGCGCCAAATTCCCAACTGCCAAATTTTTCCCTTTACTCAACCTATCTGGTTGGGTTTTTGCTTTATCATTCTGGCCTGCAATCCTAGCCCCCTTACCGCCCAAGGCAGTAGAAGGTGTTGAGGAATCTGACATTGGTCCTTTGTCTTTGGCAGCTTGGGGGCACTGTCGATGCAGATGGCCATAGACATGGCAAATTCTACATCTGAATGGAATTGATTCATAGTCAATCTATTGAATCCATTTCAGTGAGCCCATACAAATCTCCAAAGAATCTGGGAGAGGCTTATTTAGATCCATGTCCACACAGACTCGAGCATAAGTAATGAATTTCTTGTCTAGAGATTGGTGGGCTATCACTGTTGGTTATCCCAACATAGCTGTTATCTGTCTGAGGATGTCCTCTCGCCAGAATTCCAATGGTAGCCATGGAAGATACACCCAAACTGGGACACACGCTAGAAATTCCTTAGCCGTATTAAACCCTAAATTCCAGGGTTTGAGGAATAGACCTACTCTTTCATAGAAGTAAAGTCCTCCTTCAAAAATATGATTACGGTCTGTCACAGAAGAGAAACTCACCATGAAGTAGTTATTCCCTACTAACATAATGTCAAAGTCTCCATCCACTACCCATGAGCGCTTGACCTAGGCTTCCAGAGCCGCCTGAGGGATACGTATTCCCAAGAACTTGTAGATCAAGGTGTGTGATGAAAGGTATTCAATGTCTTCCTAGATTGTCTCCTGTGGAATGACCAGAACTAGTTGGTCCTGCCTTCTCAGTAAACACCCATTGACTTTGTTCAGTTTTATTCTCTCACTGGAATAAAATGTTGAGAATCCCGCACTGTTTTCCCCATGTGGCGTAGCCTTAGTCCTGGGGTCTGCCGACAGCTCACCAGTCGGCGGGTCGCCCGCGTTCTCTCCTCCGGCCACAGCCATCACTCAGCAAAAAATTTGTTCGATCATTATGAGGAATTAAATTATCATTAAAGGTTCTAATTTTATTTAGATGTGATGTTCTTCTTAGTTTCATGGAAAGATCTTAGTGGCTAGTTTTGGGTTTTCATCATAACAACTATGTTTTTCATTATAGGCTATGGCATGAGTCTGAATTAGGGTTTTAATGATATTAGTTGTTGGAGTGTTGTGTATGTTTGGCTATTAAATATGATGAACCTATAAGGTATTAATATGATCAATTATATCTTGATTGTGTATTCAATTCATATTATCTCACCTTAATATGACTTTGTTTATTCTTGTTTTACTCAAAATATTCTAATAAGATATTGAGTTGGGTCTTGACCATTGGAATTTTTTGACTATTATTAGATTTATACCTTTTCATTTTCATATAATGGTGTTTATGGGTTTTTTTAAACAAAAGGTTTTATGTTGAATTTGTTCTAGAAGGTATTCTTTTGGATTAGGTTGTTATGAAAGCATATTAGGTTATTATAGAGTCAGAAGCATGACTCATTATAAATTTTGTGTTATTTTTATGATAAAATTTCTCAATTTGGATGTTATCCTTGATATAACTAATCATGTTGCATTATCATAATTCAATCTAGGTTTTCTTATTGAGTCTTTGACTACTTGGAACATAATCATGTTGATGAAGTTGATTGGGAAATTTGTTATATCTCCACTACATTTCTATTCTTATTTCATGTCCTTTAGGTTTGATTGGGTTTTTCCTGACTACATTTTTTATCACTGTGTCTTGATTTTCAATTGGTCTTTAACAGTTTCCTTTGGCTACATATTTAAGTTGATTGCATTTATGAAAGATATAAGTTGAGTTTTGGAGATTAAAAATTTGTCTACATTTTAATTTATAATTATGATATGATTAAGTAATTATTCTGTGTTGGCTCCTGTACAAGACTTAATGACTTACCCCTATTTAGATGCCATGAATATGTATGGTTATATTCTACTAGGTTTGAGAGGGAATCAAAGAAGTATGAATGAGTTTTCATTTACTTTTATGCAATATCTGAGTTGTCTTGATCTTAGAAACATTATAAATGTTATATTCTAGTTTGAATTATTATACTTATTTGAATAGATTAAGTAAGTTATTTATATGCTTATGTGGTTCATTTATTTATTTGTATGTTGATTCGTCACCATTGTTAGACTAGAGATGAATGATTAAAATAAATGGGTATATTATATACTTGGTATAAATTGGTAGTCATAATTCTTAAGGCTCACTATAACTTGGATTATGATCCAAGGTGGTTAACTCAAAGACCATAAATTGGATTAGTTGTTAATCCATTATACATAATTTGATATCTATGTTATTCATCCCTAATGTTGATCTATATTGAAGACAAATTAATTATTTTCATCTCACCTCAGAATGGAATCATTGTTTTTATTTTTATTATGTTATTACTGTGATGTCCTCTATTTAGAAATACAATTACTTAGAATTCTTTTCATATCCTTTGTTGCTTCAACTACCATAGTGATAATGGTTGGGGTCATAAAGGACATACATGGTAGGGCTCATAGGGTTGGTTGGGAGGGCATGTCCAGTTCATTCACTCATTACTCCATGCTTTGATGAATCTGCATAGGCATGAAATAAGTTGGTAACAATTTAATTATGTTTATCTACTTAGACTATTTTAGTATTGATATTTGAGCTAGATAATATGCAATATCAATTATTATGGGTTAATTATTTTAATGCTAACCTATGCTAATATTTTTATGCAAAATCAAAATGGAATATGAATGTTGGCTAAGGGTAAGATGGCTAATTTGACATATGTTGTTGAAGGTGATATACTTCAGGTACATTAAGTTATTATCTATTTGTCTTAACTCTCCTATTGATAAAGTATTTTTTTAATATTATAAATCATGGAAATTACACTTCTAGTGTTGATTTATAATCAAGTTGAACTATTATAGATTCTTATATATGGTAATTAAAATAATATTTATAGTATTAATTCCATGGTTTAATTATATGCTCTAGGATCATATCTATTTGATGTTACCCTAAGTAAGAATTGTTAGACAATTATATAAAAATTATTAAAAGCATATTGATAAAAATATAGATATTTTATTCCAATTTAATAATAATCTTTTTGTTAGATTATATGGACAACTAGATACATACTATGTTGTTTTGATGCATAGTTTTAATTTAAGCGTGAAAACAAGTTTAATAGTTGCCTTTGGTTTATCACATTATATATGGTGAGTATAGTTACATATATTAATGTATATGGGACTCTTATTGATTTTAATCTATGCATAAACTATTAAAAATTACTAGTTGTTGGTATATGTGAAAACCAAACCAAAATTCTTCATTCTAACACATATTTTAGACATACTTGGTTGCATGTAAGTTATGTATGATGCATAAATGAGATATGAAAATTATTATTTTTATTCTTGAATTTAATATTAGATTAATTAAAATTTAATTTAACTCATTTTCTTAACTGAGATGTTTCATAAGCATGCATAGGATCTTTAAATAAGATAGTTACGTAAATAAATGATGTTAGAAGGCTTAAAATGAATTATTTAAATCCTAACATCTTCATTATGAATCAGTTAGATGAAATAATCAAATTTTATGGTGTTTTTACTTCACTTGATGTTGCATAATTATATAAATAAAACATGTATGTTGACTAATTTCTATTCCTAAACTACATATGTTTTCACTTTCCCTTACAATAGTTGAAAATTCTTGCCTTTCTACCCATGTCTTTCCAATAGAAATTTATAAAAGTTCCTTAAGTGAAAAATTTTATTTGGGTTCCACTCAACTTGAAACTCAGATGAATTTTTTTTGTATATGCTTATGTTGTATTATATTGTATATGAATTACTTATTTCTCTCTTCTAGTTTATTTAAATATGAACTTACTTATGGAATGTGATGGTTCATTATGCATGCATTTACTTAGTTAATAATATAACATTTTGTGAAAAAAATTGATTCCTTTCTTATATAGCTATCTAAAAATTACTTAACTATTTGACTAATACATAAATTCCTTATCATGAATAAATACATAATTAAGGACTAATTGATTATATACCTTGGAAAAATAATATATTTACCTCTCTTATTTTATTGTGTCGCAGTGGTTATGACGATAATGTATTCATTTCATTTATACACTACCTAAAGGATATGTGAGGAATAATGATATTGATCATAACTATATCATTAACCATTATTCTAAGTAATGGCACCCATGTTTAGTAAATTAATGATGTATGAGTAATTAAAATAATGGTGTTGTGACCTTAAAGGCCATGATGCATTTCTGACCTTAGTTGGTAGCACTATGAAACCTTGATTTTTAAATCTATTTTATCTTTATGTAACAATATTTTCTATTACACGAATGATTATAAATTTGTATGTGATGAATTGATTTATGGTTGTTGATTATCATTACTTGTTAGAATTATTCTTAAATATGAGGTTAGTAACCTCAAATTTTAATATAAACCTTTGTTAACCTAGATAAAAACATAGGATGTTAGAGTTATCCTTCTTATTAAACTAATCCTTAAACATAACCATCCTCGAGTAAAACTAAAACCCACTAAGGAGAGTGAGTTATGTACATAAGATTAAGGACATATAAATGGTCCTATGTGGAAGTATGAGTGCCACATATAGCACTCGGGTCCTATCCATGTATGTGTACATTGATATGCCTTGAACCTCATAAAACATATATTAAAGTAATAGGCTTCCCCGTAGCACTTTTTATTCATATTTACCTCCAAATTATTACCTTTATTCACCTCCTTTAGTTCCAATTGTGCATATGTGAGTGCATTAAAATGTTATCAATTGCATCATAAAGTAAGGTAAGTGTGTCTAATACACATCCAAAACATAATCTAATATACAATTTCAAATTTTGGGGAGGGGGGTAGTTTCATCTGGTATCAAAGCAATTTTTTACTCTAGGGAACTTTGAGAATGAGATTTCCTCTTAAAATTTTGCAATCTACTTAGTTGTCACTTATAATTATCAAGATGGTTAAAACATGATAAATTGGAGGCAAGGTCCATAGGAACCCTTTTAAATCAAACATAGCTAAGGGTAAAGGTAGAGGATGAATAAGGGGTCATCATGGCCACATCCATATTCATAACCAAGAAGAGTTACCCATGAATAATGTTTATAGTAATACTCAAGTACCCAATACTGATGCAATCGATGGGAATCAAACAGACAAGACTGAGGAGATCCTTAGTGGGATATTGATATCCCTTAATACCTTTCAGGGAAAGATTTATAATGAAGAAGAAATTGAAAAATATGTAAGGGATATCCCAAGAGGAAGTACCCAAATTAGAAATAGGGCAACTAGGACCTATGATTTAAGAACTACCTTTGATCATGGTTGACCCAATCATCAAAGAGTTAAATAAGCTTCCACCACCTAATTTTTTGTGTTAAGAATCAAGTGACTCAGTTGATCCATGGCTTGTACACTTACAAAAATATTTTAACTTTCATAACATGCCATCGAATGTGAAAGTTTGGGTGGTAGCCTATTAGCTAGTTGGTCCTACAACTTTATGGTGGAATCACCTTTGTGATATTAAAGTATATTATCCCTTGAACTTGTCCAAGTCTATTTTTTCAACTCAATTTCATAAAAGATACATGAACATAAATTATAAAGAGCAAAAAATCACCAATTTTAATCTTTTAAAAGAAAAAAAAACACATTTCTATTACTGAGTATGAAAATAAGTTTTTTAATTTGCTATATCATGTGAACTATATACATGATGAATAAACCAAGATTACTAAGTTTAAACTTGGGCTCAAGTAAATAATAGTGCAATACATCAATATGATGAATATAATGACCTTAGATACAATAATTGAATCAACCTACAGGGCTAAGGAAAAACAAAAGTCTCACCAAAAGGTAAGATAAGAATTTAAGTCAAACAGGTATAAATCTAAACTAAAAATCCTTTCTCCCATAAAGAAGAACTTTTGGAAATCAAATCAAAATCATATATTTTCAAGTGGAAATAAAATTTTAACAATTTTTTTAATCGGAATAAAAATTTCAAGTGCCATGGATCCTCTAAATATGGTTCATATAATAAGGAAACACATCAAAGCAACCAACACGGATGTGCCATAGGTGATAATAGTATTCTGGTGGCATCTTCTATACCTATTGTTTTCTAGGAATGTGGTTACAACCACTATAAAAAAGAATATCCTAATCTAAATTTAGGTCAAGTAGCAAATTACAGGGTATATGATGTTGTCGATAATCATAATGCTAATTTTTAGGCCACTTTAATTGAAACTAGAGGTATAATAAATGGTGTTCTCCTAACTATCTTTATTAATTCAGGTGAAATAGATTTCTTTATTTCTCATTTTTTGGTAAGGAAATGAAAAATGTAACCCATCTTGATAAGACAAGGTTGGGAGGTTGAGTTTGATACTGATAATAAAGAGCATATTCTTGAGTTCTTGGAATAAGTAAAACTTGACCTTGGTGTTTTTAAGACAAAGGTGAATATTTGTATTATTCCTTTAGGGTCCTATGATCTCATACTTGAGATCGACTAGATACATGAACATCAATCCATGATTTATTATGTGGGAAAAAGAGTGTAGTGCATCAATGACCTTTATAAAATTGTGAAATTGAAAGGCATACAAGGGTTCAAAAAACATAAAACACTCTCATTCTTATAGCTAAAAAGGTTTCTTAGGAAGGGATTCAAGATTTATGTATTCTAACTACAAGAATTACCCAAGGAAAATGAGTTAATACACATAGATTTTCCTATATTGAGGAAGTTAATGGATGTGTTTCTTGAGAAACTACTTACTTTACCACCTAAGTTGGAATTTGACTTATCAATTGATTTCATGCCCGTATCTACCCTTGCTTCTAAATCCCCATACTTCATGAATGTGGCCAACTTGCAAGAGCTAAAAGTTCAACTAAAATAACTCTTAAACAATAGAACCATCTAACCAAGTGTGTCCCCTTAGGGTGATATAGTGGTCTTTATGAAGATTAAGGATGGTACATTGAGGCTTTACATTGATTACCACTTGCTAAACAAGGAAAAATTTAAAACCCATTATCCTTTACCTAGGATTGATGACTTATTTGACCAAATGAATGGAATCTTCTCAAAGATTGATTTTAGATCAAACTACCATCAACTAAGATTCAAGGAAGAGGATATTCATAAAATAGCCTTTAGAACTCGATATAGATATTACGAGTTCATGGATTTGCCTTTTATCCTAACTAATACACCTAAGGTTTTCAAGAATATTATGAACAACATATTTAGAGACTCTTGGATAAGTTTGGGCTGGTTTTTCTTTAGGACATTCTCATTTATTTTAAAAATGAGGATGAGCATGATCAACACCTTCACTTAGTCTTTCAAAGACTAAGACAACATAATTTTTATGGAAAACTCTCCAAATGTTTATTTTATGAATCTGAAATTCATTATTTTGGTTACATTATTTCGAAGGATGGCATTGATGTTGATACCAAAAAACTAAAGCTATTCAAGATTGGCCTTTTCCTATCAATATGCATAAAGTGCACAATTTCATGGGTTTGGCTGATTATTACCAGCATTTTATTAAAAAAATTTCTAGTGTGGCATATCCTATTGCTATTGATAGTGAAAAGACAAGAAATATTTGTGGACCCCTTAGTGTGAGGAGAAGTTTAAGAAACTAAAGGTTTTGCCTACAACAACACATATTCTTATCATTTCAGACCCAAATGGTAACTTTTAAATTTGGGTTGATGCTTCTAAGGAAGGATATGGAGGAATATTAACATAAAAAGGAAAATGTATGGCTTATGAGTCACAAAAATTGAAAGATCATGAAAATAACTATCATACACATGACATGGAGCTTGATTTCATTGTTCATGCACTCAAATAATGGAAACATTTCTATTGGGAAAGATTTTCAAGGTGAAGTATGATCACCACAATCTTGAGTATTTATTTTCTCAAGATGATTTAAATGTACACCAACATAGATGGCTAAAAGTTTTGAGTAATTTTGACGTAGACATATCATATGTCAAAGGCAAGGATAATCATGTGGTTGATGCACTGTATAGATGCATGTACCTTACTACATTGTTGGTGTTACAAGGAAATGTTAGAAGTGATATTTTAGAATTGTATCTTAATAATGAATTTTATTATGATCTAAGATTAGGTTTGGATGATGAGCCTATAGCAAAAATATTTTTTGATTTTTCTATCGTAATATATGTCCTTATAAGGCATAAATATAGAATTTATATACCTAGTTTGGGTGACTCGATAAATTTTATGCTCAAGGAAGTCAATATAATACCTTATTATTCTCATCCAGGGGTTTAAATATGATGCATGAGCTGATAAGGCTCTATTTTTGGCCCATAATGAAGCAATATGTCATTGATTTTGTAGCAAAATACTTGGAATGTTAGTGGTTTAAAGTTGAGCATTGTCATCCAGAAGGGTTGGTGTATGCTCGTGATATTCCAAGAGATAATTGGGGATTTTTCTTACTTGATTTTATTGTGGGGATGAAAAAATCATATAATAATCATGATAATATCCTTGTGGTGATTAATAAGTCCACTAAAGTTAGCAACTTCATTATTGGAAATTTAATAGAAGACACTTATGTGTTTACAGAATGTTTCATGAAAGAAGTGGTTAGACTTCATGGAATACATAAAGTGATCATTTAAATCCATTATAAGTTATTTATTTCAATATTTTGTCATACATTGACTATAGCCTTTGGAATAAGGTTGATTTCAAGTTATTCATATCATCCAGAAATGGATGGACATACTAAAAGGCTGAACCAACTAGTTGAAGATATGTTATCCATGTACATCATGGATTAGTATACTAAATGTGAATATTACCTCCATTTAATTGAATTTTCATATAATAATTCATATCATTAGATAATAAATATTGCTTCATTTAAGGCTCTATATTGGTGTAAGTGCAAAACTCCTCTGGTTAGGGACATCTTAGAAAATAGAGTTGTTACTTGACCTAATTTAGTACTAGAATATGATAGGCAAATGGAAAGAATAAGGTAGAATTAAAAAATATCTTCAGATTATAAATAGAGATATGTTGATCAAAAGAAAACACCATGTGAATTCAATGTAGGGGATAAATATTTTTTGCATGTTAAACCACAAAAAAAATCAATAAAGTTTGGCAATGCTTCCAAGTTAGTACCATGTTTTTTAGGCATTTTTATATTGTTTAAATTATTAGTCTTGTTGCTTACTGACTTAATTTTCCTCCTTATTTATCAAGGATTCATAATTTATCTTATGTTTATTTTCTAAGAAAGTATATACCTGATCCATTTCGTGTTTTGGATTAGACTCATTTACAGGTCATGGAAGAGGAAAATGTGTAGTTAAAACTAGTCAAAATCTTAAACCATCATAGTGTTAAGCTATAAAACAAATAATATGTAATAATTTTTGTTGTAATGGAAGCTACTAAGTGAAAGGAGCTCTACATGGGAAGATACAAATCATATCATATAGCATTACGCATGGATTTATGACCAAATCACTAGGATGTCTCCCCTTCAAGGGGGGAGGATGTTATGACCCCACCCTTTTATAATATGTTTTACTATTAAAACATTTTTATTATTATTGTAAAACTGAATGCTAGTTATTTATTTTAGTTGGATTATATGTTGGTACTTTTTATAGTGGTATTTGAACTACATGTTTAATTTTTCACTTGATAATTTTATGAACTATTGTTGTAATTTATATTATTAAAATTCTATAATTATTCATTGATATTTGATATAGTACTATTGATTTACATTTGGTGGTTATAGTTACTATCTATGATCTAGGTAGATGTTGGTAGTGGCACATTTGGTACCAAAGGAATTTTGAGTAATCAGATAAGTCAGACAGGTATACTTATTTTTGGTTATGTTTTCCATCCTCGAGACATCTCAGATAGTCATTGATTTTGTCATTGTCTTGAAATTGGTACATGTTTCATTTTGTTCTATATTGTTGTACTTTATCTTATCAATGCAAGTAATTATGTTTCTATTATTTGGTTTGTAGTCATAATATTCTATTCCACCTTTTCTACTTACTCCAACCTAATCTTTCTCTAAAATTTTTATTCACTCCTACACACCTACATGGAACCTACTTGTCTAATTGGATGGATTACCTAAGACCTACCTTTGTCACCCCTTGGACTAACCCTTAGACTATATGAATACCTTATAAATTCTAAGGTGGTGGCATAATTTTTTAGTGGCTTGGTTATATTACTTATTGGTATTGACATTGATATTAAAAATGGTTTAATTAGTTCATTTTAATTAACATAGTGTCAATGAAATATTATGTTAATTGTTTTATTGACATTTATTATTGCCAGTGGCATACACCATAGAGGTTAGGTTGTTAATTGACCTTGTTAGCATTAATGGTATGGTTTAAAAAATAATCGGAATTTTCATTGGCTAATGCTTGGTTTGGTGTATTTATATTTTTATATAGGTCAATTAATGACCATTGCCTTCATGGTGAATTTGGTTGGGGATTGCCTTAAGGAATGTAGGAAGATTTCTCTTTCCTTACATTTAATGTGGACATTGAATGGGTATGCGGAAATTGGATAGATGGAATGTGGAGTTAGATGGTGAATGGGAAGATTTGATGGTGTTAGGAATATAGAAATAAAATAATGAAACTAGTGGGATTTTGACTGGGTTTTATGGTGGTCATGCTATATTTTTGAACACGCAGTTTGTTTGGGAAGTTAGAGGATTCATTTTTTTTGTCTTATTAGATTTTTCATTTTTTCTCTCTAAAATTTTGAGTAAGCTATATTTTTCCTATTTATTTATTTTACTATGAAAATTTGTAAAAATAAAAATGTTTCATACCTAGGTAAAATTTAAAGCACTTTTGGATGCATATGCAGACCTTGGTAAATATTTGATGGAATCAATAGTAGCATTTTGCATATAAACGTTCAAAGAATATATTTAATATTGGATTTTGGATATATTATATTTACTATGTGCTGGAATTATTTCATGGGTTTCATTATTTTTTTTCTTATTCTATGTTAAATGGATGGTCAGTGTTTTTATAGCTTGTTGTGTATTATACTAGTTAGTGAATGTTTCATGGTTTCTTTTTGTGTGAATGTAGGATATTGTGTTTTTATTTGTGAGTAATGATTGTATGTATTTATTGATATAAGGAGTTTAATTCCCACTTAAGGTTATAGTTTTATTTAGACATGATGTTCTTCTCAGTTGCATCCAAAATCTTGGTGGTTGGATTTGGGTTTTCATCATAATGACTATGTTTTTCATTATAGGCTATGGAATGAGTTTGACTTGGGGATTTAATGATATTGGTTGTTGGAGTGTTTTAAATGTTTAATTATTCATATGGTGTAACTATAAGGTATTAATGTGATCAATTTCATCTTGACTACATATTTGATTCATATTACTTCACCTTAATATGACTGTGTTTCTTCTTGTTTTACTCAAACTATTCTAATAGGATATTAAGTTGGGTCTTGACCATTGGAATGTTTTGGATTTTATTGTATTTATGACTTTTTCATTTTTATATAATGGTGTTTGAGGGTTATTATAAATAAAAAAAATTATGTTGACTTCATTTTGGAATATATTCTTTTGGATTGGGTTGTTATGCAAGCATACTAGCTTAGTATGGAGTCAGAAGTGTGATTAATTATAACTGATTGTGTTGCATTATCGTGATATAATATGGGTTTACTTTCTGAGTCTTTCAATGTGTTAAATATAATCATGTCAATGAATTTGATTGGGAAATTTATTATATCTCAACTATGTTTCTATGCTTATGTCGAGGCCTATAGGTTTGATTGGGTTTTTCTTGACTACATTTTTTATCACTGTGTTATGATTTTTGACTGCGATTTTACGATTGCCTTTTGATACATCTTTAAGTTGATTGTGTTTATGAAAGACATAATTTGAGTGAGTTTTGGTGGTTAAAATTTTGACTGCATTTTAAAATTTAGTTATGATATGATTAAGTTATTATTCTTTGTGTTGGTCCCTGTTCAATACTTAAGGACCCACCTCTATTAAGATGGCATGAATATGTATGTTTATATTCTGCTAGGTCTTAGAGGACATTGAAGAAGTGTGAAGGAGTTTACATTTTCTTTTATGAAATATCTGATTTATGTTAAACTTGGAAACATTGGAAATGTTATATTCTATTTTGAACTATTATACTTTTTTGAATAAATTAAGTTAATTTATTATATGCTTATGTGGTTCATTTATTTGGTTGTATGTTGTCTGGTCACCATTCCTATACTAGACCTAAATGATTAAAATAAATGGGCATCTTATATACCTAGTATAAATTGATAGTCACAATGGTTAAGGCTGATTGTAACTTAGATGGGGATCCAAGGTGGTCAACTTGAAGATTATAAAATGGATTAATTTTTAATCTATTCTATATCATTCAAAATCCATGTTAGTCATCGTTACTTCTGATCTATATTAAATATGGATTAATTATTACCATCTTACCTTAGAATGGAATCATTGTTTTTCTTTTTATTATGTTATTACATGGATGCCCTCTAGTTGGGAATTTGATTACTTAGAATTCCCTTCATGTCCTTGGTTACCTCAACCACCATCTTACTAATGGTTGGGCTGGTAAAGGCTACCAATGGTTGGGAACATAGTGATATTTAGGAGGGCATGTCTATTTCATTCACTCCTTGTTCCATTCTTCATTGACTCTACATATGCATGATGTAAACTAGTAACAATTTAATTATGTTATTTATATTTAATTGCTTAGACTATTTAAATATTGATATTTGAGATAGATAGTATGAAATATTGATTATTATGGGTTAATTATGTTAATGATAACCTATGTTAATAATGGGATGCAGAATTAAAATTGAAGTTGAATGTTTCTTAAGGGTAAGATGGCTAATTTGTTATATGTTGTTAAAGGTGATACACTTCAGGTACATTAAGTTATTATCTATTTGTTTTAATTCTCATATTGATAAATTATTATTTTAATGTTACCAATTGTGTAAATTACTCTTCTAATGTTAATTTATAATCAATTTGAGCTATTATAGATTCTAGTATACGGTAATTCAAATAATCTTTGCATTTTTTATTCCTTGGTTTTATTATATGCTATAGGATTAGATCTATTTGGTGTTATCCAAAGAAGGAATTATTTAGATAATTACATAAGATTTTTGATTTAACAATTTTGGGAATATTAGGGTTTTATTCATATTTTTTTTAGAGGGTCTTGACATGTGAATTAGTAAATAATATGCAATAAATAAGCTATTCATTTATGAAATCGATTTATAATTAAATATTTTCTAAAAATAGTAATAAAAGGTATAAAATAAGACATACCTTAAACTATGTTGATCTAACAGAGACAAGGTCTAATATTCATTGTGAACCCTGGGACACTATCACA
Organism: Torreya grandis; assembly: GCA_037957365.1. NCBI lineage: Eukaryota > Viridiplantae > Streptophyta > Pinopsida > Cupressales > Taxaceae > Torreya > Torreya grandis. The sequence goes on from JARHVA010007049.1 coordinate 176,763, forward strand.
AATAGGTTTTTCATTTTTGTTTTCTAATTGGATAAGTGTGATAAAAGTGGGCAAGAGTGACAATGGTGCTATAGTCCTTATCTATAATTATTATCTTGAGATAAAAAGCTTTTTGGGTTTTGTTCAGTAGGTCTATGAGACACTGTCTATAAATTTGGGAAGCCTCATTGTCAACAATGCTCCCTACAGACATGATTCTCTTCATTTCTAAGCCTTCAATGTACTTGAACAAAACTTTGGAAAATAAGAAAAAGGAGTTAGTTTGTGTAAGATGTATTAGATGTGCTTCACACCCTATGTGTTGACACACTGCCTACATATTAATACTTCAAAGAGGGATTGATCCATATGTAGTTCTCCCTTTGAAGGTGCTTGGTGTAATTGTGATATGAAATTATAAGGAAATGCTAAACTAGGTGTGTTTGAGATGACTAGGGATTGGTTTGAAGATTTATAGGTGCTTAGGACTATACTAGATGGATGTATGTAGAGAATAGGGAAGATTGCCTAAGAGGTTTCACTTGTATTCTTGCTTACTTGATAATATTTGACAACCCTATCAAAATGATCTTTCAATGGGATTTTATAGAGATCTATTGGTCATGAATTGAATTTACTCACATTAGGCCAATAAGGAGAAGGATGGGGAACTGAAATAAATTGACCATTAAGGATAGAAACAATTTTGGACAATAAAATTGAAAGTGGACAATAATGGCATCAATGATCATATCCTAGTTGGGTAATATTGTCCTAGGTAAATGAGACCTAAGGGGATAGATTGGTCATAAAAATAGGGTCTTGGCTCAGCTAGGGTTAGGTCTAAAAGGCTACGGATGGCTGGGAATTAATGAAAACATGCGTATGAAGGTCATGAGAGAAATCAAGAGGGACCTATGGGTTGGGTGTCATTATCCATTCTCAAGTTACCAGTTTTTTAATTTTATATGACTAAATCTGACCCCACTTTATTTTGGTGATGCAACAAAGTGAAATACTAAGATAAAGGAAAAAAAATAAACCTTAGCTAAACTTACTTATAAGGGTTAAGCTCATGAACCTTATGTAATGTTGGGTGCACATAGAGAGAGCATGGTATGAAGTGCAAATATATAAGAGAAAGAAAATAGTACATTAGTTCTTATTAGATACACTATATCTAAAATAATAATGTATAAAGTTGGGTAAAAGAGAGGAAGAGAAAGGAATGAATATACCTCACCAGGTACATAGACCAATATAAAACCTCTTGTGATATTAAGTGATGTTGAGTAATATTGGATGTGTATTGTACCAAGAGTAATATCATGAATGGAGTTGAGTGCTCAATTCCTCAAAAGTGGATTAAGAATGCAAAGGCTAGACCTTTGGCTCCATTGTCACCCACTAAGTGAATCTAGGTGGTCATATGTGTGTTGATCGATGTTTGGACTATGTTTCTAATCCCTTTGAATAGGTGGCTCAAGAATACAAAGGCTAGCTAGACCTTTGGCTCCATTATTGCCCCGTGAAGTGAATTTATAAATTAATATCAGTATGGAATATGTGTCATATGAGATGGATCATGAAGCTCATAAATGTACTATGATCTGATAATGTTTACATGAATAGTTGAATGTATATTAGAAATTAGGCCACTCTTGGCCATTTTAAAATATGGAGATTAGGCTTGTATGTAAGCCACTCTAAAAATAATAACCTAGCATATGTTGAAGCCACTCAAGAACTTGAAAGTTAGGTTTGTATGAAATCCAAACCAAAAATTATGCCAACCACCTATAGATGGATCAAGGCACACAACTACTAAGAATGTCTAGATAATGTTGAACTATGAAAGAAAGAAAACAAATGTTCCACACACATTACATCCAATCATTGGTGTTTGAATCATGGATTTTGATTTGGAATTTGTACCAACTACCCTATTTGAAACAAGAAATGAATCCATCATGTCATGCATGATTCCCCCTATATCTAGATTCTTTGAGAAAACTATACTAAAACTATTGATTCTGGTCTAAACTATAGCTGACAAAACTATAACTAAACTTAATTTTTTATCTATTTTTGGAAAATATACTTTTTATATTATTTGGATAGGAGAGATGAAAACGGATATTAGTACCATTGATGATGTAGTCTAGTCTTAATGCTATTATTAAAGGCCAAATATGATGACTATTCTAGATTCCTGACTATCTATGTAGTTTGTTTTGACTAGTTTGATGTCTAGGTATTATTTTGAGTGTTCAAAAACTAGATTTTTCAACTGGTAAGTGTTATGACCTCTATTAAAAAATCCCTATTGGTTTCACCCTCTTCTAAGGGTAGGAATAGAGACCCTATAATGACTACCCTTAGAAGAAAGATCCCTACAAGTGTGTTATATTAAAGAGATACATTATATATCAATGATAATCAATAAGATATCTCAAGATATAGCATGGGTTGTAGTCAGATATTATTGGATTAATAGGGGTATGAATAGATAGATATAATAATGTTATATCATGTGTAATATACTGAATTAGAATTTAATGTCTAGTTAGTTGTTAGTTGCTAGTTGTTAGTTTAAGGGATGGAGAATGATGTCCATCATGACATCTAAGAAACATGAATAATGCATGATATGGATCATGGAATTACAAACAATAGAAAGAAATCAAATAATAAGCACACAAGTCAAGAAGCAAAAAGAAAACAATAGTGGCCAAGAGGCTAAGCAAACAAGGAACATGGGCACATGTCACTAAAACCAAAAAGTAAGCATATAAGGCATGTTCAAATTCCACATACACATATAGTTGAAACAAGAAAAATTAGTGTGGAATCAAGAATCACATAGAGGATTACATGAAAAGGACATTGGCAAATGTCCTAAGGGACACACATGAATAGAAGCAAAGGACATGGTAAATGTCCTAAGGTATAAGAGACAAATAGGGATTGAGAAATGAAATCACATCAAGATAATGCTTAAGTAAGAAAATAAATCATGTAAATAACTAGAATATAGAATCCCATCTAAATAATTAAATAAAGAGTGAAAGTATGCAAGACATGTTAGTACAAGACTAGGCATATGCAAAGAAATACATAAGTGTTAAATACTAGTGATGTCAATAGAGTAATCTATGTAAGCTAGTAAATAATGTACATCAACATGATAACTAGAGTGCATGGTGTAGGAATTACATAACCTAGATGGTGTAGTCTTATAGAATATGCCCCTAGTGAGTATGGATATCAATGTGTGTTTTGATGTAGAAACATGATGTCCCCTCAATGGGTAGAGTGAATCTATCAAAGAGTTGGATATCATTAAACATACTCAAAGAAGATCAAGTGAAGCATGGTAATGTAGATAAATTGAAAAATAATAGCATAGAACAACAAATGTAATTATAACATAGTAATACCAATGTAAAGCATAGATGATGCATACAATCAAATTTTTTTTGTGTTTTTGAATTGTTTTTGTATTTTGAAATTTTGTATTGTTTTTGTTATTTTTGAATTTTTTTGAGCTATGTAAAATTAACCATAAGAAAATATGTATAAGTAAGTGGGGAAATAATGATACTAACTAACGAGTATCATGGGAGACTCCTTATCATGTGTCCTATATCAAGGAGAGAGATCATGTGTGATCATGATGTATGATGAAATTGTTGAGACTGTGACTCTAAAAGCTATATATGTTATAAATGATCTGAAATATTTTAAGTTGAAATAAACTATGGACTCCCATTATAACTTTGAGAAGTGGATGCCATTATAGGGCTCTTAGGGACACATTTGGTAGTAAGAGAATCTCTCTGAACATGTGCTCTATGTCTAGATGCATGAGATATCAATGAGACTACCCTGGGTGTGAATAGTATAGCTAAAATCTCTCTATAATCTTGAAGTTTTAGATCTATATAAAAACTCTATGTTGGTGATTGATGACTCAAATATGTCTAAATCTATCCTAAAGGAGGAACTATAACTACTAAAAAAAATTGAACTAGAAGTTGTACTAAAACTAGTGACTGAATTGTAGAAGATGGGTCTGAAGTGGGGAGTGGGAACTCATATATAACTCTACCAACTATAATAACCTATTTAGTGTGAATTAATTTCATACATCTATGAACTATAGATGGTACTAATCAAAGTTTTAAAATCCATGGTTGACCAAGTAACGTATCAAAAATTCTTGCACTAGGAACTATAGTTAAAGGTGTGGTGACATGTATTGGATCAACTTGTAGAGGAAGTACAATCTATCCTAATGAACTCTATTTATGTCCACTAAAACTATTCATAAGTATGTTTGTCAGTGTAATATCTTGATCTAAATATCGCAAATGCTAAAATAATTTCATAGTGTACATGTTCACATAGGTTCCATTATCTATGAGAACACTATGAATAGGATGATTATGAATGTTATCTCTAATAAAGAGTGCATGATAATCTGAATCATCCTCGATGATCTCCTACTCTAAGAAGGAGATGGGAGTTCTAGCTAGAACTTTGGGATTGTATACACCAATCATGTTTCTCATGGATGTGATTCAATTGGAGGTGACTTGTATGTATCTGGTGGTGGATGTGCATAATATGCATGGTGAACCCCTGATGTGTCCCTTATCTCATGTTTGAAATGTTATGGACAAGGATGTAAAAATATTTTCAATGCTTTATCTTGTGTTTGTTTTACCTCAGGAGGTTTAACTAAACTCCCAAGATCAATATGATTTCCATCTATTAAATCTTGTATCTTGTGTCTCAAACTGATGTATCTATTTTTTATATGGTTTGGTTCCTTGTGAAACTCGTAGAATGCATGCTAATCATATCCCTATGGAAGAGGCTTTGTTGGGTCAACATCCCTAATAAGAGGGAGAGATATGATGTTAATATTGAACAAATTTGACCCCAAGTCAAATTGGGTACACAATTTCTATTTTTTACTTTAAAGAAGGTTTATTGTGTCCTATGGGGTCTATTATAATCCTATATGTCTCACTTACCATTCCCCTAGTCCTTGTTGAAGTCCAACTTCCTTGTACCAGGTTAGTCAACTAAAGTCAAAAGTTGGTCAACCCTAGTTATAGATTGTAAAAGGATCAAATTGTGTTGAAAATTTCCAAAGGTGCTCCTTGACATGATTTAATGTGTTTAAAAATCATAAATTGATCACTAGCTAGGTTTTATATGGAAAAGGGGTCACCTCATTTGGCCACATTTCTAGCTTAATTAATGACATGTATGGACTTTCCAGGCAAGAGATTTGACACAAAAGTGAATATCAATGTGGAATAGGTCATAATTTATCAATATCAGCTAGATGGTAGTTAAAAAGTTAGTTATATGCAAGAAATCGTAGCTTCTCCTTAAAAATAGGCTAGTTATGGCACTTGTACGAACTTCTTGAGTTTACTTATAGCTAAAAATGTGGATGGAGTGACTCTTAACTTACCGAAAATATTTTCCATTATTTTTTTCAAGGATTTTATAAAAGAGTTCATTTTTAACTTCTCTTCTTCCATTTTCACTTAACAAGCCAAACAAGGTCAAATCTAAGCACTTGGTATGGTTCATACAAGTAGAGTTGGGAGGAATGTTTTTCTAGGTGGATAGTGCTCTAAGTATAATCCAAATCCATAATAATAACTCTCATATTGATGTATCCTCCTTTATGAATAATTACTAACACTCTAACCAGCTTTTTATGCATATGCAACCATGAGGGGATCACTACTTGCACTTGTTTCAGTTTTTATTGCTTTGGTTTGATAGTTTTTCTTGTTAAAGGTGTTTATCCATTCATTAAAGTAGATTTTCATGGTTTTATTTTTTTTAGAGAGCTCAAGTGCCTAAGGAATCCACTTCTAGGCTTGTGTATGTTTGCAGACTAGTCCATGTTTCACTTATAGTTGCCTTAGATTCTTTTAGAAGTAGAATTCATATTGAAAAGGGATTATTGCACTTTTTTCATATAATTATAGTTTTAGTATTTTTTTGAGGTTTTTTTATATGTTATAACTCATTTAGAACCTTTAAACCATGTCATATCTCGACCCCATCTTCCCTGCCTAGACATAGCCGAAGCCTTAATCTACAAGTCCCTAATAATATCATGGTGATGTAGGAATAAGTAGCTATATGTTTAAATTTATTATAATTGTTAAAAATTTAGTAATACTCCCAAGGGAAGGGAATAAGGATCACTTTTATGAAAAGTTTCAACTTGCCCATATCATAAGTTCACTATGGTATATCAGAACCCCACCTACAAGTTGTCCAAATAGGGGTTTAAAATAGTTATTTGAGTGTGTATGTGATGGAAGAATTAAATTGTAACCCTTTTATGATTGAATAATCTAATATATACTCATACAAGGTATAGTATGAATGAAGGTCACTCCAATAATGTTGACTGTAGATTCAGGCATGTCTGCCTAGAAAATATTAAATAGAGGGCTAGAAGCATTTTGGGATTATCATATTTCATTATTTAAAGGAATTTTCAATATTCTTAGTATATTTATACTATATTTCTCATGTAATATAATAACTATGCCAAAAATTGGTTCAAATGGATTAGTGGATGTTGAAGTTTGAACATCTTGAAAATGGCCAAAAAAACACTGAATCCCAATAGTGAGATATATAAGACATTGATAAAAGGGTGACCTTGCACTTAATTTTGATGTTTTGGGTTGTGTAACCAAGGTTAAATTATTATAATTGATTACTGTGTCACTTATATTGCAATATATCATAAGGAGAGTGAATGGATGTTTTGATATCTCACCAAGCTTACTCCCTATCTGTACACAAGCCTAAAATAAACACCTATAGCCAACATATTAGATAGTGATCCAAGTTGACATTTACATGGTCATTTGAATATTTAAAGGTAGGAATTATGATTAAAATTATAATTTAAAGATCTTAAAATTAATCCAATAGGCTTTCTCATGTCAAAATGAAATGGCTAGGGACTCCATACACGCACCTAAATGCCTGAGAAGTGCCACCTATAGCTGAGACAAATAGTAAGATGAAAAAAAGGGATTAGGTGGAGATATATGGTATTAAAAAGTAAAAAAATGGATCTAAAACACATAATCATGATCTTTTAAATCATGACTAATTCCTATGAAACATATACAAGGCCTAACTCTTTCTGAGAATACACCTATAGGGGTCAAAACATACACAAGCACAATCAAGACAGGGGTGTCCTAATCAAGGACCTAAGCATAATATTGACATTGTCTTGAGGTTTTTAAGTGAAATAAAAACATTATATGAGTACCAAGACAATATCAATATATCCTACCACACCGTAAGCAAATTCTAAATGGCTTATACCCACCTATAGGTCTGTACGGACTGAGATAGGAAATAGACTGAGACAAGGCTTTTAAAGAGGTTTTAATTACTTTAAAGTTGAGAAAGGGGTGAAATCAAATAATAATATTTTATAATTATTAATTAATGTTTAAAAACACCATTTAATACCTATTTCCATGCCTATAACCATGTATAAACACAAATAGGGGTGTCTCAATCCACATTCACCTCCTTGCATAGACTGTCTTCTTGAAAGTCTGCGTAGAAAATAGAGAAGGTTGATGGTCTTACACATTGAACCAAGGGATAAATTTTTATATGTAAAGTCATGGTAACTTTAAAAAACACCTAAAATACTCATTTTTCTCAAATAAATAGTTTAGATACCCTTTGTTCTATCTCAAAATAGGGGTACTCCCCTTAAAGCAAAACATGGGCAGTTTTTTGAGAAAAAGATGATTTGATGAGTAAGAGATCTTATGGATCTTGGAGGAATGTTTGATATGATATATCACACATAATAAAATATAAAAATATAGGTTATAAGTTTGGATTATATGCAAAGTGGTCTAAAAAAGGAGGTCTGTAGGTTGGCCTAGTGAGATAACATGTAGGCCTGACTCCAAATGAGGGGTTAGTTACAATTTCAAACATTGAAAAGCATTGGAATGTTTTGGACCATCTTCATGAAGGTTGACATGATATGTAAGATATATCTCAGAAGTGTATAATGCTAACAAATATTTTTCAACCATCAGGTTGTTGGCAAACCTATCAATAAAATCTAGGCCTAATGTTAAATAAGGTTCAGGTTTCATCTTAAGATATTGATAAGCTATTACAATGATTGGAGATTATGTTTAGGGAATATAAAGAAGTGTTCAAACCTTTTTTTATAGGATATCAATGAGTAAACCATTTTTTGGCCTATAATATGTTAAGACCCTCACAGAATGTAAGGAAGGAGTTTAAAATCCAAATTTAGATGCTTGTAACTTTCATGGCCATTTGCATGGGACCTAGACGTGATTGGAGAAGTTTTATAGGATCCATAAGAATCCCTTAATGTAATTTGATTAAATGTATAATTTATGTTCTTTATGAACAAATGTTAAGACCCAAAATCACATCAAAACCCTTGGAAACCCTATCTTGTGACCCAATAGAAGAAATGGGGTTCAAAGGGAATCAAAATGGACAAATTTGACCCTAAGAGATAAATAGAAGTTGTTGAAAACTTCATGAGGATCAGATCCATGGACATAGATTGTATATAATCTATATATGTCAAGCAAAAAAAAGTTTATTTCATAATTTATTATGTTTTATAGGTCTTGAAGATGATCATATGATATTAATAACTTGGGAACATATATTGGGAATTGTAGAAACTCCCTATGCCATTTCAAAATCTTGGAAATGCTCACAATTGTCTTTTATAGGCCTTTCCCTTTAGCCAATCTCTAAAGTGACATAGTAAACCTAGTCATAACTTAAATTTGGCGGCCTTTTAAGATGTGTTGATGAAGCCAAGTTTATAGAGTGTCCTACCATGTGTCATAAGACCCCTATTATGGATTAGTTAACATAGATACTAGATGCTAATGCCAAATGTCAAGAAAAGCCTATTTGAGAGTGATCATGGTTGTAGATGATGATGGAGTTTGTGTAAGATAATATCCATGGTTACAAAAAATTCTAATGTAGGTGGAGGCCTCTTTATAACATCATCTCCTTACACACATAAGACACTTTTCCCTAGTTTTCTTTGGAATGCTCAATAAGGCCCATGATGAAGGTATTTTTCAAGAGATAATGATTGAGAAGATGTTATGCCACATTTGGAGATAAGGCTGGTTTGTGATGGACACATGTTCACATCAATTTCTTGATCTCTTTTCCACCTTATTTCCATGTATTTTTTACTACTTTTTTCAAGTTTACACATGTAAAAGTGACTCTTGAACTTATTTTTCTCTCTCCCTCTCTCAAAATCTATAAGAGTTGGCATTATATGGAATTTTACACCTAGTAGAGTGAATCCCTACCAATTTATAGTACATATTTAAAAATAATATGACTAATTTTTACCTCATTTCATGACTTCATAAAACTCTATGTTTCAATTAGTTGATCTAGTGAAGTGTAGATGTGTATCACCTTGACTTGTTGTCCTTATCTTGCTTCATGTAGTTTTGTTCACTATTGCAAGCTATAGTTGGTATCATTGATAGAATTTGATGAGTTGGAAAGTGGACTAGTATTCCTCTTCAATATCACATTTTTTTACCATTATATAAAACATTGATGCAATAGGCTCTTATGAGATTAGTCTATGTTCATGTTTTCTTGTTGTCTTTAGTGCACTAGTCAATGTGTGTGTGAGTGATCAACTAGTTTTGTGCATCATCATATTAGTTAGATTCATTTTAGTTCCTTAAAGATCATTTCATAAAATATCATTATATTAGGTGATAATCATTTAAATAAGAATCTAGGGAGATAACCCTTTTAATCCTAGATATTCATCTCTCTTAGAAGTTCCCCACAACTTGAGAGATGATTAAATGTTGTATCAAATTGTAAGATCTTGATAGAGTATCCTAGGGTGCACAATTTGATGCCAACAATTTTGGCATGCCTAGTGGAACAATTGGTCCTAATTGTTTCCATGTCAAGTTGGATGTTAGTCTTGACAAGACAATGTTTTAGAAGTGGTTCTATTTATAGATCAATTTCTTCACATTATACTTCATGGTCTTCACTAGATCATCTCCTAGTAGAGCATTCAATCAAGTCCATCTATCTAAATCCCCTCTTGAGGAACAACATCTTGAACTATTTTTAACATTTAGAGATCTTGAATAAAAAGGTTTTGAAGAAGAAGAAGTTGAAGAGATAGGAGATCAAGAGGAGGAAGAAGAGATGGCTTGACATCATGCTTTCCTCACCTTCAACACCCAAAATCCTATTAATCTTCCTTCATATGATCCTATTCCTCCCAATTTTACCAAAAGTCTCCCTAGATTTAATGGAGAGGGCCTTATTACCCCATTTGAACACATTAAGTACATTTCAAACTTTTTTAACTTCCACAATATCACTCAAGTTATCATAGTTATTATAATACTTGCCATGTCTCTAAAGGGTAAGGCACTTGATTGGTATAGAACATTAGAAGGTGGTTGCATTATTAATTGGGATTACTTTGGAGAGTTGTTGGTGAATATGTTTGAGAATAAGAGTGACCACATTTCACTAATCCATCATCTGAATGTGATAAGGAGAGGTCTTAATGAATCTATGGGGGATTTCAATGAAATTTTTCAAAAGACATGGTATAAATTTCCACCTATCATGAGGCATCCTCCAAGCTTTGTATTCCCCACTTATCTGAAGGCCATTATCACTATTGTGGTAGTAATTTTGTAGTCAATCATAGGATTTACCCTACCATATACATATGGGATAGCTATTGAAGCTAATAATATTTCTATATAAGTTATGAAGTTACCCCTAAGAGTTTCCATGCCTTTGTTGTCTCATAGTCTAGTTGAAGCTCTAAGTATAGCACAAGTTCTCAATGCCAATGCCAAGCCTATAACAACTCCTAAGAAGGTGGATAATGTTATAGATAAAGATGAAATGATTAGGTAATTACAAGATAAGATTAAACAAGCTCAATTACATGCATGTGATCCACCCAATCCCTAATATTATCCTTCAAATAATTATAGACTTCCACCCCAATACAATTATAAAGGAAGAGGACAAGGTCAACAAGGTTTCAATAAGAAGCCCAATATCTATAATCATAATTCCATTATATCCACAAGGGGCATTATTCCAATCCATAATAACTCGGTTCAAGGAGAGGAATATTTGGATCATTAGGGACGATCTCAAGGTTAGTTTGTATATGATGTTGCAGAAGGTTGTCAATATTTAGTAGAACAAGGAGCTACTTCTTGCCTCACATCAAAATAAAATCTCATGCAAAGGGATACTCATAGAGAGGGTATCAAAAAAATTATAGGTCTTATGAACTTTCAAAAGGAAGATAACTATGTGTTAAACCAAAGTACATCAATTACAGCCAACATAAGAGCCAAAAAGAGAGATTTGGGAGACATTATGGAATCACATTTGACTCCAAGTAATGCCTCTACAAGGCCATAATGTTTGAATCCTATCATAATAAACCCTACTAGTCACACTCCTCATAAAATTTAGAATGTGAACAAGGTTAACAAAACATTTGAAGGATTTCCATTCAATACTTCTCTTTTCCTTTCGCAACTTGAGAATTAGTTGATTGTTCCTAAGACTCTTGAAGAGTTGGAAGATGATGTTAACATTTATGAGTTCCTTGAACATATTATAGATGATACATAAAGAATATATGATGAAGATATTGTCATTGGCACACCTCTTCACCCTATTGGATCCATATTTGAGCTTGAAGAAGGAGCTAATGACATGGAGTAGCGAATAAAGGTTTTGGGAGAAGAAGACACTTTAGTTATAAGATAAGAAGAAGTAGACCTTGAGTGGATTGATGAATTTCCATGTTCCATGGAAAATGATGATGATAAAATTGTAACACAAGGTGAAGAATAGGAACTCATTATCCAAAATGATTTTCTACAATAAATTGGTAATAAAGTTGATGAAATTCAAGTCCTTTTTATTGATCATGAAGAGTTAGCATTTTGAGATGATCTTATATATTTTTTATTGAGCTTGAATGATGCATATCTAATTCATGAAGAGATTGAATTTTTTTTTTGAAGATGTTGTAGCTGTACCTATTGAAATTCATGAAGCACCTCAATAAGAAGACAATGTCATAAGGTAGTCCTATTTACACATTTTTGAAGAGTCCAAAGAGCAAGGTAAGCATGGTTCATCTCAAGAAAATAAAATGCATAAGATAGATGAAGAATAAAAGGTATGAAGAGAGGTAGTATGTTTTGAATACACTCTCCCATGCATTTATCTACTAGGACCACCAAAGCTTGATGGAGACCTTACATTTCAAAATGAGTATAGTTTTGATGATGAAAAACCACTTGCAGTAGAAATTGAGGTTGAGTGTGATAATAAAAATGAGTCCAAAATAAATAATAAATCACTTGAACCAAGGGATATGGTTTACATTAAAACCAATCAAGAGGATTATGTTTCCATTGAACACATGCTCTTAGCTAAAGAACCAAATCAAACTAATGTAATCACCATGGGAAGTGAGCAAGGTGTTGAACAAACTATGACAAGTCCTAATTGGAATCCTACACATCCTTCTAGTTAGCTTCAAGAATATGGCATTAAAAATTTTCATTTTGATCCAAGAGGATAAATTCATTCTATTTATTTTGCAAATATTAGAGTGTGTTTGTTTCATTTTGTCTTGTGTTTCCTAAGTGTTTCATAGCACAAGTGTGTTTCATTCCCTTTATTTGGTGTGTGTCTTTGATTTTGTGTGTGTGGTTCAACAAAAAAAATTTCCTTGAGTAAAAGGTATGATAAATTTAATTTGGGTGCCCATATGCATTACTCCATGCCCAATGGAAGGATAAGGCAACTGGTCTTATGCATAGCTGGCATGCTACGCCTAGGAATAGCCAAGAATCCTGACCAAATTTGACCCCAATTTAAATTGGGTCAAATTATATTATTTTGAACTTTTTAGGAAGGTTTCATGTTTCCTATGGGGTTTCTTATTGTCCTATATGTCTCACTTACCCTTCCATTAGTCCTTGTTGAAGTCCACCCTCATTGTACTAGGCTAGTCAATTAAAGTCAAAGGTTAGTCAACCCTAGTCAAATATTTTTAAAGGATAAAATTATGTTTAAAATGTCCTAATTTGTTCTTTGACATGATTTAACGTGTTTACAAGTCATAAATTGATCACTTGCTAGGTTTTATATGTAAAAGGGATCATTTGGCCACTATTCTAGCTTAATTAATGACATGTACAGACCTTATAAGCAATATATTTTCCAAAAAAGTGAATATAAATGTGTAATAGGTAAGGATATGTTAATATAAGTCATATGGTAGTTAAAAATTTAGTTATATGTAGGAAATGGTAGTTTCTCCTTAAAAATAGGCTAGTTATTGCACTTGTATGGACTTCTTGATTTCACTTGTAGCTAAACATGTGGGTGGAGTGACTCTTCACCTCTCAAAATTATTTTACATGATTATTTTTCATGGATTTCATAAAAAGTTTCATCTAGAACTTATTTTCTTCTATTTTTCTTAGCAAGCTAAGGAAGGTCATATTCAAACACTTGGTATGAGCCATACAAGTAGAGTTGGGAGAAATAATTTTGGGGGTGGATATTGATCTAATTATACTTAAAATACATAACACGTAATCTAAAATTTGTGTCTCTTTATTTATTACAAATTATTAACACTCCAAGCAACTTTACATGCATATGCAACCATGAGGGGATCGCTATTTTTACTTGTTTCAATTTTTATTGCTTTAGTTTGATGGTTTTATTTGTTATATGTGTTTCTTCATGCCTTCCAATATATTGAAATGGTTCTCTTTTTTTTTAAATCTCAAGTGCCTAAAAATTCCTCTTTTAGGCTTGTGTATGCTTGCAGACTAGTCCATATTACACTTACAGTTACCTCAGATGCTTTTAGAAGTGGAATTCATGTTCAAAAGGGAGTATTTAACTTTTTTATATCCATATATTGTGAGTATGTTTTTAAATTTGTTTTTATAGGTTATAACTCATTTATAACCTTGAAACCATGTCATAGCTTAGCCCCATCTTCCCTACCTGCACACAGCCAAAGCCATCATCTACAAGACCCTACAAATGTCATGGTGATGTAGGGATAATTAGGTAGATGTTAATATTGATTATTTTTATTTAAATTTCAGTTATATGCCCAAGGTAAGGTCACCAAGTTCACTTTTATTAAAAGTTTCAACTTGCCCATATCATAAGTTCATTGTGGTATATCAGAATCCCACATACAGGTGGTCTAAATAAGGGTTTGAAATAGTCATTTGAGTGTGGAAGTGATGTATGAATTAAATAGTAAACATTTCATGATGTAATAATCTAGTATAGACTCATACAAGGTATAATATTAATGAAGGTCAATCCAAGAATGTTGATAGTAGTTTCAGGCCTATCTGCCCATAAAACATTAAACAGAGGGCTAGAAGCATCTTAGGATGAATATATTTCATTGTTTGAAGGACCTTTAAATGATACTAGTATATTTATATTTTATTACTCATATAGGATAATAATTATGCCAATAATGGGGTCAAAGTGATTAGTTAATGTTGAAGTTTGAACACCTTGAAAATAACCAAAAAATCATTGAATCCCAACAGTGAGATCTATAGGACATTGATAAAAGGGTGACCTTGCACTTAATTTTGATAGATTTAGATTTTTTGACCAAGGTAAAATAATTATAATTGGTTAAATTTTCACTTATATCCTAAGAGATCATAAAGAGAGTGAATAGATGTTTCAGGATCTCCCCATGCTTACTCTTTGTCTTTATATAGGCCTAAAATAAATACCTACAACCAACATAATAGATAGTGATCCAATTTAAAATATACATGGTTATTTTAAGGTATTAATGTATTAAATTTAATTAAAATTAGTATTATGTGATCCTAAAAGTAATATAATAGGTTTTCTCACATCAAAATCAAAGGGCTAGGGGCTCCATACATGCCTGAGAAGTGTCACTGACAGTTGAGACAAAGTAAGATGAAAAGGAGGGATTAGGTGGAGATGTAAAGTCTTCAAACTTAATTTTTATAAAAAAATAATAATTCCTATAAAACATTTACAAGGCCTAGCTCTTGTCAAAAATACACCTACAAGGGTCAAAACACACACAAGTGCAATCAAGGCAGGGGTGTCCTAATCGAGGACTTAAGCATATGATTGACATTTTATTAAGGGTTTATAAGTGAAATAAAAACATGAGTTAAGTATCAAGATAATATCAATATATCATACCACACCTTAATAAAATTTTAAATGGCCTATAACCACCTATAGGTCTGTAAAGATTGAGATAGGAAATGGACTGAGACAGGGGTTTTATAGAGGTTCCAAGTACTTTCAAGTTGAAAAAGGGGTGAAATCAAGGAATAATAGATTATATGTCTTAATTAAGGTTTAAAAACACCATTTAAGACCTATTTACACACCTATAACCACCTAAAAGCATAAACAGTGGTGTCTTAGAACACATTCACCTCTTTGCACAAACTATCTTCTTGAAATTCTACCTAGAAAATGGAGAAGGCTTATGGTATTAAACATTGAACCAAGGGATACATTTTGGTATCGAGAGTCCTGGTAACTTTTAAAAGACACCTAAAATAATTATTTTTCTAAAATAAATAGGTTATATACACCCTATTCTATCTCAAAATATAGGTACTCCCCTTAAATCAAAACATAGATAGTTTTGTGAGAAAAGAATGATTTGGTGAGTAAGAAATGTTAGGGATCTTGTATTAATGTTTCATTCGGTGGATCACACATAATTAAAGATAAAAATATATGCTACAATGTTGGAGTATATGCAAGGTGGTCCAAGCAAAGAGGTGTATAGGTTGGCCTAGTGAGATAATATGCAGGCCTAACTTGAAATGAGGGGTTAGTTACAATTTCAACCTTTTACAAGAATTTGAATGTTTTGTCCCATTTTCATGAAATTTTTCATGATATGTAGGATATATCTAATAAGTGTATAAGGATAACAAAGAATTTTCAACCATCAGGTTACGAGCAAACCTATTGGTAAATAGGGGCAGGTTTCATCTTAAGCTCTTGATAAGCTATTCCAATGATTGGAGAATGTTTTTATAGAATATAAATAAGTGTTTAAAACTTTTTATTATATGAGATCCATGAGGAAACCATTTTTTGGCCTATAATGTGCTAAGACCTTCACATAATGCAAGGAAGGAGTTCTAAAGCCAACTTTAGATGCTTGACACTTTCATGACCATTTTCATGGGACTTAGATGTGATTGGAGAATTTTTAGAGGGTCCTTAAGAATCCCTTAGTGTCATTTGGTCATATTTCCAATGTATGTTCTTTATGAATAAATGTTAAGACCCAAAATCACCTCAAAACCCTTAGAAACCCTATCTTGTGACTTTATGGAAGAAATGAGGTTCAAAGTGCATCCGAATAGACAAATTTTAACCTAAGATATAAAGATAAATTGTTTAAAACTTCATGAGGATAATATCCATGGAGGTAGATTGTATGGAATCCATACTAATCAAGCAAGAAATAAGTTTATTTGACAATTTATTATGTTTTACAAGGCTTGAGATGATCATGGGATGAAAATCACTTGGGAGGGTAGTCTGGGATTGAACCAACTCCCTATGCCATTTTTAGATCTTGGAAATTTTCAAAAGTGTCCTTTTTAGGCCTTTTACTTCAATTATTCTCTAAAGTGACATAGTGAAAAGAGTGGTAACCAGAATTTGGAGGCCTTTTAAGATGTGTCTAATGAAACCAAGTGTATGAAGTGTCATATTATGTGTTATAAGACCCCTGGTAGAATTAGTTAAGGGAGATAAGATGTTAGTGTATAATATCAATAAAATCCTATCAGAGAGTGATCATGGTTTTAGATGATAATGGATTTTGTGTAAGAGAATATCCATGATTAAGAAAACTTCTAATGTAGGTAGTGGCCTCTTTTTAACCTCCTTTCCTATGCACACATAAGACACTTGTCCCTAAATTTATTTGGAATGCTTAAGAAAGGGCCATGATTAAGGTAGTTTTGAAGAGAGAATGATTGTGAAGATGATACACCACATTTGGAATGAAGGATTATTTGGGATGGACACATGTTCATATTAGTTTCTTGATCTCATTTCCACCACATTTCCATTCATTCATAAATGTTTTTCTCAAAGTTGATAATGTACAAGTGACTCTTGAACTTCCTTTTCTCTCTCCTTCTCTCAAACTCTATAAGAGTTACCTATATTGGCATTGAATGTGATTCTTTATTTAGTATGGTGAAGCCCTACCACTTTATACTTCCTTTAAAAAATAATATGACTGATTTGTACCTCTTTTGATGACTTCATATAGTGCTAATTTTCAATTAGTTTATCTATTCAAGTGTAGATGTGTATCACCTTGACTTGTTGTCCTTCTTGTCTTTCCTCATGTAGTTTTGTTCACTATTGAAAGTTATAGTTGGTGTCACTGATAGTTTTTGATGAGTTTAAAAGTGAACGAGTCTTCCTCTTAAATCTCACTATGCTTTACCCTTCTATAAAACATTTATAAAATAGGCTCTTATGAGATTAGTGTATGCTCATATTGTCTTGTTATCTTTATTTCACTTGTCAATGTGTGTGTGTGAGTGATCAACTAGTTTTGTGCATCACCGTAGTAGTTAGATTCATTTAAATTCCTTATAGCTCTTTTCATGAACAAGCATTAAATTAGGTGATAAGAATGTAAAGAAAAATCTAGGGAGCTATCCCTTTAATTCTTAGAGATTCATCTCTCTTACAAGTTCCCCACAATGTGAGAGATGATTCAATGTTACATCAAATTATAAGAGCTTGATAGAGTATCCTAAGGTGCACAATTTGATGCCAATAGTTAAACCCATTAACTATTGTAAAACTTTGTCTAGATAAATTGGTAGATTGATAAATGTACATAAAGGAGGTACTGATAAAACCACTCACTGAGGGGGCTCTAAAGCCACATTAACTATATGTTAATTTTGATTTTTATTATCATTGAACTTTACTTTGTATGGGACTTTGTTTTTACTCTTATTTGTTGTGTCTGAGATTCTTGTGTACTTGAGTTTGCCCAGTGAAATTAACTTGAATTATCTTTCTTTTAGTGTGTGACATAATTTATTGAAGGAAGAGAATCTTTTGAACACAATTGATTCATTCAATGTTTTTAGAAGACTCTATTTGAAGAGATCCTATAACTCTTGACTAGCCATGGGGCTAGTCATCTTAGCCAAGATAGTCTTATATCAAAGGACATAGTTTTTGAGATGTTCATTTGACTTTTGTTTCTATTATGTGACTTGATCATATGAAACCTTATCACCAATTTTTATTCTAAATTAATCTAAGAACATGTTGAATAAAGGATTGAATACATTGACTAACTAATTAGGTAGACTATAAAACCATTGTAATGTATAATCCTTTAGGATCCTTCATAATAACTTAGTAGGTATCCAGTCATTGGTTATATAGTCCAAGCATACCATGCAAAAATCTCTCAAATCTATCTCTGGATCACCCTTGCCATCATATCGAGTAAGCTTGGGTTGAACAAAACCTTATGGTAAGAGTGTAGAAGCAATTTGACATGCCAATGATGTATGTAGAAGCTTAAAAAAATCAAAAGCCTATGTAGGTCTAGAGGAACCTTGCTCAATATGTAGCACCTTAAATTTAAGAGATCTTATCTCTTGCACAATGTTTGCTACATAGGGGAAAGGGATATACTAGTTATATCTAGTGGCATAGAGGTAGGTTGGGCTACTATAGGTGGTTGTTTATGTTTTAGTTTATTTTATTCATTTTGAAAGTAAATAAAATAAATCTAGTGATTAGGGTGTGTAAAATAATACTTGGTAGAATGTGTGCATGAATCCATATGAAAGTGAGAACTCCTCTTTGGCTAAGAAGAAATAATGTGCAAATAACATAACACTTGAAAAGGGGTTGTTATATGGTTGGTTAAGTGGACTACCTAGAGTGCACTAGACCCAAGAATCAAAAGACTTGCTAGGAGGCTATCAATCCACTTTTTATAAAAATTAAGTCTGAAATGATAAAATAAGATATTTGCATTGAATGATAAGAAAATAAATGTGCACTATAAATGACAATTTTTGTATTAAATAAAATGATCAAATTTATATGTAAAAATGGTTGGGGTCTAGTTCATAAAATCATAAAGGGTCCTATGATCAGAGAGAGACATAGAAAGTGGGGTTTGATTGGAGAAAAAAGGGTAGAAATTGCTTAATAGACAATACTACCATAGGGAGCCATCAATGGTTAAGGGAACGATCGGTAGTTAGGGTGAACCATTGATGGTTAGGAGAATCATCAATGATTACCTATGAAAATATAGAGATGAATAAAATATAAAGTATAGATTAGAATTTGGGTAAACAAAGGATGGATATGAAGATAGGAGGTGGAAAATGATGTATATGATGACCTATTAAAGTATTGGTATAAAGTGGAAGAATTTTGGAGTGATGTGGCTAGAGTAACAATTATTTACACCTTCTGGAGTGATTTTGATAGAGCTTTGAACCCCAAGTGATAATGCTCACTCACTGATATAGACATTGTATACCTACAAGAAAGCTTGAATCGCTGATAGATGATCTGCGTAACTTTCTATTTTATTTTTTTAGAGGTAGAAGTTACTAAATGGGATGAAATAAGTTGTTAATTTAATCAAGGGTAAAGGTACTTATTTGCATAGCTTTAAAATCATTGTTTTAAAGACAAGTTACCATTTCTAAAGCTATTAATCTTGCAGAAAGAGATAACATGCTTTAAAATTGGTTAAAGTTGAAGAGGGGACCTAACCGTTAACCGTTAGGATAACCTTAGGTGGTTACCATAACCACCATCTATTCATGGGCTAGGGGAAAATGGGTGAAAAAGGGTGAAAAATAGGTGATTTAAATGATAAGAAAAAATTGGGTTTGGTAAAGTTAGGTTCGTAAATGGGCCTATTTATCATTCCTAAGGTGGGGTGACACTAAAAACTATCATGTGTAGTTTTTAGGTGTCTAGATTTTGTCCCTTTTTGTTAGGGTTAAGAAAAAATAGAGGGTAACCGCTCCACATCATTGGTCATAATTGATTAGGTTAGGTTTTTCAAACAATCTATGTAAACTTGGGTAGGTTGTAGGTATCTAGGTCAGGAAGTGATCCCATAAAATAACTTGTGTTTTTTGGTCACACATGAGTTGGTGAAAAGTTTTAATGGTCAACTTGGAAAATTTGGTCAAAAAATTCAAATGATAATGTAATGGTAGAGCAAAAGATGTGAAAGATCTGGTCAAAACATCTAATCATCAAAGAGGAGGTGGCATGGTAAGGGGGTAGGGTTGGGTTAGAGAGGTGGCTAAGTTGACTCTAACTACACATAACAAGTAAATGCTACCTATATAGTTACCTAGACACCTAGGTGTAAAATAAATTTAGGCCAAATGTAGTTATAGCTAGGGGTTAGTTGAGAATGAAGGATTATGGGTGAAAATGTTTAAAGAAAGGTGAGGAACCCTAATCATCAATGGTTTGGGTGTCCCAAGGGTTGACCATCAATGGATATCATAACCATCAGTGGTTAGGGTGAAACCCTAAAAATGACCACATGGTAAAAGTAAAAACAAGAAGTCATTCTCATACATTAACTTTCGTGAAGAGTGTTTGATGCTTGAGTGATTTGGTCGAGTGCTTGGAGAATGGAACGTGTTGAGGTAGAGAGTATTGATTGATTGAGAGTGGTTGTTTAGGTAATGGGTAGACAATGAGGATTTGGATGAGGAGGGGTGAGAAATCTCTGACCATGCCAACAAATATAGAATGAGGTAGGAGTTGTTTTTTTTTTGCTAGAATAGTGATAATTAGGAATAGGAAAAATTAGAAATGTATAAAAGTGAGAAAATTAAGGGAGATAAGATAGTTAGGTTGTGATGCCCTAAGGTCGAGGTAGAGGAAAAATAGGCAAAATTAGGTAGAAAAAGAAGGGGGAAGTAGGTAGGGAAAGCAAAAAAGATGAATTAGGTAAGAAATTTATGAGTTTTATATGTTTTTGTAGGTGGATTAGGGAAGAGGTGGTAGGGTTTCACCATCAATGGTTACGCATAATAACCATTATTGATTAGACTCTAATCATTGATGGTCAATAAAGGGGGTAAATAAGGCCTCAAAACTATCGACAATTCTTTGAACCATCAATGATTAGCCAATAGAGAGCGAACCTCTAGTCCAAGGGAGGTGGGAATGGTTAAAGTGAGTGGTAAGGAAGAAAGGGTTGACAAATATGAGTGAGATAGTAACATTAGATGAGTCTAATAGGTCTAAAACATAGGTTATGAAGGTGAGATAGATTATTTGTGTGCCACAAAATAGTCTAAGATAGGTTATTATGATGTCTTAGAGGGGTTGGAAAGGGAAAATAATAGGTCTTAAATAGAGACTATAAGGTAAGAAGTCAAGGGTAAATGGTAAGCAAAAACATTAACACTATTAGATTGTTGTGCAATCTTGTGAGTGGATCAAGATGACGCACTGAGTCCCTAAGATATTTTCCAACTATTGAGATAGGATGATGGATTTTGAGTGGAGGCAGATGGAGGCTATTGGCCTAAGGGCCATGTGACACTACCAACATTTACCATGAGATGTGCGATGATTGTGTCTCTCATTGAGAGATGGGACTTGGCCACAAACACCTTTTTATTCCTAACTAGGGATATGTCTATTCTACTAGAGTACATCGAGAGGATTGAATAACTACCAATTTAGGGGGAGCTAATATACCACATGAAGAGTAATGAGCGAGATGATTTTATGGACTGGATATATGGTGATGACCAGTAGGAGGATAGATTTCATATGGGAGGTCTATGCTATGGGCCATTATATCATAGGGCCCTAGATGATAGGTGTTTGATTACCATGATGATGATGGGTATCTTCTATTTCACTATTCCAAATGTGAATAGTAGGTGATTCCTAGGTTTGTTGTTGGGTGTTTTGATAGAGATGTTGTTAGAGGCCATAATATTTGAATGGGCCCATGTACTACTTATATAAATTTATACGTAGCTCTAGGATTTTAGATTTAGGAGATGATATGACATCAGCATTAGGTTTGTGCTCCATTACTAGGCATATGAGCACATATGGATGTTGAGACTAGTTGGACTCCCATGGCATGTATTTACACCTACTAATTATAGAGTTGGTTTTATGTGATGGCATAAAGATCTAGCATTATCAAAGGTTAGTGGTGGAGCCAAGGATGTGGAGTGGTTCAAGGATCGATTGGAGTGTTTTATTGCTATAAATATCATATGGAGGCCACATTTGCATTGGCTAGTATGAATAGGGTATAGGTACCATACAATGTCATTACAAAGATGGAGATGGGTGTATGGTAGGTGAGATGGGGAAATAGAGTGGATCCTCATAGATTGAGTTTGAAGATAATTTAGGCTGCTATAGGATATACCTCTAGATGTTACACAGTATAGGAGGGAAGATGCAAAGTAAGATTTTCCCAAGCCACAGCTAGAGGAGGGTTTGCCTAATTTTGAGGAGCTACCTATTAAAGGTCCCACTAATAATGCTAGGGCCGTAGAGAGATATATAGTGTAGTATCAGAATAGATACATGGATATATATTTTTATTGTGGGGATGTTAGGTGGGGACCTATGGATGTGTATCTTGTATAGGTATAGGGTGTAGGTGATCAGATGATGGCAGCCCTTGTAGTGACATAGGCCTAGGTGACTACTTTGTAGGTGCAAATTGCCACTTTACAGGGATAGGTTACCACTCTAATAGGTGATTAGGATTAAGGAAGGACCAACCTTATGATCATCACTTAGGAGAGAGATGTTTTATGGTAGAGGATAGGGGTGATGATCATATGAAGAGGAATATCTCTTGACATAGTTCTAAGGACGTGGTATATATCTACCATTGAGGAGCTGATATACTAAGAGGTGATTATATTCACCTAGTTACCTGATATTATGAGGTATGGTGAGTACAAGACTAGCCTGGTAGGGGACCATCATTGGTGACACCAAGTTAGTGGGTAGTGAGTACAACATAAATAGGGACATCAGGAGGTCCACCACCAATTTGTGGAGTAGGTGTAGGTGGTTCTAGTTCTGGTACTGTAGGCCCATGATGACACTTATATGTTGTATATTGTTTTTTGATATGTATATATGTATTTTTATATTAGCATATGTGCCAAAGATGTGAGATGTATTGATGAGAGTGAGAGAGAAATAAATCATTTGTATCATGGTATTTTATGTTATTCTGACTTTATGATCATGTACATGGAATATTTTGTGATTATGACATGTTCTCCTATTTTATTGATGAGATGTTAGCTTAAGCATGATGATGTTTTTACAATGTTATGGTTGGATTTGATTATTATGATTATTTTTATGATGGGTACAATTATGTTGTGAAGCATGTTGTTGACTATGATCATGATGATTATGTTAGTTATCTGGCTGATTATGTGATGTTATCATGATTATCATGCTATTGTGGTTACGATGATTTGATTTTTATGATAGTGGTTATTATTTGAATGATGTTGTGTTAGGTTATGTATGAGTGTAATGTCTTATGATTCTTATGATATTGATTACGAGATATGATTTTGATTTTGATGGTATGATGATGTAATCATATGTTATATGGATGATCATTATGGTTACATGGAATTTTATTATGATGATTATGATGTTTATGATGTTATGTTATTAATTATTATTCAAATTGAAATTGTTTTGATGATGATTATGTTAATGTTAATAGGATGATTATAATGATCTAGAAAATGAATTTTGGATGTTTAATGCATGATGTTGGATCAAGATGTTGATAGGTGGAATTGCAGGAAAATGACTATGTCAAAAGAAATACTCCAATGGGTCTATATGACCTATGAAATGGTTAAGAAGTAGGTTCATTATTTTTATTAGAAAGGACCAAATAATAAGAATCCATAATTGGATTGTCTTAGTGAACACAAGCTGATCGAGTGCTTCATAAGAGCATGTTTGAATTGATAACAATGTTATCTTCAGCACTTTATATCAAGTAAGCTTATAGTCCCTTGGGTTCAAAGAGGAGTGAAGGCAACAGAGGTGAAAGGTGAATGGTTTAAGGGTTAACCTAATGTGGGTTAGATTAACTCTTTTATAGGGGACTAGAGGGTTATAATAAACAAGTCCATGCCTTATAATAATGTGTGGACTAATCAATGTGAGAAGTCTACTAATTTCATGCATAGGAAATGATTGTGGCATGATGGTATTGACAAAAATTGGCATTATTAAGAGTTGATTGCAACATATTTATTTGAATTCTTGAAAATTTTTGACTCATTAATGTTGTTATTTGGGTATGTGGTTAAAGTTAATCTATGTGAGAAGCTTCAAATGTTTGTGTGCTTGTTTAGCCATCCTTCAAGGGAGTGGTCTAATATTTTGATTTTTATAGCTATCCTTCAAGGGAGCAGTCTATTTTAAAGCAATTTGGAATTATATGGGTAGTTTTCCTTCGAGGGAATAGTTTGTATTTTATTAAAGATTATGATTTGGAATGCAATTTGTTCTAACATGGACAAATCTAATTTTTGAAAGCGTACATCATTATGGAGGCAACATTTCTTCACAAGACATAAATTATAAATAGAAGGAAGGGGTTGAGAAACAACTGACCATGGGACTATATCTATTGAAAGATGAAAAGTATCCATGAGAACTGTGTTATAGGTAGATCCATTTTACCCATACTTAGGATTGGGATTAGATGTTTATGATAGATAAATCACATGGTTATTTATTGAAATTAAGTGTTCTCAAAGGATAAGTGTAAATGAAAGGGAGGGTAGAATCTCATGAACCTAGGGAAAAGGATGAAAATGCAAAGTATTGATAGGTTCAGGCTCTAGTTTGCTTAGAAAGAAAATAAATCTCAAGAACTAGACCCATACTTATGGGTTATAATATAAGGTCCTAACCAATTAAAAGCAAACTTACCCTTCTTGGTCTTTTCCATGTTGGTGAAATGTTAGTTTTCTTTAAAGACAAAGTCTTTGATGTTGAAATCTATTTTTTTCAAATTCTTGTTGTAAGCACATTTGACTCACTCCTGATAAACATGTATATGATTGAGGATAACCAAGTGATGTTCATCAAAAAGATCTAGTTGTGCGAGGCAGTCTTGGTGGTAATCACTCTCAAAAGGGATTTCATACAAGGATACACAAAGTGAAGTAATATGAACTTTGAGAGTCAAAACTACCTCAGCTCCATAGACAAGGGAGAAAGTTGTAGCTCCTATGGTAGTTCAAATGTTAGTGTGATAGACCCATAAATTGAATGGGATATGAAGATGTCAATCCTAACTAGAGAAATTTACCACCTTTATGAGCATTTTGATAAGGGTTTTGTTTGAAGCTCTGGCCTATCCACTGGCTTGTGGATGATAAGGGGATGAGAAGCTTATATTGATGCTAAAATCATCACAAAGTGATTGGACTTTCTTTTTTTTGAAAGACTTAATATTGTCTATGATGATTTTATGAGGGACACCAAAGTAGCAAATGATATGGTGATTGATGAAATAAATGATTTTTTTGCCTTTATTAATATGATTGGGATGGCCTCCACCCATTTAGTGAAGTATTCTATGGTGGTGATGATATATTGATGTCATTGTGAAGAATGGGGGTTGATTTCCATAATAAGTTCAAGACCCCATTGTGAAAAGGGCCAAAAATCTTGAGATATTTAAAGACTATGAGAAGGTCCATGATGAAGGATGGCATGCTATTGACATTTGACACATTTCTTGACATAATCATAGCAGTCCTGATTAAATGTGGGCCAATAGTATCCAAGGTGAAGAATACACTTGGAAACAACCATACCAACAAAATGTCCCCCACATATGCCATCATGGGCTTCCTTAATGACGTGATAAGCTTCATGAATATGAAGAAAAAGAAGGAGGCCATTTAATCCTCACTTGTAAAGGATGCCTCCTAGTATGATATAATGAGAAGTGCCTTGGATAAAGGTTCTCTATGTATTCTTCAAAAGATCAGGTGGGAGAATGTCGATGCTAAGATAATAAAAAATTTGGGTAAACCAAGTGTTGGAAGGGGATGTTTCCACTTTTTAAATGGTAGGATGATCAAAACTAATATAATATGGGGTAACAAAATGGTGGATGGTAAAAAATATTTTGGACTTGATGAGTTGAGATGGCATTTAGGAAGCAAGAGAGGCAATGGTATTTACAAATTTATTGGTTGATCATAAAATGGATTAGATAACATAATAATTGAACAAGGCCAAGAGTGTGTCCACAAGTAGCTTTTATTTTAGGAGAACATAATTTTAGCATTGATAATATCTTATGACTTAGTTAATGACTAGTTTAGAATCCCAAAATATGTTAAGTGTTTTGAATCCCAAGGCCATGGTAGTTTGAAGACCTATGACTAAGGCTTCATATTCAGCCTTGTTATTGGTGTAGTCAATGTCAATTTTAAAATAAAGGGTAAACAACTCTCCATTAAGTGGAATGAAAATCACTCTGCTCCCCCCCCCCTCCCCCACCATTTTGGCATTTAGAGATATCAAAAAATAGGGTCATTTGGTAGGTTGGATCCTCTAATGAAAGTTTTGTTATAGACTCATCTAGGCAGGTAAGTGAAAAGAGTTTCTTATCAAGTAGAGGCACTGTAGATAATTAGTCAATGATAACCTACCCCTTGATTGACTTTTGTGGGAGAAACTCAAGATCAAACTTAATGATAAGAATAAGCCAGTATTCCATACATTTATTTTGATATGGCTTTGACCACATATGCTTTAGAGGGTTAGTTTTAGTGATAACATAGGTTTTCTGATTAAGAAGATAATGGTGGAGCTTAGAGGCTATAAAGACTAAGGTTATAAATTTTTTTTAGGATGGGTATATCGGATCTCATATTAGATTAGGGTATGGTTGATGTAGTAAATGGCATGTTCCTTATTCTAGTCATGGTAATGAGTGAGCATGACTCCCAAGGAATGATCAGTGGTATAAATGCATAGATAAAAGGGTTGATCTTCTTTAGGGGGAATGAGGATAGGTGGAGAAAGAAGACACTCCTTAATTTCATTAAATGCTTATTGACATTTAGTGGTCCACTTAAAGGAGACATATTTCTTTAAGAGATGGTGAAAAGGTTAACAATTATCTAATAGTTGAGAAATAAAGCATCTAATAGATTGATGGTTGTGTTACAGGCTATGAAGTTGTTTCAATTTAGTGGGATGAGGCATCTCTATAATAGCTCTAAATTTGGTAGGATCAACTTTTATTCTATGAAGGGAAATAATAAAGACTAATAGTTTTCATGATAAGACCAAAAAGATACACTTCTTAGGATAGAGCCTAACATGATAGTGGATTAGCCATTTGAAAATGATTTCAATAATAACGAGGTGATATTTGTGATACTTATATTTAGTGAGAATATCATCAACATAATCCTCAACAATTTACTGAATGAGATCATGAAATATGTAGGTCATGGCCCATTGATAAGTGGCTCTAGTGTTATTAGGGTCGAAGGGCATGACGAGTGATGAATTTTTATGTTGATTTGTAGGATTGATCAAGATTTGATTGTATCCTAAGAAATCATCCATAAGGGATAGAATTTCATGGCTAGTATAAAAATCAATAAGTTGATTGATGTTAGGAAGGGGAAAGTCATCTTTTGGGTAGGTAAGGTTAAGGTCCCATATAGGTTTGGTGATAGGAATGATGTTATAAACCCATTATGGATATTCAATGGGTTGGATGAAATTAATAGATAAGAGGAATTAAAGTTATTATTTAACAAGAATAGCTATGTGGGGATGCATACAATGAAATTTTTGCCAAAATAGCTTAAACTTAGGTTGAGTGACAATGTTATAGAGAGAAATGTAAGGGTCAATTCTGGGCATATCTTGTTAAGACCAAGAAAAAGCTATGTTATGGTCATAGAGGAAAGAAGGATAGTAGTATTTTGTTCTTTAGGAATCAAAGATTAGATTAGTATATTTTTATGATACTAGGATCCTCTTGGGTACCAAATTAACATCAATGGTCAATTCATTCAACATAGTTTGATTTTTAGGAGGGAGAGTTTTATGGATAGAAGAATCACCTACATTGAGGTAGGTGAGGATGGAAGAATCATCTTGGCATTGGATGGTGTGAATGGTGGGTGAGTCATGATCAATCATCTCAGGATGGATGAGAGGAAGGGTTTTAGTTTAGCCACCTTGTTGATAGGTCATTGGTTCTAAAATAACGGTATTGATAAAAAAATTATATGGGATGATGTTGGAATATCTAGATTTGGAAGATGAGCTTCATGAAGATGGAGTCTTTTTAGTAGGGGTGGTAATGGGTTTTGGTGATGTGGTTTCTTTTGATTGTTTAAACCCAAGCCCAAAGAATTCATGAGGTTTCTCAGTTTTGATGATGGGAAAATTTTGAGGTCCTTGTTCATAAATGCCCATACCAAATATTTTCTAATTATATTAATGAAGATAGGTTTTGGCAAAGGCTAGATTGCTTAGATAGGATAAATTGGATGTTAAAAGTTGAATATATGGAGTGGAGGTAGGAGTGAGGAGTGGTTGATCAAGTCCCCCATAGACTAAATTTATTTGATTGGTAGGTATCCCAAATGGGGTGATGGTTCTATTATTGGGATCATAAGAGGGGTCATTTTGAAGATTCCCATATTCATGCAGAGTGGGAAGAGCATCTAAAGCTAAAATTTGATATTCCCCAAGTGAAAGACATTGAAAAGTTGATTACAATAGATCTTTAACTAGAATTTGTGAAGAGGGAATGTTTGAGCTTGTTGATGCTTCATCATTATTGAAGGTATAGTTATAGAGGTTCTAGGTTGGTTTGGATGTTTGATTAGAATATAATGGTGTGGAATATGAATAAGTAATGACAACATCATTGGGATAATATGTCATATTGAAAGATACAAAGAGACTTAGATCAGATTTGATTATAATAATTTGGTCTTCATGCTCAAACTTGACACATCAGTGTAGGGTAGTAGGGATGCAACACATATCTCAAATCTAAGGGCATCTAAGTAAAACATTCTATTAGAACTCACCTTTTATGACATAGAATAACATAAGAATGGTGTGAGGTCTTAGATGGACATGAATAACAATAGTACCTAATGTGGCGGCTATGGTATCATTGAAAGAGCAAAGGACCACTGAACTCTCAAAAATAATGTTTTTAGGTAGTTGAAATTGATCATATGCAGGGGAAGAGATGATGATGATGTTATTTCCCCCATCAATCATTACCCATTTGATGTGATTTTTATTAATGTATGTTGTGATGAAGAGGGGAGGATCTAGATCTTTCTATTATAAATATGGGATCATGAAATCTTGGAAGGTAACAAGGGAATAATGGTGGACAAATCCAAGAAAAGAGACAAGAGATTGTTGATCACTTCGTTGGACCTCTATGGGATGTAAATCTTCCATTAATGCCTGGCAAAGCTAGGATGAGGTGTTGATTAGATCATAGAGACTCATTTTTGGTAGTGTTTGATGGATTTGTTTTAACATGAGCTATTGGATAAATGGAGTGGGGTTGGAAGGTAGAGCTCTTAGAGTGGATACTTTATGTTTGGATTATTATGAAGGATAAGGTGAAGATACTTGGGTTTGATTAGTGGATTGAGAAGTTGAAGGATAAGTCCAAGGGATGGATTCTTTAGCTTTCTCTTTACCCTTATATTGGGCCTGAGAATGGGTCACCATATGAATGGTATGGATGAGGGGTTCTAACATTTTCTTTAGTTCTTCCTCTTCACCCTTAGGTGAGCAAAAAGGATTTTATTAGATAGGTAAATTAGATAATGGAGTAGGCATTAGAGATTCTTCTAATAGATCATCTTCATCCCAAAGATTGTGGAAAAGTGTTTGGAGAGCCTTGTAGTTCTCTATATCATACCTAGGAGTCCTATGGTAAAGACAAATTGAGTTATAATTGAACCAAGTTGGCTTAGGATGATATGGGTCAAATGGTTTGATTGGGGGTAAGATAATAGAGGAGGTTTGTAACAACCTTTTCAAAATAGTTGTATAAGATTCTGGCAAAGGTGAGGTAGGTTTTAGGATTGGTTTATTCATGGAATTAGTGCTTGGAGTAGTAATTTTGGTTGATGGGTGTGGTTGGGTTTGCTTAGATATGATTGGCTTATGGGTTGAAGATTTGGATGTAGAATTTTTTGATGATGAATATTTGGTTATTGGTGGGAGAGTAGATAAGGACAAGTTTGTTAAGAAGGATGAAAGAGTAGATCATTTGGTGATTAAATATGGAGAAGAATATTCTTTGATAGTGGAAGGATGTGGTCCTAATATAGAAGGTAGATGTGAAGGAGGTGGTATGGGCTTAGTTATAGGTGAAGGTTTGGGTAAGTATTATTTATTAATGGACTTAATTGGATTTGACCTTGGTAAGCTTGAGGGAGTTAAGTCTAATCTTAAAGGAGGGTGAGAGGGACTAGGTGTGGGAAGAATCTCCATGTTCTTGATTGGTTTGGTGGAAGAAACATGAGGCAAATTAGTAACTTTAAGTAGAGGTTTTTGAGATGGTTTATTTATGAATTTATAAGAGGTAACTAGTGAAGGGGTGATAACAAGTTCAGGGGTAGACTTAGGCAGAGTTGAGGACTCAGATTTGATTAGATATGGGAGGCCTAGTCAATATCAAAAGGTGGCTTGATCAATGTTAGACAGGGATGTGAAATCTAAATTTTGAACTAACCTTCATAAGGGCTTATAAAAGGGAATAGTTCTTTGATCATTAGTCTCAAATCATAAGCCCTTGGGTGGAAAATAAGGAAGGGTTATGGTGGAAGGTATGATTTTGGTTTTGGTAGGTGTTTCTAAAAGTGGTGGTTGGATAAACAAGGTAATGGTTTCTTATGGGATGATTTACAAACAGGGTATAGAAGAGGTAGGTATGGTGATTTTAGATAAGGTTTCTATTTTTTTTGGAATGTCCAAAGAATTTAGTGATTCTTCCATTTGAATTGGGATAATGGAGGAAGTGGTTGAATCAATAGTGTTTTCTTTGGGTATTTTTGTTTAAGAAGGATCAAATGAGGTTATCGTTTCAAGGCTTAGAGAAAGAGGGGTAATGAGTTATTTCATTTGGGTATCATAAGCAATGGATGGCAAGTCTTTTTCCTTTATTTGGGTGGTAGAGGTATCCATTTCCTCAACAATGGGCACATTACTGATAACATTGATGTTATGTACTTTCTACGAGTTAGATGATTTGGTCTTACTATCATGATATGGTGTGGAAGGAGGGTGATTTGTAAAAGGCTTACAAAAAATGTCAAGAGATTGGTTAAGGGGAGCATTGGGGTTATCAAATACCAATTCTCCACAATCAATGAGATTTTGGACAAGACTTTTAAAGGTATTGCATATGTTAATGTCATGTCTAATAGTTCAATGAAAATCATAGTGGTTATTTTTGTTATACCACCTAGGTAGAGGGTGAGAAGAATAAAATTATTGAGGTGGTTTGATTTGTGGAAGTTGGATAAGGTTATCCTTGATAATTTTATCGAAACTAGATACATATGATTCCCTAATGGGAGTATATTTCTTTGGATTTGCTTAGTTTTGGGTTCAAATTTTTTGATAAGGAGGTTTGGGAGAGTTGTTTTGATTTGATTGGGTGATAGTTGGTGGTCGAGAAGCTTTCAAAACCATCGAATTTGTAGAATATTTTGCCTTGGTATTAAGCTAATTTATGTTTTTGGTTGAGGGAGAATCTTTAGTTTTAAAAGTGGAATTTTTATTTTGCAATTTCAATTTTCCCTCATCAATGGCATGGTTCTCAAGTTTTCATGTCATGGTGAATGCTTCATCAAATGTTGTAAAGTTTGGACTTGGAGAGTGGGTATGATATGCTTAGCACAACCCCTAGAGAATAATTCAGTTAATTTAGGTTGGGGTAAGGTAAAGGAAAGTTCACTGATGAGACCTGTCCATCTAGCCACAAAATAAATAATGGATTCATCCTCAATTTTTTTGATGGAATAGAGGTCAGTTATGGAAACCTTTTTAGTTGTGTTGATCGAGAAATGTTCAAAAAATATTTGGGCTAGTTGGGAAAAGGAAAAGATGGAGTGAGTAAGGAGAATGCTATACCAATCCAATCAAGATCCTGATAAAGACATTGGAAATGTTCAAAGGAGGAGAGCATCATCATATGAAATCAAGTGACATGAATGATAGAATGCTCTTAAATGCTTTTGTGGGTCCTACTCACCTTGAAATTTGGAAAATTTAGGCAATTCCCATTGATAAGGATAAGAGTGGATGAGAATGGATGGGTGGATAGGTTTGTTGCAAATTTGGTCATAGGATAAGACCTTAGGAGACCCAAAAATTCATGACTCCAAGTTAGTCATTTTATCCATTATCATTTGGATCAAATCCAATTGAGGTTGGGAAGATGCATAATTGAGGGGTATATTTTGTTGGGGTTGAGTGGTGGCTATGTAAGGATAAGTGGTAAAAGGCATGGAAGAGGACACATATTGGTAAGTGGTAATAGGTGGTTGATATGGTGCCACATATGAACTAATTGGCACAAATGTCTATTTGGATGGTGTTATGTACCCATATTGGTAGGTATCATAGGTACTTACCGGGGAATGGATATAGGTTGGCTAAAAGGTAGGGTTAACGTGGCAGGTGGAGGTTGGGTAGGTTGAGATTATGTGGTGACTCTATTGATAATAAGTGTAAGTGTTTAGGGTATCAAAAGAAATAGGTTCTAAAATGGCATAGTGATTAAGGGATCAGTTGCCACTGAAGGAAGGGTTGAAGTATGGGTAGAAGATAACCCCAAGATGGGTAGAGTATAGGTTATCAAAGGTAAAGTATAACTTATATGGGGTGTAGTAGGACGTGTTTAGCTATAGGTTAGCACATTGGATTGGGATTGGGTAGTGTTGGTTAATGGGGTGTTGGAAGGTTGGTTTGAGGTAGTACCCACCATAAGATGGCATGACATTCCATAAAAAGGATTCTTAGGAAGAACTAAAGCAAAGGAGGTATGGTGGGGCATGATATTAATGTAGTGTTGAATTGTTACCTGATTGTTATCAATTAAGGTATCAAATTCCACATCCCCTTCAGATATAATAGTGATTCTAAAAGGAGGGAGAGAAAAATGAGGAGGAACTTAAACATAAAAAGAGTATTCCATAGAAGAAGAAGAAGAAGAAGAAGAAGAAGAATATGGTGTTGGTTGGTTGGTTTGATTTCTCAATTGCTGTCTAGTAAAGACTATATGATAAATGGGAAGATATTATGATGAAACTCATAGCTAAAACAAAGATCAACCAAAAATAATTTGAAAAAATTAATGCATGTACTACAAGTGCATTTATCCCATGATTAATTTTAAATCACTTTTGGCTTATCCCTTAAAGTGTGAAGAAGGATTTGGCTTGTAAATCGGGTACTAAAGAGGAAATATAAGGATGGTTTCAGGTTGTTCACGCACTCAAAAGAGAAAATAGGTATTGAAATTCAGTATGTGGCTTGGTACTAGGCCCTACCCCGTCACTTCACAGTCCTGCAATGGTAAGAGTGTCAGGTACTTAGCTAAAACATACCAAGTTTAGAGTTTATACTCAACTAGAGAGTTGATTTGGTTCTCCCCTTGGTGGTAAAATCAAACTAGGATAGTTGAGAATGGGTAAGGTTATTTCTAAGTGATAAAATCTTAGTCAGGGCTTGTCTCAGGTATGTTTAATGTGTTAATGGTAAAATTGGTTTTATTTGTGGTTCTATAATTAATTTCATTTATTTAATTAGTCCAGATGAACTAAGACAAGAAAACAAATAATGTATATAGTCAATTTTAACCAAAAGGAATTTTTTGGGTATCTTTTCAATGAAAATATAATAGCTAAGATGTAACTAAATACAATATCAAAATCCAATCCTAGTCCTAGGATGGATGCAAATAAAACTTATATTTTGGTTTTTTCTTTTATATAAAGAAAGAATGAAAGACAACTAAATGAATTTAACTAATGAAAATCTAAATTTCCTGGAAAATATACACACCTAAGAAAACTTAGGGGTCCCACTAGGCATGCCAAAATGTTTTAGTTTATTTTATTCATTTTGAAAGTAAATAAAATAAATCTATTGATTAGGGTGTGTATAAGAATACTTGGTAGAATGCACACATGAATCTAGATGAAATTTAGAACTCCTCTTTGGCTAGGAAGGTATAACCTACAAGTAGCATAAACACTTTAAAGGGGGTTGTCAGATGGTTGGTTGAGTAAACTACCTAGTGTGTGCTAGATCCAAGAAGCATAAGGCTTGTTAGGATGCTGCCAATCCACTTTTTATAATAATTAAGTCTACACTGATAAAATAAGATATATGCATTCAATGATTAGAAAGTAAATGTGCACTATAAATGATAATTTGTGTATTAAATAAAATGATCAAATTTAGATATTAAAATGGTTGGGGTGTGGTTTAGAAAATCAGAAGGGGTCTTGTGATCAGAGAGAGACACAAAAAGTGTAGTTTGATTAAAGGTAGAAGGGAAAAATTTTCTTGCTAGAAAATACTACCATAGGAATTCATCGGTGGTTAGGGGAACTATTGATAGTTAGGGTGAACTATAAGTGGTTAAGAGAATCGATGATTGCCTATGCAAATTTGGAGATGAATAAAACAAAAAGTACATAATAGAATCTAGGTAAATAGAGGATGGATATGAGGCTAAGAGATGGAAAATGAGGTATAAGAGGACCTGCTAAATTATTGGTACTAAAATAAGATAAATCATAAAAAAATAAGCATAAAATACATGTAACCAAGTGGAAGAAGTCTAGAGTGATATGGCCATAGTAATAGTGCTTTAGACCTTTTGGAGTGATTTTGATAGAAATACAAACTTTAAGTGATGAAACTCACTCACTGATATAGATGTTGGATACCTGCAAGAAAGCTTGAATACCTAATAGTTGATCTTCATAACTTAGTCTTCTACTTATTTTATAGGCAAAAGTTACTAAATAATATGAAAGAAGTTACTAATATGATCAAGGGTAAAGTTTCCTATTTTTTTAGATCTAAAACCTTTGTTTTAAATACAAGTTGTCATTTCTAAAGCTGTTAATCTTGCACAAAAAGCTAACATGCTCTAAAGTTAGTTAAATTTGAAGATGGGACCTAACCACCAATGGTTAGGGTAACCATAATCTTTCACAAAAATCTAGCATGCTCTAAAGTTGGTTAAAGTTGAAGTGGGGACCTAACCATCGATGGTTAGGCTAACCATCAATGGTAACCCTAATCATCATTGGCTCATAGGCTAGGGGAAAATTTGGTAAAAATGGTGAAAAATAGGTGATTTAGATGATAATAAAAAATGGGTTTTGTAAAGTTAGGTTCGTAAATGAGCCTAGTTATCATTCCAAAGGTGGGGTGACACTAAAAACTATCATGTGTCATTTTAGGTGTCTATAGTTGAGACATAGTTTCCCCCATAGTGTCATTTGCAAATGACTGCTCTATGCTTTGAGAAGATTGACCATTGTTTACTCTATTTTTTTTCTTCTTGGAGTATTTTGAGCATGTCATCTTGCATGTTAGGGTGTTTGGTTAGGAGTTCTTAAAGTTACCTTTTAACTTTTTCATCAAAACTAGTGTATTAGGCCATTGTTAAGGTAGGAAAATAATTTGAAAAATGTTTAAAGTTTTATCAAGAATTTGTAATAGGCAAAGTGCTAGAAAAGGCATTTAATAAATATAGAAAAAGTAGAGTTCTAAAAATAATGAATTGGAAATTGTACAAAATGGTTATGAAGCTCACAAACATGTAAGGTGATACCTCAAGAAGCGAATAGGAACTAGCATATGAAACTAGGGTTTGAAATATGATGATTTTGACAAATTACTATGATCTTTTTAAATTGAAAGTGAATTTATGATTTAAATATGCCATTAAATTTTCAAAAAGTTATTTTAAATTGCTTGACTAAATAGGACCTAGTATGTATAAATAGGGTTTTGAGATTTTTTTTTGAAATTACTATTGAATTTTGAAATTTGAATGGATTTTTTATTTTAATATTCTAGTAAAAATTTAAAAAATTGTTGGAAAACTATTGGAAAAATACTAGGACCTAGTATGAGCAACTAGGGTTTGAAATAAAATTATTTTAAAATTTACTACTAAGTTTTAAAATTTTAAATGAATTTATAATTTAAATATTCAAGTAAAAATTTATAAATATAGTGTTAAAATTAGTAGAAATTTTACCATAGGGTTGATAGGCTTTCTGTGTGAAAATGAAGTAAGTCAGGTTCACCAAATGATTTAACAATTTTTGGAATATTAGGGTTTCATTCAAAATTTAGTTAAAAGGTCTAAATTGATAAATAAATAAATAATATGCAATAAATAAGATACTAATTTTTGAAATTTTTTTATAATTTTATCTTTTCTAAAAATAGTAATTAAAAGGAGAAAATAAGACTTAGTTTAAATTATTCTAATCTGACTAAGATAGGGTTTGATGTTCACTATGCAAGCTTGGGACACTATCAAAAATAGGATTTTGGATTTCGTTTTATAATTGCATATGAGAAATAAAAGTGGAAAAGAGTGTAAATAGTGATATAGTCCTTGTCTAGGGTTTTTGTCCTAAGAGTTTGAGCTTTCTAGGTTTTGTTTGGTAGGTCTATGTGATACTATCTCTAAATTTTTTAATCTTTGCTATCAACAATGCTCCCATAGATCTGATTATTTTTGTTTTTAAGACTTAAATGTACTTATATAAAACTTTTTAAAATATATAAAATAAGTTAGTGTGTAAGATTCACTATACATGATTCACACCCCATGTGTGTGCATGTTGCCTACATACCAACACTCTATAGAGGGATCAAGACATATGTAGTTCTCCCTTTGAAAGTGCTTGGTTCAATTGTGATATGATAATGTAATTAAATGATAAACTAGGTGTGCTTGAGATCACTAGGGTTTGGTTTAGAGATTTAGAGGTGATTAAGACTATACTAGATGGTTGTATATAGAGAATAAGAAAGATTGTTCGAGTGGTTTCACTTGTATTCTTAATTTCTTGATAATATTTGCCAACCCTTTCCAGATGATATGTGAATGGGATTTTATAGGGATATATTTGTCATGTATTTAATTCTATTGCATTAGGATAACAAAGATAAGGATGGGAAATCAGAATAAATTAACCATTGGGGCCAAAAATAAGCTTGGAAAACAACGTCAAAAGTAGAAAATAATGAATCCGATGCTCATGTCCTAGTTGGGCACTATTGTCCTAGATAGATGAGACCTAGGGGGAAGGATTGGTCATAAAAATAGGTTCCTGTCTTAGGTATGATCAGGTCTGAAAGGCTATAGTTGACTGAGAATCAATGAGAACAAGCCTACGAGGGTCATGAAAGCAAGTAAGAGAGACCTATGGGTTGGGTGTCATTAGCCATGCTCAAGTTACCAATTTTTTCATTTTATATGACTACAATTTATTAAAATAATATTAATAAGAATATAGATATTCCTATTCTAATGCAAGAATAATATTTTGGTTAGATTATATGGACAACTAGATACATATTATGTTCTTTTGATACATAGTCTTAATTTAAGCTTGAAAACTAGCTTAATAGATACCTTTAGTTTATCACATTATATATAGTGAATCCAATTATATATATGCATGTATATGGGATTTTTAGTATTTTTTATCTATGCATAAACTATTCAAAATTAATAGTTGTTATTACATGCAGAAACCAAACCAAAATCCTTCCTTCTAACACATATTTTAGACATACCTAGTTCAGTGTAAGGTATATATGCTTCATATATCAGATCTCAAAATTATTATTTTTGTTCTTACATTTAATATTCAATGAATTAGAAATTAATTTAACTCATTTACTTAGTAAATATTTTTCATAAGCATGCATAGTATTTATACATAATACATATATGTAAATGAATGAGGTTGAAAGACTTAAAATATTTTTTTTAGAATCTAATATCACCACTATGAATCAATTAGATGAAATAAGCAAGTTGTATAGTGTTTTTACTTCACTCGATGATATATAATTCTATAACTAAAACATGCACACTTAATGATTTCTATTCCTTGGGATGCATATGATTTTACTTTTGCTTCTGATAGTTGAACATGCTTTCCTTGTTTCCCATGGCTTGTCAATAGAAATTTTAAAAGTTCCTTAAGTGGAACATTCTATTTGGGTTCTACTCAACTTGAAACTTGGTTGAATTCCATTTACATATGTTTGTGTTTTATTTTATTGTATCTGAATCACTTGATGCTATCTTATTATTCATTTAAATATGAGCTTAATTATGGAATGTGATGGTTAATTATGTATGGATTTACTTAGATAATAATGGAACCTTGTGTGAAAATAATTGATTCATTTCTTATATAGTTATACAAAAATAACTTAACTATTATATTAATACATATATTCCTTCTCTTGAATAAATAGATAATTAAGGAATAATTGATTAGATACCTTGGATAAATAATGTATTGATCTCTCTTGTTTTATAATGTCGCATTGGCTATGCCAATAATGGATTTGTTTCTAGACTACCTAAAGGATATGTGAGAAATAATGATATTGATCATAACTATATCATAAAATATTATTCTAAGTAATGGCACCCATGTTTAGTAAATGAATGTCGTATGATTAATTAAAATAATGGTATGGTGACCTTTTAAGGCCATGAGGCATTTATGACCTCAGCTAGTAGCACTATGAAACCTTGAGTTTTAAATCTATTCTCTCTTTATGTAACAATATTTTATACTACATGAATGATTATAAATTTGTATATGATGAATTGATTTTTCGTTGCTAATTATGATTAATTGTATGAATTATGTTTAAATATGAGGTTAGTAACCTAAACATTAAACAAAAACCTATGTTAACCTGATTGATAACTTAGGATGTTTGAGTTATCCTTCTTAGTTAAACTAATCCTTAAACATAACCATCCTTGAGCATGACTAAACCCCACTGAGGAGAGTGAGGTATTTACCTAGGGTTAAGGACATACAAACCATCCTATGTGGAAGCATGAGTACCACATATGGTACTCAAGTCTTATCCATGTATGAATATAATGAGACACCTATACCCCATAAAACATCTATTAAAGTAACACACTTCCCCATATCACATTTTATATGTATTCACTTATAGCTAGTTACCTCTTTTCACCTCTTTTGGTTCTAATTGCATGTGCAAGAGTACATTTAATGGTTATCACTTACATCAATAAGTGAGGTAAGTGGGTCAAAAATTTACTCTAATATACTATTCCATTTTTTCTTTGGGGGGGGGGGTAATTTCATTAGGGACCCATCTGGTAGAAATAAAAACTATAAGTGATGCAAGTGCCATGTGCTAAGAACCCCTAAACCCAAATTTGATTGATCTTAGTATAAACTTAGTAGATGAAGGTCCTCTAGATTCTATGATGTATCTCTAATGAAATGGTATCTTTAATAATGGTCTTTGAGGTAGAGTATACATGCATGTAGATGATGTAAAATTAGACCTAACCTAACCTAAGGACCTGATAAACACTTTGATGTATGAATAATATTTTTACTCTATTTTATAACTGATAACCATGTAATATCTGGTAGTGGAATTAGAACTATAATTGGTGTGAGTGATAGAATTGTGACTAGAATCCATGTTGGAATTACATGTGGGATGGGAAGAGGATACTCATAGGGAACTCCCTTAATATTAACCACATGGTTAGCATGTATATACTTGAGGAATTGGTGTATTATATATGGGATGGATTAGAGCTATTGTAGGCATGGCCAATATAAAAATATGTTGAATACACACACACTAGGTACTACTAGGAACCAATTGGTTATTTGTACTAGTCTAACCTATAGTGAAATCATAATATCCCTAATAGATATATAAACATGGACACTAAAACTAATGATGACTATATCTATGTGGAATATATATCACTATGTGTACTCCAATTATTGTAAGAGTTTCATGGTGTACATGATTATGCTTGACCCATTGTCAAGCATAACACTATGAATAGGAAGGTGATCTATATATGCTCATATGATGAGTGCTTGAAAATCTATGTCATTATCCATAATATCCTACTCTAAAAATGTGATAATTGGTCTAACTGGAACTAAACTATGATACATGACAATAATATTATGTAGTGGATGTGTCTCCTCTCTAACAATGTGATAAGAAGCTAGTGGTGTATGAGCCTAATATGTATAATGAACACCTAATATGACCCTTGCCTCATTATATATATGTTTTTGGAAAGGATATAAAAATATATTGAGTGACTTTATCTCTATTTTTTGTGTTATTTCCTTTGTGAGTGTGCCCACAAAAATAATGTTGGCCTCAATGAGATCTTTTATCTTGTGCTTTAGGCTAATGCATATGTTTGTCCTGTGTCCTAGTTCCCTATGATACTCACTGAATGCATTTGAATCATAACTCTTAGAAAAAGGTTGTGTTTTATCAACCTATTTAATGAGAGGGATAAATATTACATTTCATTCCAATAGTTTTTCTAGAACTTGTACTGTGGCTCTATTATATTAGTGAAGACTCTACACTCAGGAGATGATAAAACCAAACTAGGAGAAGGCTATAAAGTTGTGTTGACTATGGAATTTTCATCACCTTTTTTTTCTAATTAAATTATCTTATATGGATGATTTTTTTCACTCTTAATAGTTTAATCTGATCAATTTTTGTAATTGAGTTTGACAATTGCTAAAATCTTAACCTCTCTTTCCTTAACTATGTGACACATAATGGTAAATGTGGGAAACTTATTGAATAATATTGATTCATGTAGTTTTTGTTTTAAGTATATATACTAAGAGGGTAGGTTTGACTCATTTTTATTAAAATAGTCCTTCAATTTCACTAAATATTCATGAAGCATTCATTCACTTACATACACAAGCATCTATGAAAGAAAACAACATAAGGACATGAAATATATGTCAAAACCCATATAGGGGAAGAGAAAAAACTGATGTAAAACTTTTAATACTATTTTATAATAAATTAATCAATATTTTAGTGAAGAACCAACCCCACAAGGAGCACCAACCCCTCACTAGTAAAGCACTAACTCAACGAGTGCATTTAACAAACTTCAACCTATAAGGAGGATCCAACCCCTTAGGAAACCAAGAACCAACTCAAGTACCTTGAATATATGACCACCATTATAAACATATTTATTACATAACTTAATATGGATTCCTATATTTCCTCTTCTCAATATTTTCTCTCTTAAACATTATATTAGGCCTTCTTGCTCAATTAGCCCTTTACTTGATAGATTAAGTAAGATGATTTTGTTCAACACATGCAAAAACATAATTAGATAATCATGTAATATTAATATTTTTATATAATTATATGAAATCCCTTAACCTATTCTCCAAAACTCCATATCCTTCTCTCAATAGCTCAATATTCTAACTAGTCAAAATAGGCTTATTAGTCCTTGACATTATACTTGATTATTTCTCAAACGCATCTTGGTAAGCCAAGGACCTCACCATAATTGCATTATTTTTGAAATAAATCATTACACACATTTAAAAATTTAAACAAAAATGACATAATTTTGTCATCACACTTAAGGGCTAAAACAACCATTAGACCTAATAAAGACCTAATGCAATTAGTCATTCCTTAAGCACACGTTCCTCTTAGACCTCCTTTAAAAACTTTAATACTTTAAAAATGGATGAAAAATATAATATTTAACTTTAATATACCCCTAATAATCTCTCATTATGTATCTAACACCATTTTTCTCTTTTCACTCCTTGAACCATCCAATTAGGTCTAATCGCCAATAGGCCTTCTCACTGCCAGAAAGTCTATCTTGCAAATTTAAACTAGATACATAAATTTGAAAAATAAGCCATGTATAAAATCATATTAATAGGATATTAATTACGTAAAAACCTTAAATTATTTTTTCTTCAATTCATAGGCCAAAAGGTGTTCGGAACACTCATGTAGATGGCTTAATTATAACCACCAAACACTATCAACAAATAGTAAAAAATATTTGACTCTCCAAAATTGAATAGGAACTTAAAATGAATAAAAACAAATTAAAATGATCCAATGAGATATTTATAACACCTTAAATATATTTTTATCCTTAAACTTAATTTAAAATGACTTAGGAACATTATTTTCACACACAAAAAGTTGCATGTAGCATCAAAAACACAGTCAAGAAAATCACGTCATAGAACACCTATGAGAAAACTTATATGATTTTAAAATGGGTTTATGTGAAAATTTATAATCCTTATATAATATATTAAAATATATATTTCATTTTCATATATCAATATTGTTATTACAGACCAATCTCATTATGTCACTCTACATAGACTTCACTATGTTCGACGGACCAATTTAATGACAACTTTTTGCTTGAGTATGGGGATAAAAAACAATTATAAACCAATTTTATATGATATATATGTATTTAATACTTTCACAATACATTAATATCCAACCCTAGTCCTCTATAACCAATCCCTAATCTCATTCTCACCTAGTTTTCTCATTATTTTGCTCATTAGGCCTATTTAGCGATAGGCCAACTTCCATGACTATTTTAGCACATTATTGGTTTTTAAAAAACTCAAAAAAGTTCATGTAAATAAACTATAATTATTAAACATTATCCTCCATCAATTTTCATGATTTGACCTGGTCATTCTTGCCTACTATATCAAAATCCTTATAAATAAAGGTTTTCATGTAGATTCTATTCACTGTCAAGACAAACCAAAACTACATGAGGAGACTTTCATGAGTCATTTACATGTTTAAAATATAAAATTAGGTCATCATGTCCATTTTTATCCATGACCAATAATATATTTGTTATCAAGTCATTATAAGTGTTTTGAGAGGGTTTTAACTAGTTACACTTTTTAGCAATCATTCATAAAGGATTTACCCTTATCTCCAAAACCATTAAAATAAAAAAAATTGATAGGGAACATACCAAAATTTCATTAAGTGATAAATATATCATTCAAAGGTTTCAGATGTTATCGAGTATAATACTTTTCTTCATGGGTTTATAACACCCCATTTTGTGCACACATGAAACCTTATCACATGTTTTCATGATTTTTTTCTTTAGGTAGAGACTTAAAAATTTATACATACACATAAAATCACCTCTTGTACCTATTTTAATTATTTAAATAACTCTTTCACCTTTGGAAATGATCCTAACCCTTCATTAGGTCACTATAGGTCACTTTGCATATTAGGTCTTATACTACAAGTCATACGTAGACTATGATAATGTCCTAAAAACTATTGAAATACCTTTAAAAACGTCATCCACATGTCATGTGATCTCATATCCTTATAATAAACTACCAACCTTGCTCACACAGGTCTCAAATGGCTCAACTCATCATGTTACAAGACCTATGTCGATTCACTAGATCTTTCAAGTAAAGGTTAAGCCTCAAAACTAGAATTTGAAACTCATTAGTAAGATTATTTTTCTATTTATAATTGTTACCATATATTTGGAAAATTTATCATGCCTATACTGATCCAAATCACAAATATTTACATTACATCATGCATACATATTCTTCATAGATCTTAGACTAGGCTACTCAAGATACCTAGTACTTAGAGTTTGGACACAAAAAAGATAGCACTCAATGATGTCATTATTAAAAAATAATTCCCTAAAGACAAGGCTAATCTCAATATAATTTATGAGATATACCACATTTCAACCTTTTGTTAAACCCTCATATATAATACA
This sequence comes from Torreya grandis, assembly GCA_037957365.1. Classification (NCBI taxonomy): domain Eukaryota; kingdom Viridiplantae; phylum Streptophyta; class Pinopsida; order Cupressales; family Taxaceae; genus Torreya; species Torreya grandis. The sequence continues at coordinate 221,008 of JARHVA010007049.1, forward strand.
AACTTGTTAACCCATGTGCTTACTTTGATACTCCAGTATTTAGAGATCAATCAAGATGCTTCCATTGTATCTTGAACATGATATTTATATTTCATAAAACCTCGAAAATAATACCAGGTTGCCTAATTTTTTTATCTCAATAGATTAACAAAACTTCTTTACCACACAGTACTTCACCAAGCATGACATCAATTCTAACATTTGACATGAAGGATATTCAACTTAACTTTGACATCAATGATAATAGTATTGCCTTAATACCAACATTAGGAACATACCTCAACAATATCTCCCTTTGTCATTGATGGAAATCACTCTTCATCATAGCAGATCATTCTATTTCCTTCAAGTTGGATCTTCTTCAATACTTGATATTTGAAATAGGAACTTTCTCCCTCTTTGACATTAATAATAAAGGTTCATCTTGTTGGTAGCTATTTGATCCTTGGACCTAGAGAAACATACATTTTATCTCAAAAAATCATCAATCCTTTCTATTATAAACTTTAGAACATATAGGGCTCACAAACCTATTTATGAGACGTGATTGACTCCCTTTTTCTTCATGAAAAGTCAAGACATTTTCAAAAATGTGACTTGGTTTGATCAAGTCATCATATAAAATTTTATGACTTGTCTCTTTTGATCATACCTATAGTAGACTTATTTGACTAAAATTTGAATCTAAAGGTTTACAAAGACCAAAAAACTCCCCTTATTACCGAACATCCTTCATCCTTCTCACTTGCTAGCTGAGTACCTCCATAAATCCTAATGGAGTCACCTCTACTCTAGAGAACTAGAACATCTTAAGTTTAGAAGATTCTGAAATCTTCATGTCCTTACATAACTAAACTTCCTTCATGATCCTCTTATGCTTGATTTGTCCTTTTTTCTTGAATCCTTAATCTTTGTTTGAGCGACATTATATCTTGATTTATTAGTCATATTTCCTATATACACCCTAAATTGGTCAAGTAATCACACATATGTTGTCTTTTCACAGTCCTTTCATATGAGACTCTAACTAGAGAATATGAGGTTTTATTTAGATTTAGTCATGTCTTTCATTTTGCTCATCTTGGTCATATTTCATTCTTGAGTCACCTTTTTTCCTATTCCCAATCATCTCAAGCCTTTCAAAAAATCATTCGACATCAACATTAGACCCTAGGGTGTCCCATATTCATAAAATGTAGGATAGGATCACTAGGATTGGAATAGAACATTATACCCTAGGGTGTCCTATTTCCAATGCCCTTTTCTAAGGTCATTTTGAGCTTTAATGGTCATTTTCCCATGCTTAATGAGTCCTAACCCCTTTCTTATCTTCATCCTAAATTTTTCCAATGTCAACAAAATGTGTTTAAAGTTCCATAATTTAAAATAAAGAGTCTCCTATATAAATGACTACACAAGGCATTTTATATCTAGCAGTTACTGTTTTGGAAGACTATATAATTAAAAAAGGTTAATAGTATAGCTCAACATTCCACATCACACATAAATTTTCATGCTTGATCAAGGAAGGACATAAGTGAAAGTTTATTATTGCATCTACCATATGATTTAATTTTCACATTCCCTAAGGGAAAAATACATTTTATCTAAGACCCTAGCTTCAAATTTAACGTAGGCAACCATTAGGATAGTAGGGGTTCTAGATCATGTGATCATTCTTCCCATAACCCATTTTTTCCCCCTTTTTCTTCTAATGTATTTATATCTTCATGTGTGTATATGGACTAAGGGTTTGAATATTTAATCACCTCTAGAAGGAGCTCTATTGATATTCAAGATCTTAAGTTTCATAGGTAGATTAATAAAGGGACATTGAATAAAACCCAGAAAGCTTAGACCTCTGTGACCAAAATTTGGACAATAATAGAAGGAACTAGACTATAAAATCAAACATTAAGGTGTCCTATTTTTAGTTCTCTCATCCTTTCACCAAATTAAAGTTAGATTCAGTTTTTATACATCTTCCTAGCCACACACCATAGTTTTTAGCTTCTATAATAGTCGTATTAGCATATTTTATCTAGATAAGTTATTTCTTTCTCCTATATGATTAATTCTAAATTTTTTTTATTTTATCATGTTAAATAAAACTTTCTTATTTATTCTGGACCTTTTATTGTTTAGTAATTAAACACTAGTTTCCTAGAAAAAATAAAACATTTCGTGAACCCGACTTACTTCGAACAAATCTAAAACCCTAGGTACAGTTGGGGTTTTTCCTTAAAATTTTGTGCACAAAATTAAATTTCAAATTTCTTATTTTTTTGTAAATTTTTGTGCATTAATAGTATTGAAATATTGTTTTATAATTTCTATTATTGCAATAATTTTTAAAAATTCTAAAACCCTAACTAAAAACCCTAGATTTCCAAACTAGGTCCTCAAACCCTAAGCCTAGATCATTTATAATTTTTAGAAAAATATTCAAAATTTTTATAAATTGCTTAAAGTGCCAACAATATTTTCAAAATCTCAATATTAGTAGTATTTTGTGGAAAAATTAAATTTTGAATTTCTATTTTTCGCATAATATATTTTTTAATTATCTCATTCAAGTTTATTTTTAGAATATAAATTATTGCCATACTTTTCAAAAATACTAGAAACATATCCCAACCCCTAGATTTTAAAATTAGGTCCTCAAATCCAAAGCCTTCCTCCCTTAAAATTTTAAAAAAAATATTTTGAAATTTTTGCAAATTGTTTAGATTATCAAAAATATTTTCAAAATCTCTATGTTAGTAATTTTTTTAAAAATTCATTTCCTTAATACTACTTTTACATATTATCTTTGGTGAAAGAAATAAAATGGACACTAAGGCACTTCTTCCCTCTCATTATATAGATCAATTTCTAAATTTTTGTCATAATTATGACAATGAATGGACAAATTTGTAAAATTGCACATTAGTTAAAAATGTGGAAAATGATTTCGTTTTTAATGAAGATAATTACCATTATTTTAGTAAGAAATATTATGATACATGTGAAAGTGATAGTGAAGAAAAATTAGATTCATCTTATTCTCCCAAACCTATCTCTTTTATTCCTCATTCTAAACAAAATAATTTTGAAAAATGGGAATGGTACTTTTTACCTCATTCTCCTATGCATAATACACAAAATAACAAATTGGTCATGCACTTCCAATTGAACCTCTTATTGGTGATAATTTTATTTTATGTGATCCTAATCATTCTCTTTCTTTTGCTACTTATATGTTCAAAATATAACAATATAAAGGCAATAAAATGAAATTGCCAATGCATAGTTCAAATAATGCATCTCATGCTCTCAACTCTACTTTATCAAAAGAATGTCTAATCGATAACTCTCTTACTCTTACTTCTCATGTTAAAAATAAAAATAATGCATACACTCCATCAATGGATAACATATATGCACATAAGCTTCCACATTCACATGATAATTTATTGCATATTAGAAAGGAAATAAATTCTTCTCTTACCCCTCTCCTTACCAATGATGGAAGTGATAATGAGTATGATAGTGAAAATGCAAATGAATATGAAAATGAGAGTGATTATCAACAATATTTCAATTTTGATAATGCATGAAACAATGATGATTACTATGTACATAGTGAAGAAGAAAATGAATCTCATGCCTCTAACTCTTCTCTCATTTATCCTCTCAAACATAGCACACTACCATATGATGTTTCTACTTCTATAAATGATTCTATTTCAAATAATGCACATGTTAATTCTAAAATCACATCTTCTACTCAATTAGAATGTGATTCACTAAAATATAAAGATACCAATGAACCTCTCAAGCTACCCCTCACTACAGTAGAACCTAGTTTTCACTCTTCACCTAAAGAGAATGGTATCCCACATCCCTCTAGTAAGGTCCAAGTTACCATTTTTCCCAAGGTTCTATTGATCACATCCCCTATTTATCATCCAATCATTAAATGTAATAGTTATATGACTAAAATTAACAATAAAATTCAATTATTAAATGAACCACTTCAAGAGACTAATATACCATCCCAATAGATTATCTCTTTGATGCATGAAGTTGGTGAATTATAACACCAAGTACATCTCCTTACCTTAGAAAATAAGGATTATGAGTCTTGGATGGGTGATAATGATTTACATGATAATCCCATTCTAAAGACATTCATATATTATTCATTGGCTAAGCATTTCTAGATACAATCATCGCCTCACTTTGATGGAGCCAAAGATCCATTCATACACCTTCAATACCTTCAAAAGGCTTTGCCATCTCATACAAGAACTTTGATTCTACTAAAGTTATTCTAGTAGACATTAGTGGGGAAATCATAGAATTGGTTCTTTCATCTACTCCCCATTGGCTCCTTCCACACATATGATTATTTAAAGGAAGCATTTTTTAGATATTACACAGAAAACATCGGTCCTCATGTTACATGTGAGAAACTAACTACATTAAATAAGAATACTTCAAAGCTAATTAGTGATTATATATTATGATTCAATACTTATATGATAAGAGTGATATATAAACCAATATATTTAGATATTTAACATATATTCATTAAGGGGATTCATCAACCTCTCCTCAAGCATCTACTATATTAGATAAATTCTTCTTTCAAGAACTTATGATATACAATTCTAGCTTTAGAAACGAAATTGGGATTGATTTAGGTAAATTTAATCAATTGGATCGCTCTAGATTTCATAGAAGTACCTATAGCTACTAGCACACAACATATACCATATCATAAATAAGATAGGAGACCATAACCAAAAAATTAAATAGTTAAGAATAGAGACCCAGTCTCTAGAGTATAATCTATAGTATGCACTATAGAGAACAACATCAAGGCACCATTATAGTTTGATTTAGATTAGGATATCCCATATATCATATTATTAGAAATACTACATAGGAGGTTAATCATATTACTTTCTACTCATTGATAAGATCCACATTTATTATATAGAAAACCACATCGACCCTTCTGTAACTATCATTGTATCTATGGACATAGAGATAATGATTTTTATACACTTAGAGATTGCATTACTAGATTTGTTGATAATGACATCATAGCAATCCCACAAGAGGAAATGAGATCTCCTCCAACATGGAAACATATACCTCATTCATCCACAACTAAGTCATCTCAGGACATTCCTTTATAAGAATCATCGATAACTTATCATGAGAGAAATGTAGGTTTTAGGATAGAACCTCATAGGAGATCTCCTATTCCACCTACTTAGAAGGTTTACAAACCCATATAATGAGAATAGCCTACGTATAACACTGTAGTCTAAGGAGTACATAGTGTAGTTCTATATATATATATATATATATATATATAGACACACACACACACACACATATATACATATATATACACACACACACACACACACCCACACACACACACACACACACACACACACACACACACACACACACACACACACACACACACACACACACACACATAGAAGAAACACATTCACTACAACATAGTATTACTCTAGAGAGATATTCACTATGACCAAATTTTTAGGGTCCTATCTCACATAGCAATCCACTATAGTTAAGATTAAATGAACCCACATCACAAAGTATTTCTCTAGAGAGATATTCACTACAGTCAGATTTTTACAGACCTATTTCATGTAGTTACCCACTACAATTGAGATTAGATGAGCCCTCATCAAAAGTTTTAGCTCCATCTCCATCTATCACTCAATCATATGCATCACAATATAGGCTATAGGGTATCTGATTAAAAATAGATGAGCTTTCTTTACAACACATAATTTTAATCACATGACCAATAAAGTGAAATTTTATAGAATCTCCATGTATAACTATAGTTAGTACACATTCCTACATAGCGTGAATGGTATGGGCACTTGTTCAATTGGCCATCAGGGTTTAGATAGTGATATGACACATATTCATAATATTATTAATTCATAGCTTCATTAACATGGCAATAATGGAGCCAGAGGCCCAGCTAGCCTTTATATTCTTGAGCCACTTTTAGGGAAGTTATATGCATAGCTTATTATCTTATATCCCGATATACTAATAACTAACATTCCTAATTCCCAATAACTATCTATAGCCAAAACCAGCTTATCAAAATCAAAATCTTACCAAATCCTATTTTACCAACATTAAACCAACTCAATTTATCCAAATAATTTACTAATTACAAAGACCAAAAAAGTTTTTCTTACATATGATTACAAATCAATTCTAACATCACACTTGAAATTATCAAAAAAAATCAAATCATATATCCCAAGTACCATTTTACCAAATATATGAAAAAACCTCAACATTAATACTAGATCCACTACTCCTAAATCAACAAGTTATAATAAATATACCAATCCATTATAAAATTCATAACACAATATGTATGAATCCAAAATAAAACCAAAATCCATATATATGTATATATAAGTTTTCAAATACATATATAGTGTATCAAATACAATCAATCATGAATGGGTATCATACCCTCACTCTTAGTCTCACTCTCTCCTCTAGCACTGGTCCTATAGTCTAGCCTAACACTCAGTGATATATGCCTCTTCAATCTCCCAAATTCCTCTCACATCATTTCTCTCACTCTAGTAGTGGCCCATACTCCTCACCCAAATTCTAATACCATCGATAAAGATATATGTACTCATCCATAATCTATGTAGTCATGGATCTATAATCAGGTGAAGGCATCTTATGCCTATGTAGCTCAACCCTTAGTTCATATCTCTCTCCCACTTCCTTAATATATGTAGTTGTAGGTATCATAGCTCTATAACAGAAGTTAGCTTAAACATTAGATGTAACTATCACATGGTCTATCAAACTCTCCTCCAAAACATCATTAAGAACATGCCTTGTAAGCTCTCAGATTCTTGACTCAATGATGGTCTCCCAGTACTCATCATTTCCACTCCCTGCACTAGCCTTTGCTTCATCCTCGGTACCTCCTACTCCACTTACATAAAAAACACAACACTACACTATCTATATAATTTCAAGTTAAAATAGAATAAGCTCAAACTTATACACAATTCAAATATCATTTCTACTTACCTCACATCATCTATATCAAAACAAATCCTCATACTCAAGAACACCAACACCGTCAATAAGATATAATGTATCCCATCGATGCCTTGCCCACCATGTGGTTTCTATCTCTATGCATCCAACATCATCTACATTAGTAATATATTTAGCCACATCTCATTCATCCAAGGGTACTGGTCTAAAATCATCCTTAGTAGGCTTTCCACAAGCTCTTACCCTTGTTAGTGCTCATGCACTCCTCACCCACACCCATGATATCAAGGGCACATCCTATAGATCCTAAACTATCTAGTGACCTACTAAATAATGAAATTAATCATATAATCCAAACCAATGGTCATGTAGCCAATAATTGACCCTCATATACCACAACTACACTCCATCCTTAGGCCACCTAGTAAATCCTCTATAAGGCCCCCATATGATGTCACCATCCACCAGTCTATCTAACATCAACCTATAATGGTTCACCCTAGGGGAATGAATAGATAATGAACTCATCCACCACTCCCCATATGGATGTTTAGGTTCCCACCTCTCCCTCAAAAATCTTATCAGCCACACAACCACTATATACTCATAAGCCCAATAATGAAATAAGGTAGGTGCACTCACACCACCATTGAATGTGTCCTAAGTAAATTAGTAAAGATCCTTGTATAAGTGGGTAAGTATAGTCCTACCACATGAGAACATAATGACATTCACCTCTATGATGTGCATGATCCTATGCATCCTATATGCAATCGACACTCCACTCCCATCTATGACAAGGAATGAATCCAATAAGATATCCAACCACTTCTACATATGTGGAACACTTGACTACACAATAACAAACAATACTAAATTTATATCACTACATCTCTAATGTATTCCTAAGGGCACACCAGTAAAATACAAGGATGCATTATCAATAGGATCAACACCCATGTCATCTTGCAATGTCACGCACCATCTACTAACTAGAAAATGTAAAATATCATACACATCCTCTAGAGTAATAGTATTTTCCCCTATAGGATGCTAGAAATAATAAGTGTCTACATTCCACCTCTCACATAAGGTGGTAATTTGATATCTATCCCATTTCATAGTGCTTTGGTCACATGCATGACCCAACCCCACCCTATCCATCACAACTTTCTCATTAGTTGACAAAGGTAACAATATCAGTGTCTCCATCACTTAGCCTCTAAAAAACTCCCTCATCTATATCTCACCCTAAAAAAACCCAGAAAATAACATATATATTAGTCAACCATGTCAAATCAAAAACCAATACATAAAACAAATAGGTTATGAAATAGAAACTTAGATAACTAGCCCCAATGGACAATAACACTATAGAAAGGACACCAGTGCTGAATAAGAGCACTATAACCTAAATAGTAGGGTTGAACACTATAAGAGTGTTTAATCCTATATAAGAGTGTTAGAACTAGTGGAAATTATCCTATACTACTCAAAAATGCCTTAAAACATTTAAAAAAAGGATTCCAAATAGGCAAAAATCATGCATTTCAGTGACTTACCAGGGTAATCTCCCCACTAGCCTCAACTTGGGTTGCCTACTTGAAATTAGGTCATGTAAGGTGATCATATCCTTGGGATATCTCCTACCCTAAAGCTTAAAATATTAAACTAGTCAGTGTAAATGAATCAAGAATTAATCCAATTTTACTATATAAAACAACTTTTTCATCTAAAATAAAATACCATTTTCCTTATAACTTGAACCTCGTAGATCCATTTTATAAACTATTTTATGCCAAAAAATTATGATAATGATACCTTTAACATCACACAACCCTTGCTCTCTTACTACATCATCTACCTACTATGGCACACAAATGTATGTACCTCTTTTATATCTAGACATACAACTTGGTCCTAACCAATCAAAACTTGTTCCACATTCAACAACTCAATCTAATCAATCAAATAACTTCTCAATAAATTCACACTATACCAACCTTGCTTCTATCATTACACCACTATCCATCACTTTTGGATCAAACTCCTTTATCATGAGATCTCATCCCTATCCCTAAAAGGTGGGTATCATTCATATGATTCCTATTCTTACACTTACCTAGCATAACCCATCCATTCTCATAAGTAGATACACCATGGTTCTTACACCTCCAACATTTCTATTATCAAATTCAACATAGATCAATAAAAATGAAATAGTGATTTAGATCATATGGGTCATTAAGCTTCACTCAGGACATTTAGCGGGATATACCTTTAATTTATAGATACATAGATTATTTAGATACAATGGTTTAGATCATATGGATCCATAGTGATTTCAACTTATAAATACACATATTATTTAGATATAGTGGTTCAAATTATATGGATTTACAATGACTTTGATATAGATTCAGACTCAAATACCAAATTTAGGGGCATGCACATTACTACACATCTCACACATACAAATTCATATAACAGGAAATAGTTACATGACCAAATAGTAGATTGTAGGCATAGTGTAGAGCACATTATTTTAATCTCTAGTTTTGCACATGGGACATGGCATGATAGGTCATATCACATGTGGTTATATATATTTCTAGATTATACATATGCATCACTCACATACTAGACTTGGGGGCATAACACAAATGTTCATGTTCTTTATCATCTAGTATTATACAGATTAGAATGGTAAGACATGCCATTCTCTTCTCACACATTGACTAGAGTTTTAGATTACACCCAGCTATACCTAGGTTATCACAAGGTTAGACCATATGATCATCTATAGTGGTTGGTCCATAGCATTACTCAGACCCAAAATATACAAGTTTATGCAAAATAGAGGGTAGGCATTAGTTTTGGGACTTTGAGTACTTCTCAATTCTAGTTCAGATATTTAGAGTTAAAGCATGATAGATTTTACTCTTCACAGTATAAATATTCTATGCATGCATTCTAGATTATATGAGTTTATATGGGATAAAGGTCAGACATTGGTTTTGGGTCTTTGAGCATTTCTCATTTCTAGTCAGACTCACCATAGGAGCTAAACATTACCCTCCTTCTCCATGTTATATATATTTCACTTCTAGGTTTTGTAAAGGCAACATCTAATTTAGGGATTCTTTCTTTCTCTAGGCATTATCTAGCTCTCCATCCACTTCTTTGGCTAGGAAGTGAGTTGGACCCTTTTGTATCACATTCATCTCTATGCAGGTAGGTTTAGGTATGCATTTTATTTTCTTTATTTTAATCTTGTAATTTATTTCATTTCATCACTAGATTAAAAGGGGGGAAAATGTATACACCCTAAATTGGTCAAGCAACCACAAATATCTTTTCTTTTCATAGTCCTTTCACATGCGACTCTGATTGGAGAATATAAGATTTTTTTCACATTTATCCATGTCTTTCATTTTACTCATCTTGGTCTTATTTCATGCTCAAGTCACCTTTTTGCCTATTCATAGTCATGATGAGCCTTTCAAATGATCATTTCACCTCAGTTAGGCTAGATTTACCATGCATATTCCATCCCCCAAGTCCCAAGCCTATAGAATAAGATCGCTAGGATTGAATTATAGCACTAAACCCTAGGGTGTATCATTTCCAATGATCCTATCTAAGGTCATTTTGAGCTCTAATGGTTATTTGTCCTCACTTAATGAGTCTCACCCCCTTTCTTAGCTTCATCCTTTAGTTTTCCAATATCAAAAAAATGTGATTAAAGCTCCCAAATTGAAAATAAAGAGTCTCTTATATAAAGGACTACACAAAGCATTTTATATCTAACACTCACTAATTTGACACACTAGATAATTAAAAATTAGTCAATAATATAGCTTAGAATTTCATATCACACATAGACCTTCATGCTTGATCAAGGAAGGGCCTAGGTAAAATTTCACTCTTGCATCTACTATGCATTTTTATTATGCATGTTCCCTAAGGAGAACTAAATTTGATCTGAGACCCTAGCTTGAGGGTTAATGTAGGTATTGATTAAAATAGCAGGGGTTCTAGATCATGCAATCATTTTTACCCTAACCCAATTTTACCACAATTTACTTTGAATGTATTTATTGCTTCATGCATGTAGATGGACTTAGGGTTTATAGATTAAATCAATTTTACAAGGAGCTCTGTCGATAGTCAAGATCTAAAATTTCATAGGTAGATCAATACAAAGATAATGAATAAAACCAAAAAGCTCAAAACTTTATGACTAGTTTGGATAATAACAATAGGAAGTAAACTATATCACCAGACAATAAGGTGACCTATTTTTAGTGCTCCTATCCTTTCACCAAATGAAATTTAGATTTAGGTTTCAGACATCTTCCTAGACCTACACCTCATTTTTTAGCTTGTACAATAGTTGTATTAGCCTATTTTTCCTAGATAAGTTATTTCCTTCTCTTATGTAATTAATTCTACAAAATAAAAAAATAATCATATTAAATCATACCTTTTTATTTGTTTTATACCCTTTATTATTTAGAAACTAAACACTAGTTTCCAAAAAAAATAATAATAATTCCTTAAACAATAATCTATGTTGATAGAGAAAAATTTTAGCACTCTTTTGCATCTTGATTTTTCTCTATCATGTCAAATAGTCCATTTGGATTTGCAGACTAGTTATCAACCTTATATACTCAAGTTTTCACTTACTTTTTTTTCTTGTCTTTTGTGTTCTAGAATCCTCAAATCTCTTATCTTGCCTTGAGAATTCATGCTTATAGTACTTTGCAATATGACCAACCTTATGACAATTGAAACATATTAACCTTTCAGATGTAAACAAACCATTACCCATACCTTTTCGATGGTGGTTCTCCTCATAGCTCCATGAAAATTAATTATTGAAGGGCCTTCTGCAATGCCTTACTCTATAAATAAGTTGGTTACATAAATAATAATATCCATTGAAAGGATTATCATACCCTATGTTATTAGATTTATTGATAGGATTTAACTTTGTCCTATCAACATACTCATTGTTTGGTTGATATTTAAACTTTTTTGATCACTTTGTTATTATTCTCTTGATTTCCAATGAAGTGAAGGCCTATTTTATCATTACAAGTCTTTTGACTATTAAGAAGGTTGTCTAGATCATTGGTACTCTTTCAAAACCTCACAAAGGGCTTGAAATTATTTGATTCTTATTTCAATTAATCTCTCAAGGAATTAACTTTAGCTACATACCTTTCACATTCCTTTTCTTTTGCTTCTAGGCCTACAGTCATAATTTCAACTTAACTCTCCACCTATTTGACTATTTACTCTTATTCCTTATAGTTGTTTCTTAGTCTTGCTTCAAATAAGTTGATTTTTTCATAATATTTTATAAGATATCTCATCATCCTATTCTTATTTTTTACCATATTTAGTTATTCTATGGTATTCATCAACTCAGTCTCAAAGTCCATCTCATCTCCTTCCTTATCTAAATCACCAACAACACCTCCAATCCATATGAATTCTTCTATATTTTAGTAGCTTACTTTTTTAGCCATGAAGAGAACATCACTAAAATCAAGACAATCACCTTCATTATCACTCTCTAAAACACTTATATCACTCTCATCAAATGAGTTGCAATCTTCTTTGGTTTGAATACTCCTTTTATTTTTGAAGAATATTTTCTTGTTGGCATATCTTTTGAAGTATTTAATGCTCTTATCAAATTTATAAGACTTTTTTATCTTCATCATGATCTTAATCATGCTCTACATCATCCTTTTTCTTATACTTAAGAGTAAATTTATTGGCAAAGTGTCCAACCTATCCATAATTGAAACATTTAAAAAGTAGTTTACCCTTGTATTTAGTTAAACCTATCTTCAAATTTATTGAAACCATAGCTATCAACTCATCATCATCAATATCAGATTAATCATTATATTTGATTTTATTACCTTTTGAATTCTTCTCTTTTGGATTCATTTCTTTTCTTTGTGTAGCTTCTCTCTTTATAGGTCTTCATGTAATTATCTCATCTCATAGGTTGTTAGGATTACATGAAGTCCATCCATCTCTATCTTGTCTAGATATTGCATTTCTTCAACAACAAATACCTTGGAATCAAATTTGGGATTTAGAGACATTAATTTTTTTTTAACAATAATAGTCTCTTTCAATTATTCTCCTAGACCTCTTATGATGCTGACCACCTCATCAACCCTCAATAATTAGGATGCAATGGTCTCATCTTCATTGATTTTTAAAATTTTAAATTGCCTTGTATGTGTTTGTAACTTGGCTAGTTTAACCTTGGATTATCTATCACGAATATTTTTCAACTTATCCCACATTTATTTAACATGTATATAGGTCATTACCTTCACAACTTCTACCTCTTCTAGACTACACATAATACCATTCATTTATTTTGAGTTATTGTCATTATCATTCTTACCTTTTGCATTTATAAGAGGAAAAGAGGGTTAAATATACCCATCCAAGACTAATTTAAAACATCATGACCTTGTGAAATTAGATAAGTCATCATCCTAACACTCCAAAATTCATAATTGGATCTATATAACAATTGAACTTTTTTTGTAGAAAAACAACCTTATGCTTGACTAGACATCTTAGCCTATTTCAAATCTCATTTAGGCTGTAAGACATCCAATAAAGGAACTGATATAATAAAAAAAAATTTAAGTAAAAATAATAATATTGGGGGTGAATAATTTTTATTAAAGTAGGCATTCAATTTCACTAAATACTCATGAAGCATTCATTCACTTGCGTACACCAATTAATTCATACACAAGCAGTTATGAAATCAAATACCATAAGGATAAGAAATATATGTGGAAAACCCTATAGGGTATGAAAAAACACTAATTAAAACCTTTAAATACTATCCTATAAGAAATTAATCAATATTTTATTGAGGCATGAACCCCATATGGAGCACCAACCCCTCAATAGTCAAGCGCCGACTCAACTAGTGTATTTAGAAAGCTTCAACCTACAATGAGGATTCAACCCCATAAGAAAGAAAGAAAAAACTTAAATAAATTGAGTATATAATCACCCTTGGACAAATATTTATTCCTAAATTTAATATGACCTCCTCTATTTTCTCTTCTCACTATTTTTCTGTCTCAAACAGTCTATTAGGCCTTCTCACTCAATTAGCCCTTTACTTGGTAGAATTAGGTCAAATGACCTTGATAAACACCTTAAAAAACTTAATTATATACTTATGGAATATTTATCCTACTCATATAATTATATTAAATAGCTTAACCTATTGTCTAAAACTCTATAACCTTTGCTCAATAGCTCAATATTCTAACTAGTCAAAATAGGCTTATTTAGGCCTTGACTTTATACTTGATTCTTTCTCACACCCATATTTTTCAGCCAAGGAAATCAAAATACATGTATTATTATAAAAAAATATGTCTAAATTCATTTAAAAGGTTGAAAAAAAATTACATAGGCTAATCATTACCCTTGAGGGCTAAAACCACCATTAGGCCTAATAGAGACCTAATGCAATTATGCATTCCTTAAGCACACATTTATCTTAGACCTCATTTGAAAAATTTAATGATTAAAAAATTTATGACAAAATTCATATGTAACTATAATATACCCCTAATAATATCTATTTTTTCCCCCAACACCATTTGTATCTTTTCACTCCTTGAACTATCTAATTAGGTATATTCATCAATAGGCCTTGTCACTCCACAAAGTCTGTCTAGAAACTTTGAACCAAATACACAAATTTTCCACATAAAAAATATATAAAATTATATTAATATGATATAAATGACTTATAAAACTTCCAAAAATGATTTTTTATTCACCACATAGGCCAAAAGGCCTCTGTAATACTCCTATAGATGGCTTACTAAGAACCACCAAACACTGTCAATAAATAGTCAAAAGCATTGACTTTCCAAACTTGAATAGGGACTTCCAATGATAAAAACATGATAAAATTATCCTATGATATATTTATAACACCTATAATATATTTTTATCCTTAAAAATAGTGTAAAATGACTTAGGAACATCTTTTTCACACACACAGAAAGTTGCTTATAGCATCAAAAACATAGTCAAGAAAATGAAGTCATTAGAACACCTATGAGAACACTTATGTGATATTAAAATGGGTTTGTGTGAAAATTTATAATAATTATATAATATATGAAAATATATATTTAATTTTCATATATCAATGTTGGTCTTACATACTGATCTCAATATGTCACTGTACATGGACTTCACTATGTTAGATAGACCAGTTTGATGACAACTTTTTGCTTGAGTATGGGCATCAAAAACACTTATACATAAATGGTATATGGGGGAAAATTATTTAATAATTAATCCATTAATTTATATAAATTTTTATTCCTATATAACCAATCCCTAATTTCATTCTCATTCTCACCTAGTTTTGTCACTATTTTCCTCATTAGGCCTCTTTAGCAATATGCCAACTTCCATGACTAGTTTAACACATTTTTGGATTAAAAATTGTTTATAAGTTTTTATTGGAATAAAATAAAAGTATTAAAAATAATCCTCCATCCATTTTAATTCTTTGACCTGGTCAATCCTACCTACTATATCAAAATTCCAAAAAATAAGGGTTTTTTGTAGCTTCTACTAACTGTCAAGACAAACCAAACCCACTTCAGGAGACTCTAAGGAGTCATTTACATTTTTAAAAAAAAATATAGGTCAATAGGACCATTATAATCAATAAAAAGTTATACAATTATTCTTAGGTCATTATAAGGGTTTTGAGAGGGTTATGATTGGTTTCCCATCTTAGAAATCAATAAGGGTTTTGAGAGGGTTTTGATTGGTTGACCCATGTTCTTACCTTGTGTGATCCTTGGTACTTAGAGATCAATAAATATTATTCCTTTATATCTCAAACATGATCTTGATATGTCATCAAATGTAAGAAATATTAGTAGGTTTCCTTCAAGTTTTCTCTCAATAGAGAAATAAAACTTCTTTACCACACTCCATTTCACCTAGCAAGACATCAATTCTCACTTTTGACATTAAGTATATTAGAATTAACTTTGAAATTAGTGACAACATTAATTATTTAATACCAAAATTAGGAACATATCTCAATATTGATATTAATAGACTTTATTTAAATATATATTGAGGTTCTCTGTTTATCATGGGGCTAGTCAATTTTGATAGTATTGTCTTGTATCATAAGACATAATTGGCTATGGGCTCATTTGAATTTTTATTTAGTTATTTAACTTATGCATATGATATATTAACACTAATTTTAATAGATAAATGTGATATGAACATATCTAATAAAGGATTAAACAATGTAATAGATTTGTTTGTAAAATCATAGAACAACTATAGGGCCTAATCCTTGAGACTGCATGGAAATAACTTGGTAAAATTCCAATTGTTGGACACAAATCAAACCATGCTACATTAAAGGATATAAGGTGATGCTATAGGTCACCCTTGACATCATATAATGTAAGCATTCATTCTATTAAACTATATGGTAAATGATTTGCCACTATGTGATGTGTTCAAGGTGTATGCAAGAGAATGTTTGAATCTAAGGCATGTGATGTCTTAGTTTCTCCCTAATTAATATGTAACACCTTATATTGTAGAGAAATAAAATGTTGCATAATATATTATACATATGTAGAGGAATAACTAGCCATAAGTGGTGTGTCAATCACTGAAGGTCAAATAACAAGCCTGGGTTGTGTTATATGAGTTGGTTGATTGAGCCCCACTAAAGGTGTAACAACACCATTAATTATAGGGGCTTAAGATTGACTACTGTTGTTCTTACTATTTATTTATAATATTACCTATAAAATTTATGCATAGTCATGGGGATATTCCTAAATTCTATATTTGAATACCTATGATACCTCATCATTATTTTTAATTATATCATTATCATCAAGTAAAGGTAGTGTGTCTTGATCCTCAATATGGACCTAATCTTCTTCTTGGTTATTTTTTTCATCCTTAGATGCATTGTCATTGAATTCCACATAATAAGTATGTGTAGGATTCATATTTGGATTTTTAATAGGTTCTTTGTCCTTGTTATAGGTTTGGATAGCTGAAATATGAATATGCTCTATAGGATTACCACCTAGTCTACCACTTCTTCTTAGGGAATAGATATTTCTTTTTTACATGGCATATAGCAAATAAATTAAATAGGATATACTAGAATAGAATATATGAATTAAAATATCAACTAATTATAATAGGGAAAAATGTATACAAACCCTAAGAGCATCTAGGATTAGGGTTTTGTAAGTTAGGGTTGCCTTACAACAATTTAAATTAGATGTAAATAAAATTAAAACCTTAATGTAAAACTGATATTAAATAGATAGTTTTTCTACATAAAAAAATAAAAAAATAAAAGTATACATACTTAAATTTATTGAATTGTTTTTGTGTAAATGCAAGCTAGGTTTTGATACAATAATCAAAGAAACATGGGTTCACCAAATGATTTAATCTTTTAAGGTTTTAGAAGTGTAATTCATTTGTTTGGTTAAAGGGATGAGATGTATGAATTAATTAAATATTCAACAATTAAGTACTTATTTTTTGTGATTTTAACCTTTTTTAAGTTTCTAAAAATAGTAAAAATTAGGGATAAATATAAACTTATATGAAAATTTATTGTCATAGATGATTTGAGTTCTAAAATTTGAAATCTAGGTAGTAGTAGATGTCATCAATAGGATTATGGAATTCATCTTCTCACTAGATAGTAGCACTTAGTTTAGATAGTATCTGTATCCATGTGTAGTGTACTCAATGCGGTGATAATGTCCCCTTTGTGATACTTTTCCTATTTTATGGGATCACCTATGTCTGTGTCTAGATATTTAATTCCTACATGATCGAAATATGTAGCTCTGTGTTTTACCTATAAAACTTGATATGATGCACAAACCCTAATCTCTTTACAAGTATGACATTAGTAATAATTTTTTGTGTGTTATTAGGATTGAATGGACATATTCAACACCCATCTATGTAGATATTTTCCTACGTACCAATATTTCAAGGAGGGATCAAGTGTGATGTAGTTCTCCCACCTAGTGCTTGATGTATGTGTTGACCAATTTTTACTTTTAGGTCAAAATAGGGCACCCCTAGTAAAAAAAATAATTTTAGGCATAAAAGGGGGTATAATATATTGTCATAATATGTTTTATAGGTAAATTTATGTCATTTTATGTTATAATAACTTTAGTGATCAGTTCTCTAGGTCTATTTATCACTTTGAGTCATTTTAGGGGGTCAAATAGGTGTATTTAATGTTTTTAGGGTTTTTTTTATAAATTTGCAAGTGTAAATGGTTTATTTCATTCCCCATGTGTCACTATAATTATTAATTAACTGAAAATACTAAATATATGGTAGGTGGTTTAGAGAAAGGGTAGTTTTCTTGGCTAAAATGCAAAATGTCGCACTTGTACAACTTCCTTGGTAAGTGTGCCACTTAGAAAACATGTAAATGTGCCTCTTCACATCCCCCATGTTAAATTTCATGTTTTTAATTGTCGAAAACTTTTATTTATTTCTAAAAATCACTCTATCTCTCTTTCACTCCTTGGCATAGAGAAGTGACTTGTAGTTTCTTGCTTGGTACGGTCATCACAAGTAGTTTCCAAAAAAATTATTTTGGGAGGTTATTTTTAGATAGGATGCATTAGATTTATTATATGGAATTGGAATATTTGTTTCTTGAGCTTCATTAACAATCCATTTAAAGTTTACCTTCCAAAATTACCTATCAATCTATGCACCTTTCAGTTTTGGGCCATTACATATGGTTTATTTGTTGATATTAATTCCATAATATTCCTACCTCCTTATAAAACAATTCCCATTATTGGTTTAAAATTTTGAGTGGTTTTGACATTCTATTCATCTCAAATTTATAGATTAGTTCATTTTGTGTTGATTGGAAATATTTCTTCATGTCTAAGAATTCCATGCTTGTTTATGGATTTAGGGAATTGGGATAGTTTATTCCTAATGTTTCCAACCTGGTAAAATTATATATGAACTTTAATCTCACATTCAAATTCAACTTCTTCCATGAATATAATCATACATAATGCTTACACATAATCTACCTATCTCATACACATCAGAATGAACACCTATAGAGGTTTAGAAGGGAATACCACATTCAAATAAAGATGTTTTTAATTGATTTAAAATTTCACAATTTTAAGGGAACCATGTTGAAATTATAAGGAAGTGTGATGGTTACCAAATGTCCATACACCATGCATAGTTCATATTTACTGTCTGTTTGCATGTAGCTAGAAATATCTAAATTTAGGGGTGCCTCAGGATGACATTATTGTGAGTTGAGAGCCTCTATATATTCTTAATATTTTTATAGGTTTTTATAGAGCATAAAAAAATTGGTGAATGGTTTGATGTTTATCATAGTAATATATATCATACACATTGTCTAAATTAGACATTTGTTGCCTATATGTATAAGTAAACTCCTGTAGGTAGTCTTGATAGAGGGTTGGAATTATTATTTTAGAATATTGAAGCATAGCATGAAATCATTTTTGAGTTCCTAAGGAAAGTATAATTCATTAAATACCATTTTATGTGATAAATTGGAATATAGGGTAAGAATCACTTTCAAATTTTTAAATGGCATTATTGAGGCCTCTTGTCTATAAAAGAGTGAAACAAAGGTCCAAAGGCATATTCAAAATATCTTACAACATGTCTTTAAGAATATTTAAGGCATTATAATGACTTAGAATTGTATTAAATAGTAAGGATAAGGACAAAACCAAGTTTTGGGGGAAGAGGGATAGGAGAAGATAGTTGTAATGAACCCCAAAGTTGCCTTAAGAAACACTAGGATGATTCAATAACATCTATAGGCTTGTAAAGTTATGATGGCCCTGGGACACAAAACACACAAAAAAGGAAAATAAAATAGTAAAATATTCTAATTTATGAGTGTTTAAATATTGAAAATGACATAATCAAGTATGAAGGCCATAAATTGAGTTTGACCCATGACTATGCTAGTCAAATCACCACCTATAGGCATGTACATATGAGACAAATAGTGACCTAGTTTGATGTCATAGTGATGATAGAAGAAAATCAAGGTGAGTCTAAAGTGAAAAAAAGTACCTTAAGGATTTGAGATTGACTAAAAATATTTATATCAACTTTTATTATTTGGAGCAAGTGGATTATAACTATAGGCACCTATAGGGGTTGAAAGGCAAGGTTTCTCAATTCTCAATCAAAAAGGACACATTCTAATGAGTTAGGGTGCATGTATAATGCTTAGAATGAGTAATATGGTGAAAAAATAAAAGAATAAAAATATACATAAGAATAAAAATATTTAATTAAATATATAATCACCAATACAAATCCATTTAGAGGGATCAACACCTATAAGAAGACTATAGGCAAAACTTGTCAGTCTAGGGCAGTGTCTTGGTTTTTTATACTTGAATGGTGTCTAAAGGGCTTCTAAACAAGGTAATATATTAAATAACATGGTATTTAACGTGAAATATGTTTCAAATGAGTTTTATAAACACATTTACCATCTTATTTGAGGTCATACATACCTAAAGATAGGGGTCTCAATCTAGGTACAACAAGGTACCCAGTTTGGACCAGGAGGTGCATATGAGGCTCCAAGAAAATGTTTGAGGTCTTAGATGGATATTTTTTTTTTCACTATAAAATGCATATTAATATTAAAATAAACCTTTTACATTAAATATACAATAGGAAGAGTGCTTTAAAGATATAAAACTTAGTCATTTGTCAAAACCCTACATACAACATTTCCCTAATAGTTTGCCTTCAAGATTGAGGATTTTTTAGGGTCTATTCTTATTAACATGAGATAAAAAAAAATTATGGGGTAATTAAAACATATATATGCTAATTAAATTAATTATTTTAATAAATAAATAGGGTAATTCCCCCTATTTTGTCACAGATAGGGGATACTTGCCTTTGAATAAAACTGATAAAATTTGAGGAATAGATTGGATAAATTTGACAAAGAGTTGTCTATATGGATAATAAAATTTTAAGGAGATGAATAATACTGAGGAAAAGCATTAGGACACCTCACATAATGATGGGACTAAGTAAAATGGTCTTGGGAACTAAGTTGACAGGTAGACCCTAGAAGGTAGACTTAGGCCAAGTTACAAAATATGAGGTCACTTTAACTTTTAGACATAAATGTGATTTAAAAATAATGGAAATATTATTTTAGTGTCATATAAAATGTATTAAATCTATTAAAGTTAAATTAAATCAAGTGGAATGGTCTCACTCACTAAAGTTGTAAATAAGCCCACTAGGCATGGCTAAGCCTAGAAGCCAAATGTAGTGTCACTCCCACTTGAAACCTTATTCAAGACATATAACTTATTTTAACATGTTTTAATATTCTCTTTATAGGTTTCCAAAATTTTACCTTGCAAGGAAAGCTAAAGGAAATCATTTTCTAGCTCCAAAACCTACTTAGACCTATACAAACAAGGGAAACAAGCTTGAGTATGGAACTTCAATTGCTTACACCATTCATGAGGTCTTTCATGGGATAAAAAAGAGTTATGTTATGTTATAAGGTGTCATTATGCCACATTATTTTATTTTTTCCTCAATTTTTATGTCCTAACTTTATGAACAATCATTAAGACCAAAAACAAGCATAGAACCCTACTAAAGCCTTACTAAGGACCATTCTTGGAAAATGGAGTTAGAGATGAATATTCATTTAATTTCATTAATAAACCTATAATTTCCCCAACAAAGCCTTTTATTTTAGCTAGTCAAATCTAGCATATTGGGTAAGCTAAAGAGAAAGGAAGAAATATTCAATTAAAGTGTATTTAAGGTGACCTTGATGCTTACAAGGCAATTTATATTATTGAAAAGTTTAATACACTTTTTTATACATATTTTAATGGATAAATTATGCTAATTTTGAGGCCAAGTGTCCAGGGTTCATGGAAGGGTAGTTTTCAAGACATCAGATGATGATGGCCCCTTTTTAGTTTATTTTATATGGCAAGTCATGAAACCAATGTATGGAGAGGCCTATATAATATCCTACCCTTCCATTCCAATCATTATACATTCCATGGATTAGTTACAAGATGTTCAAATAGGCCTAATCATGAAGGCCATTTTTTTATGCATAAGGAGTTATGTGCTAATTTTCATAAATTTGATGATATATATGGACACTTAGAATTATAGGCCTTACATTGTTCATCCCATGTAATTCTCACATGTAAAATTAATTCCTTGTATCAGATTTATAAGTGTCCTTGTGACCCTCTCTCTCTCTCTCTCTCTCTCTCTCTCTCTCTCTCTCTCTCTCTCTCTCTCTCTCTCTCTCTCTCTCTCTCTCTCTCTCTCAGAGTTGGCCATTTTGGCATTGTATTCTATGCTCCACCTCAATATGGTGAAGCCCTACTCAATTTTACACCATTTTATCAATAAAATGACTAAGTTTTACCTATTTCATAAATGTAATTCATATGTGTACTTGAATGTTTGATTTTGGTTAAGTGATACTCTTGTTTCCTTAGCATGCTAACTCATTCTTACAACCTATTTGTAGTTGGGAAACTTATTCTTATATGGAATGTGAAGTGTTATTGAGATATTTAAAGTAATAAGTGAGTTTATCTCTTCACTAGTGTAATTTAAGGCTTCTTATCTAGTCCTCCTATCCTAGATATTCATCTCAACCTCACAATGTAACATTGATGCAAGAAATTATAGATTGGGAAAGTGTATGTTTGGTTTATATTTGGTCTTAAGTGTCATATACTTGTCATTTGATGTCAGTAGCCTATCTAGTGTATCAACTCTATTAGTTTATCTTTACGTTTAGTTTTTTTAATCCCTTTTCACCCTAAGATTTATTAGTAGTTATAGTCAAGTAGTACATCAAGGGAGTTAGCCCTATCTAGAGATTCACTTCATTCCTTAGGTTGCCCATAAGCCTAGAAGTGACTCCATTGTGCAAATTGGATGAGGAGATCTTTGGCATGTCCTCAATGGGGGAAAATCTAAGTGACAATAGTATGTGTAAGTGAATGATAGAATGAGAGTGTCCTTAGATTCCTTCAATGTTCTTGAGCTTTAAAATTATTGAAAACTAAACTTAGGGATATTGTAAATGGTAGTATATAGAAAGCAGGGTAGAATAGGGATCAAATACCTTAATTTTTCACAACTTTTTATCTAGTTTGAATAGGATTTACATCTACTTTACATTTAGTCAATGAATGTGGATTAGACTTGTATTTCTATACTTATGTTTCTTTTATAGATAATAAAATGATCTTAAATCAACTTTAAGAGGGGCACACATTTGAAAAATTATCTTTTGGGAAGAGAAAAGGATAAATACAGTAGTGCACAGTTGGGGATACTAGCATCATATGGGTATAGTGTCCCGAATGTGGTGATAATTTCCTCTTGGAAATTCAAATGATCATGTCTCCCCTTTTACCATATCTTATTTAGTTGATAGAGTTGAAGGTGATGAAAAACTATTTTCATTAGTCTTTTTATTTTATCCAATCTCGTGTGTGTGTGTGTGTGTGTGTGTGTATGTCTGTGTGTAATAAACACATATATATGTATATGTGTATGTATGTGTGTGTGTGTGTATATATATATATATACATACACACAGACACACACACACATGTGTGTGTGTGTACATACATATATATACATATATACATATATATATATGCATATATATATACATATATATATGTATATGTATATGTATATATATATATAGA
>JARHVA010007049.1:250000-482500 GCA_037957365.1 Torreya grandis
AATATAACACACTAAACATATATCAAATATTATAAAAATAGTCATTTTTACTAACTTAAAAGGTTATAAAGTGATAATATAGGTATAGTTTCTTCATGCCTACGACAGGGATACAAATCAAGGCCTTAAGATTTGAATATAGTAGAATGGGAATGGATATATATATATATATATATATATATATATATATATATATATATATATATATATATAGAGAGAGAGAGAGAGAGAGATTAAATCAATCCATTTTAAAATGGTAAATGAAATATTAATCAAGATATACTAGTAGCATTTAGAGAAGGACTAACTCAATGTCACATTTCCTTGTTTTTGGATCTCTCTCTCTCTCTCTCTCTCTCTCTCTCTCTCTCTCTCTCTCTCTCTCTCTCTCTCTCTATATATATATATATATATATATATATATATATATATATATATATATATATATAGAGAGAGAGAGAGAGCCCAAAATAAGGAAATGTGACATTGATTTAGTCCTTATCTAAATGCTACTAGTATATCTTGATTAATATTTCTTTTACCATTTTAAAATGTAATATAGGTTTATTTTGAGACATTTTTTGAATATTTTAAGGATTATTGAATAGGTCATCAGTCATGATTGGTGGAGTTTGACCAATAACAATGCCTAAATCCTTGCTTAGGAACCCTATATACTAGGTCTTATGTCTTTATTGAAAAATTATTCCTTCCCCTTATAAATAATAATTTAATACCTAATTTATTATTCATTTAAAAATTATTTTATTACATTTATTAGGTCATTCCATGATTGATGGGCTATTATAATCCTTCAAGTGCAAGTTTGACTCCTTCCATACCCTAGGCATTGGAAGGAGAGAAAATATTTTTGAAGTATTGAGACCTTTACCAAACTTTAAAAATTCTTAAAAATAATAATTAACTTTATATCTCTTAATTTTTTTCATGGTGAATGTTTATTATACTTTACAAAGTCTACTATAATTCCTATTCCATGATTTAGTATTTTAGGGTCCTTAGAAAGCTCATTCTCACCATGGCATAAAAGAGAAAAGTTGAGATTATCATTAATATTGAAATTTTATTATGTGGATGGTATAAAAATAGGATATAATTCATGAAATAATTAATTTTAATATATAAAAAACTCACAAATACCTAATTTTACACTAAAACCATGAATTTCTTCTCAAATCCTCATAGCCCTAAAATAGTTGGCATTCCTTTCTTGGAAGAATATAGAGATGATTATGGAAAATTGTGAGTATTTGTATATATAAAATATATTATTACAACTCCAAAAAAAATTGGTAATCAGATCTTGAGTGTAGATGTATTTTATAGCTCATTTTGTCTCCCAAATTAGGCCTAATTAGACCTCTTAGGCCTAGAAAGAGAAATATTGATATTGGGAGCTCCCACACATGTTAAATCACTAAAAATAATGTGATTAAGTTTAAATGAATAATAAAATTATCCATTACAAATTTGGGCTCTCAATACCTTTTGGAAGTGTGTAAACCAAGAAAACACCTTGCTTCTTAGGCTTGTTTTGAGCATTTTTGGGACTACCTTGAAAAACAAGCCTAGTTTGGCCACTTCCAGAATATCCCATGAATTTTTATTGAGATTTAGTATCTATTTAATGTCCAAAATTATGGTAATTAATTATTTTTAATCTTTTACCTTCCAAAAACACTTAAACAACACAAAAAATCATGAAAAATAGGGGTTTTAAAGGAATTTGTAAAAGTGACACCAAAAACAATATAAATTCTCAAAAAATTATATGATTCAACAACATAAAATATTATTTAGGACCAAAATATGTTGCTTAATGTTATTTTGGGGTCTTTCTCTATAAACTAGTCTTAAATGGGGTTTTAAGAGTGTTTTAAACCATTTTGGGGTCTTAACAATTATTCATAAAAATGGGCAACTGACCACCTTTTAGTTATAAAAAAATATTGATAGACCCCTTAAAATATAAAAAATGGTTCATCTCCCCATGAGAAGTGTGAGAGATGGTACAAGAGTTTTAAGTTACTCCTAGCGTGGCTTGCTTAGCTCTCTTGAGGGTAGAAAGAGATCAATTTTGAGTTTTAGCTCTTAGAAATCATTCCCACCAATATGAATAATTTTTAAACCTTTATATCAATCCCCCACATGATTATTTATATCTTTTAAATGTTGGTTATCCCTTTGTGTGCTTATGGTACACTGATCAGGGTTTTGGGGTATAAGAGCCTGTCCTCTCTTTGTTATCCCCCAAGGGCCTTAAAGTGAAAACATGAGTTTGTTTCAACCTAATAATGAATTTAAAAATATTATATTACCTTTCACTAGCTCATATTAGATTCATTAGATCTTAAAACTTTATTTGTAACCTTTTCACTGAAGTAGATCCCTTAGGCCTCATGGTTGCCTTTTGCCAAAGAGTGGGTCTAGTTTGAGACAAAATAGTGGATATGTCTAGTATTTTTATGTGTTTTAGATTGTCATTAACCTATTTTTTAAATATTTTACATAATTTTTACCAATTTTCATAGCCTAATAATGCCTTTATAGGCCTCAAAAAACAATTTATCTCAAGATTAGCTAAGTCTGCTTAGTGTATTGATTAACTGTATTTTGTGGTTTGGAACTCAATATGTTCCACCACTTCATGTTTTACTTTGTATCACCAAAAAATATGATCTCTTTTTTATCATTTCATTCAATTTTATCTTTATTTAGGATTCAAGACCTCTCAATAACAAGCATGCTCCTTTAACCAGTTGTAGGTGGCCTTCTTAGGATGGTTGACTATGTTATTTTTATGCATTTAGAACCTCATCATACATACACTAAAATTTATTTTCTTAAATTTAAAAAACTATAATTTATTTAAATCACCTCTAAATACATTTGTGCTCTTTAAACTCATTGTCTATAGAATTCATGTTGAGACCCTACAAGTTGGTTGTAGGTAGCTATTGGACTGAGTTCTCAACCTTAGATAGAGAAGAAGACAATGGGTAAGGGATTGAATAGGTCCAAAAAGAAACTCTTCATCCCTTATCATCTATAAAATTATCTCCATATATCCCATGGTTTCCTAGATAATGCATAGTGTAACTAACTATCATCATATGTGCCAATACACAGTTAAAAAGTCATGGTCATAGATATCTTTCAAGTCTTAACTGTAGGTAAGCTATTTGAGTAGGTGTTAAGACATGGACTAAAAAATATTTTAAAATACATTAGGATACCTACACCTTTATTGACCCCTTTTAACATCCTTATTTAACCTTGAGGCCAATTTTATCTAATGGTCTACATGTCGGTGTATTTATAAGTTAGCTTGTAGGTGTTGATTATGTTATTGGTCCTTTAGGTATCATAATTCTCACCACTAGCCTCTTAAATTAGTTCTTGAATCTTCTTTCAATATTTAATATGTAAAAAGACACTCTGAATCTTCATTATCCTCATGTTTTCCACTACCTCATGATCGTTTAGACATATTAAGTTCCATAATATTTTAGGTCATTATTTTAAGTAGGTGTACATTAGGTTTTAAAAGGTTTAGAACAAGTTTGAAACAAGTATTTAGAGCCCCTTTGATATATAAAATATAAATCATGTAAACTAAGACTCAAACTCCTTTCATATATCTTCATACCTCTCATGCATTACTTCCAATGTATCATAATGAACTTTACTTTCACCCACATGGTTGTAGGTGTAGATTTGTGTTTTTTATAGACTGTAAGTGGTCTCTTTAGGGTGATTTGATTGTGTTTAGTGTATTTACAGATTCATATTCATGATAAAAAAAACCAAATGGACTTAACCTTGGTCATAGTCTCAAATGAATTTAAGATCTTTTCAACACCACTCTTGTTTTTTTCCTTAGGTTCAACACTAGCCTAGACTATGTCCTTATAGCCTATAGATATTTTTAGGGTTTGATAATATCCTTTGTGTTTAAACCCTCTCCACTAACACTCAAAACTTTTCAATGATTTGAACTTGATTGAAGTCTTAATTTAGGTTTCAAATACTCTTCACACACCTCTTCCACTTATCTTTATAATCTTAAAACACTTTTCTTGTGGCCATTTCCATATAGTTCTATAGGTGCTTAGTTAGGGTAGTGAACTCAACTTCTTAATTCCCTTGATTGTTAACAACTTAGTAGGTAACATAGATGATATTTAAGGGTTTGTATTATTATAAATCATGTTAGGTATATATGTTTAAAACTTTGTTTGGCATGATTTGAATTGTATATATGTTGAATTTGGTTCTAAAAAGTTACCTACATCCTTGAGTCCTGTAGGTCTCTACTTGACTGTGTAGGTTGCAAGGAGCCAGTTAGTAAATTCTTAAATATTATTCAACATTATCAAACCACTTAAAACCCTATTCATTCTCTCATTGTATTATGGATCATGTGAGAACCTTAAGAGTGTTTTCAAATCACTTCTTACTAACTCCCATGTATAGTTTGTATAGGGTATTGTATGTGCTCTTAAGACTGTGAATTTAGTATTTTTGACCTTCTTGACCTTTCAAGTTGCTAGGTATTCTCCAATAGAAGGTAATACTACTTGAATCTATAGTTAAGTGTGTCTCTTAGGCTAAAGTCTCATTTTTATTTATTAGATGATGGTGATCTTGGAAAAATAAGGGCCTACAGGTCTAGGAGACTGTAGGTCTCATTTGATTGTATAGGCTATAAAGAGTCATATTTTGAACTCTTGTGTATTTAAAACTTCTCAAACCATGACATGCCTGATTGTCACTCTTTATCAATGCTCTAATTTTTCAAATATTAAAATAATCACAAAGTCAACCTTGACTCTCTTAACTCACACAAGTATATGACAGGCATATGACTATAAGTGAACCATAGCTATACATGGCCATCTCAAGATGACCCTTACATTGAGTTGTTAATTATTGACTTTACCACTTATTGACTTGTAATTATAGATATTATAATTTATCACAATTTTAAGAGATATAATTTGGCCTTTCATAATGTATTAGTATATTTTCATACTTTGAAACATCCATGTTTACCTTATACCCTACATATAGGAAATTAAGACACTTCATGAAATTACTCAATATAAAAATTTGGATCATGTTCCCCATTATTAAAAAAACCAATAGATAATTTTTTTTCCTATTTATTTATCAAATATGTTAATTATTATTATTCAAACCAAAATGAATTTCATACCTTGAAAGATCATCTAAATATCATACAAATAACTCAAGAAGTAAAACACTTGGAAATTATGGAGAAAGAGATACATTTAAAATTAAAAAAATGAAATACATGGATTTTAAGTATATTAAAAGATTTATGTAGTGTTATAAACCTCTTAGAGTGACCACCATGAAGATAAAACCAAACTTGTAGCAGAACTCATCAGAACAACTTGTACAACAAGGCCTTCTCTCTCCAAGTGAAAGTAACTCATAGAGATGAATTGGATGATGAAACCATAATTAAATGGATATGAAATACCTATATAAAACACCCTAAAAATATTTCATTTCCATATATTTCCTATCCATATAAATAGGTGAAATAATATACCCCTCTTGGATGAATAGGCCATAGTGACCTATTGTCACTCTTGGTGATATTTCATAAATAATAAGCTATAAATATGAAAAAAAGTTCCAATTACATAAATATTAATTGGAACCCTAATAATTAAAACATTTTGAGATCCTAATTCTCTCTCCTCTTTCCATATTGAGCACATAAAAATTACTCATATATAGTTACTAAGGAGGTCGATATGGAGATAAAATAGTTTTCTTCATTTTAAGACCTAAAACCTCCTCAAAATCACTCATTTGACATTTTAATGGATAAATAAAGTCTTGAATATGATTGAAGATCAATTTATCATTGACAACTATATGGATGACCTCAAAATAGACCTTTTTGGCACTAAAACTACCAAAATCACTTGAGAAGCTCATTAAAAATGCTGTAAAATATATCCATTAGATATTTACATGATTAAAGAAGTAAATAATGTCATAAAAAATAATTTTTTTGGTTATATGGGTTGGAATTCTGACTTGGGAGGCTAAATTACCAATATTGTTTTGGACTCATAAGGGTTAACGAGCTTGTAGGTCAAGAGAACCCACTCATCTTAATAAAAATGATGACTCAAAATGGATAATGACTTGATGACCATTATGGACTACTAAAGAGATTATAACCTTTGACACCTCTAAGAATAAAATACACTAACAATACTAAAATATAAAAAACCAAAGAAACAACACCTAAACCTAAGAAAGAAACAACAAAGACACCAAAAAAACTAATGGAACTAACTATAAACTTATTTTGACCACTTATTGAAACAAAACAAAAAAAACTAACTTGAGGTTAAATTCTTTCCTTTAGGATCAAATGGAAAACTTTTTTATTAACTATGAAACCATGAGGTATGGTTGACATGTCTTGATTTGAGTCCAACGAGGCATTTCACATTATATGAAGATCTCCACTTATAAATAAGTGAATTATCATGTTTATGGACTCTTAGGGAAATAGATGCACTTTCTTGTTCCACTCTTAGGTGTATGAGGTGTATGAGTCGAACACCCAATCATATTAATTCCATATATATCTACCTTACATAATCAGCCTCATCTCTACCTTAGTCATACGCTGATCTTGATTTACCATGTCTTGGTTGGTGCCTTCATTCTACTCCATATGGGATGATGACTTGTTAAGACCTTCATGGACATCTTGAAATTCATAAGGAATGATAAATTATAATATATCCTCACTTATTTTATGTTCAAGTGTATCAACTTGAGGTACTACTTCAAAAAACACTTCATCATTTCTTAAATCATCTTGGGCATGCTTTATTTGTGGACAACACTTGACAAGGACAACATATGATTCATCTCCAATATGCTCTACAAGAGGTGTGAGTTTTTTAAGGTTGTGATATTAATTTCAAATGATCATATATTACTACCAAATTTCATCATTATCAGCTTGACACTCCATGTAATCATGATCATACTTCAAACTATCATTAATCATTGGGGTCTCATGCTCATCAACAACCTCATCTTGGTTGCCAATAAGTG
The DNA here is from genome assembly GCA_037957365.1 of Torreya grandis. NCBI lineage: Eukaryota > Viridiplantae > Streptophyta > Pinopsida > Cupressales > Taxaceae > Torreya > Torreya grandis. Next base: position 257,141 of record JARHVA010007049.1, read on the forward strand.
GTCCTTCACGTTTAATGGAAGTATAATACTATTGAAAACATAATTTTTATTGTATTTTTTAAGAATTAATAAAGATACCTCCTTGATTTACAACTAGTTCAAGTGTAATAAATGTCTCACTCTCACCCTCATCAGGGATGTCATGACAAAGAGTGGTTGCCATATCATAAACTATCTCTTGGTAATTATCTTCTTCTTGTTCAATTGTAGTGTCTTCCTATTCAATCTTATCTTGAACACAAAAAACCTCTTAAATTTCTTCCTCTTTTACATTATTAGAAAATAATTCACACCTATCATTGTCAAGGGGTGTCACAATGGTGATTTCCTCTTCTTAATCATGCAAGTTACTCTCATCCTCTATCACTACATTTATTTCTCCTTCATTTTTCTAAAACATAAAAGGTTATTTCTCAAGGATTGTGATGGTGGATCCTTGAAAAATCTCAAGAAGATGAGTCAAATCCAATGGTGTTGTAGATGCTTTATTAAGCTCATTGGGCTGCTCAACTTTGACAACCATCACTTCCTCTTTCTACTGCATTTTATCTTGAATATACTTCCATGAGGGGAAGGTCTTGAATTACTGAGTATGGAGGGGTGGGGGATGATAGGTTTCCAATTTTTATTTCACTTCAACATCTTGGCTTATAATTGGTAGGTGTCCTCCTCCCCTTAACTATTACATTTGTTTCCATGTTATAAACTTAGATGTAAGAACTTCTTATTTTACATTTGTTGCATCCTTGGGCATGAATGGATTAACTTCCTATCAATATTGAATTTCAATTTTAGGATATTGACAAGGGGAATATGAGGTGAATAGCCATGAAATTAGTTTCATGATTTTTATTATTTCAGGCTGATATTTCATTGGCAATGATTTGGCTCATACTCTTCAACTCTTCCAACTCATATGAAAAATTATGTGTGTCTTGGAAGGGTAGTTGGGGAGGGAAAGAGGGAGAGAAATTTTGGTAATTTGGATAACCTTGAAACTTATATGTCTCATAGGGAGGGTAACAATGTCCATGAGGATATTGAGGTATGTGACTAGGTTATCAAGGGGGTTGATGAGGGGTATCATAGGGTTGGTGTAAGCCACCATACTATTGATAGGGTTCAATATAGGGTTAATAGGGCTCATCATAAGTTTGACATGGATCATTATATGGATGTTAAGTTTCATAATATGACTGATATGAGTCATATGGCTATTGATAAGTAACTATGTGATAGATTTTTTCCTTATATATAGCCATCACTTATCTCAAGGCATATCAATATCGAATCAAATATCAATAGAAACCATTATTACCATGATATGATGACCTTGTCATGAACCTCATCATGAAATCTTGAATGTAACCTAGTTTGTGAGTGCTTGAAGATGCCTGAGATGGCTAAAATGCTATTGTGAATGCTTGAATGCTTAAATTTGTCTAAACAAGGATGCAAGAACTGGTAGCAACCCAAGTTATACCATTTTAAGGAGATTTTTCACTTCTAATTCAAACTTGGACTAACATGGGAATGACCTAAAGGATATGGGTGACCTTATAACTATACCAAAGCTCTAGATTAAGGGGATATCTCCCTTGGTACATCATTTATATCTCAATTCACTAAGACCTACTACTATTACGGTGAAAAGGGATATAAAGTATAGAAAATAAACCTTATCTAAGAGGTTGTGGTGCACTAATTTAAATATTCATCCACTCAAATTAGACTTTAAAAAACACTAGTAATCAATATAAGTGACTAAATCTTATGACTTCAAGGATTCTTATGCAAAAGTGTTTCACATAAAGGTTGTACTACATGGTCAAAACATAAGGGTAATGATAAAAGACCTGATTGAAGGAACTTATCAACCAAATATCCACTTCAAGATCATAAAAACACTATATGAGACATTCATAATATCATCTACTAGTAACTAGGTGAGATTGGGTCTTGCTAAGGGATAAAAACTCCACATGTTCAGATCAAACTAATAAAACACACTAAACCTATATGAAAGAGTCTAAAAATAGTCATTTGTAGTAGATGAAGAGGTTAAAAAGTTCCAATATAGATAGATTTTCCTCATTCTCAAGATATGGATACAAATCATGGCCTTTAGTCCTAAATATATATCATAATGGGAATAGAGAGAGAGAAAAAGGAGCCCCCAAAACAAGTAAATGTGACATTGACTTAGACCTTCTGCAAATGTTACATAGTATATCTTGAATAATATTTCATTTGAAATTGTAAACTGGCATAGAGGTTCATGTTGAGACATGTTTTGAAGAGTTTGAGTCTTGAAGAGGTCGTCATCCCTAATCCATGGAGTTTGACCAATAGCAATGCCTAAATCATCATTCATTAACCTTGTATACTAGGTCCTGTGTTTTTATTGCAAAATTTATCCTTCCAATTGGAAATAATAATTTAAGTCAACCTTTATTATTCATTTAAAACTTATTAGAATACATTTATGATGTGCTTCCATGATCCATGGGCTGTTAAAAGCCTTTAAGTGTGAGTTTGACTCCTTCCACACACTAGGCGTTGGAAGGAAAGAAAATATTTTTGGAGTATTGAGACATTTTCAAACCTTGAAACATTATTAAAATTGATATATTACTTTTTTTGTCTTCATTTTTGGCATGGTTAATGTGTATTAGACTTTACAAAGTCTCTTATAAGTATTATTCCATAATTTAGGCTCTTGTGAAAGGTCATTTTCACCATGGTGTACAAGAGGAAAGTGGATATTATATTCAATATTGAAATTTTATTAAATGTATGGTCTAAAAATAACATATAAAACTTGTGAAAATTCCTTTGAAGATGTAAAACACTCATAAATACTTAATTTTACACAAAAACCATGAATTTCTTCTCAAATCCTTGTAGCCCTAAAATAGCTAAAGCTCATTGCCTAGAATAATATGGAGATTACTACAAAAAATTGGGATCCTTTTTAGATATCCCCTTCCACTTAAATCTCCAAAAAAAAAAAAATTGATTATATCTTGGGCATAGATGTACTTTCTAGCTCATTTGTCTCCCAAATTAGGCCTAATTAGCTCTTAGGCCTAGAAATATAAATATTGATACTATGATCTGCCATACACATGAAATCACCCAAAATAATATTATTAAATTTAAATGGCATAAGACCATCCTCCCTACCAAATTTGGAGTCATGAGACCTTGTGGAAGTGTGCAAACCAAGAAAATGCCTTTCTTCCTAAGCTTACTTTGAGCCTATTTGGGACTTCCTTAAAATATAATCCTTATTTGGAAACTTAAAAATTATTAAATGCACATATTTGAGCTTTATTATTCATTATAATTCTTAAACGACATTTTATCATGATTGCTAAGCTTCCCCATTCTCAAACACCTAAAAAACACCAAAAATCATCAATAATAAGATTTTTGGAGCAATCCGTACAAGTGACATCAACAAGAAAATACATGATCAGAACGTCCTTGGTATCCTAAAAAACATCAAATAGGTTTAAGGACCAAAATTTTTCACTTGATGTGATTTTTAGGTCTTTCTTTACAAACTAGTCACAAGTAAGATTTTAAGAGGGTTTAAGACTTGTTTCAGATATTAACAATTGTTCATAAAAATGGAATATCCAACTATCCTCATTTAACTTGGAAAACATTATTTATAGTCCCATTAAACTATCATAAATGGTTTATCTCCCCATGTTAAGTTTGATAGACTATACAAGCATTTTAAGTTGCTCGTAGAGTGGCTTCATTAGGTCTCTTGAGGATAGAGAGAGGTCAAGTTTGATTTTTAGATCTCAAAAGTCATTCCTAAAACTATGAATAGTTATAAAACCTTTATATAAACCCCCCACATCATTATAGATATCTTGGAAATGTTTTTTACCACTTTGTGTGTTTATTGTACATTGATTAGGGTATTGGGGCTTAAGAATCTATCCTCTCTTTGCTAGCCATCTAGGGGATTAGAGTGAAAACCTGAGTTTTTTTCAACATAGTAATGAATATAAACCTATGATATTATATTTAAATAACTTATAGTCCATTTATTATATATATAATCTTTTTTTTTTACCCTTTTAGCTCAAATAGATCCCTTACGCCTCATGGATACCCTTTACCAAAGAGTGGGCCTAGTTTGAGACAAAATACTGGATATGTACACTATTTTTATAAGTTTTAAATTGTCATGAACCTATTTTTTAAATCATGAAAACAATATATACCAATTTTCATAGCCTAATAATTCCTTTATAGGCCTTAAACAATAATTTATCTCAAGACTTTCCGAGTCTACTTAGTGTATTAATTGACAATATTTTGTGGTTTAGAGCTATGTTTGTTTTACCACCTAATTTTTATTTGGTACAACCATACCTTATGATATATTATGCATATAAATTGGACCTTGTATTATTTTCATGCACTTTTCTCTTTCTTTAGGATTCAAGACCTTCTCATCAATAATCATATTACTTCAATTGCTTATAGGTGGCCGTCTTAGGATGGTTGACTATGTTCTATTGTGAATATAAGACCTCATCATATGTACACTATAATTTATTTTTTAATCTTAAACTAGGCTCAATAAATTTTAATTGAGTTCAATCACCTATCAGTACCTTTACACTCTTGACACCCATTGTCTACAAAATTCTTGTTGAGTCCTGGTAATTTGGTTGTAGGTAGCTATTGCGCTATGTTTTCAACCTTGGATAGAGAAGAGGAGAATGGGTAAGGGATTGAATAGGTCCACACAAAACCTCTTCACCAATTATCTCCTATAAGTTTATCTCCATACTTCCCATGGTTTCCTAGATCATGTATAGTGTATCTAATTCTTATCATATGTGCCAATACATAGTCATGAAGTCACGGTTGTAGATACCTTTCAAGTTTCACTTGTAGGTAGGATTTTTGAGTTGGTATTAAGATATGGAGTAAAAAATATTTTTTAATCCATGAATATACCTAAACCTTTTTCCACCCCTTTGAACATCCTTTTTTTATCTTTGAGTCCAATTTGATCCAATGGGCCATCTATAGGTGTCTTTAGAAGTCATCTTATAGGTGTTGATTATGTTATTGGTGCTTTATGTCTCATAGTTCTCACCACTAGCCTATTAAATAGGTTATTAAACTAACTTTCAATCCTCAATATGTCCAAATACACTCTGGCTCTTCATTATCCTCATGTTTTCCATGACCTCATGGTCCTTTAGACATCGTAAAGTCCATAATATTCTAGGTCACTATTTGTTGTATGTGAACATTAGGTTCTAAAAGGTATAGAACAAGTTTGAAACATGCATTTATATTCCATTTGATATATTATAGATAAATCTTGTAAACTAAGACTAAAAATCCTTTCATACATCTTCATACCTCTCATGCATCACTTCTAATATAGCATAATGGACTGTACTTTCACCTACATGGCTATAGATGTAGATTTGTGTTTTTTACAAACTTTAGGTGGTCTCTTCTTAATTATCTAACTATGTTTAGTGTATTTAAGGATTCATCTTCATTTTAAAAACCTCTAAATGGACTTGACCCTAGTCATAGTCTCAAATTAATTCAAGATATTTTCAACATCAGTCTTGCTATTTTTCTTAGGTTTATCACTAGCCTAGATTGGGTCTTTGCATCTTGTGGGTCTCTTTAGGGTTTGATAGTATCCTTTGGGTTTAAACCTTATCCACTAACATTCAAACCTTTTTGATGTTTGGAACTTGAATTAGATATTAATTTAGGTTTCAAACACCTTTAACATACCTCTTCCACTTCTCTCTATACTCTTAAACCACTTGTCCTCTGCCAATTTTCATATACTCCTATAGATGATTAATTAGGGTAGTGAATTCAACTTCATAATTCTGTTGAATTTTAATAACTTGGTAAGTAACTTATATTCTCTTAAAGGGTTAGTATCATGGTATGATTGAAATTAGGTTAGGTCTCCATATTCAAGACTTTGTTTGGCTTGATTAAAATTAGAAATATGTTGACTTTGGTTCCAAATGAGGGCCTAAAATCTTGAGGCTTGTAGTTCTCTACTTTTTTGTGTAGGCTATAAGGAACTACTTATTAAGTTCTTGAACCTTATCTAACACTATCAAACCATTTCAAACTCTAGAAAACCAATTCACACACTAGTCATTATTTCATTATATCACATAGAATGCAAACACCTTAAGAGTATTTTCAAATCACTTCTTACTAACTCCCAAATATAGTTTTTACAAGTTACTATATGTACTCTTAAGACTATAAATCTAGTCTATTTAACTTTATTGACATTTCAATAGGCTAGGTATTCTCCAATGGACTATTACACTACTCACATCTTTAATTAAGTATATATCTCAGGCTCAATGCTCACATTTATTCAATAAATGTTGTTGATATTATTCCAAATGAGGTCTTATAGGCCTAGTAGGCTATAGATCTCATTTAACTAAATAGACTATAAAGAGTCATATTTTGAAGTCTTGGGCCTATAAAACTTGTCAAACCATGACATATCTCCTTATTACTCCTTATCACTACTCTAATTTTTCAAATCTAAAAACAAGTACAAAGTTGCCCTTAAATCTCTTAAGTCACACAAGTATACGATAGGCATATGACTATCAGTGAACCATGGCTATAGATGGACATATTAAGATGAGCCTTGTATGGATTTATTACTTATTGAATCTAACACTTCATGACTTGTCACTTAAGATTGTCGAATTTATCACAATTTCAATAGATCCAATTTGACCTTTCATAAACTATTAACATCTTTTCATACTTTGAAACATCAATGTTTACCTTATACCTTACCTATAGGTGCTTAAGACACTTCATGAATTTTCTAAAGATATAAATTTGGATCATGTTACCCATTATTTAACAAACAAATTAACAAAATGTGTTCCTATTTTTTCTCAAGGATGTTAATTATTATGGTTCAAACCAAAATGAATTTCACACTTGGAAAGATCATCCAAATAATGTACAAATCTCTCAAGAAGCAAGTCACTTAGAAATTATGGAGAAAGAGTGACATTTAAAATAAAACACATGAATTACATGGATTTTAAGGATATTACATGAGTTATGGAGTTTTAAAAACCTCTATGAGTGACCACCATGAAGAGAAAACCAAAATTGCATTAAAACTCATTAGAACAACTTATACACCAAGGTCTTCTCTATCCAAGTGAAAGCAACTCATAGAGATTAATTAGATGATAAAACCAACATTAAAGGGAGACACAAGACATATATAAAACACACTCAAAATAATTTCTCTCCACAATTTTTTTATCCATAGAAATAGGTTCAAGAATAGACCCCTCTTGGATGAATAAGCCATAATAACCTGCTATTAGTCTTAGTAATTATTCATAAAGAATAAGTCATAAATATAATAAAAAATTTCAATAATTTAAATATTACATATAACCCTACAAATTTAACAATTTTCATCTCCTAACTCTCTCTCATATTTTAGTATTGACCACTTGAATACTACCCTTCTAGAGCTATCAAAGAGGTTAATATAGGAGATAAAATGGTTTTCTTCAATTTAAGACCCAAAACTCATCTAAATAACTTTTTTGAAATTTTTGTGGAAAAATAAGGTCTTGAGAATCCTAAACTCAATTTCACCTTGATAACTATATAGATGGCCTCAAAATAGTCTTTTTTGGCACTAAAAATGTCAAAATCACTTTGAGAATCTTGTTGAAAATGTTGAAAAACATATCCATTGGATGTTTTCATGCCTGAAGAATTAAATAATTTCCTAAAAATCAATGTTTTGTGTTATATGGGTTGGAATTTGACCTTGGGATGCTAAATTTCAAATAATTTTTGCAACTCATAGGGGTTGACCAACCTTCTAATCAAGAAAACCCACTCATATTCATAATAGTGATGACTCAACATGGATCATGAATTGATGACCATTATGGACTTATAAATAGATTCTCACCTTTGAAATCTCTAGGATTGCAAAAAACAAAAAAAACTCAAACATAAACAACTAAAGAAACAACACCTGAACCTAATAAACAAACAACCAAGACACCAAAACAACTAAGGGAACTAACTATAAACTTGCGTTAACCACGTATAAAAATAAGAAAAAAAACTAAAACAAATAACACGAGGTTAAATTATTTCCTCTGGGACCAAATGGGAAACTTATTTGGTCACCATGGCCTCATGAGATTTATGTGACATGTCTTGATTTGAAACTAACTATTCATTGCTCCATGTATGAATACTCCCACTTCAATCTAGGGTCATTAACATGTTCATGACTTCTTGGGGAAATAACCATACTTTCATTTTCCACTCTTACATGCATGATTTCGATATATGAGTCCAACATCCAATCATATTCATTTCATATATGTTTACCTTGCATATCAACCTCATCTCTACCTTAGTCATAAGTTGCTCTTGATCTACCATGTCTTGGTTGGTTTCTTCACTTTGATCCATATGGGATGATGAATTTTTAAGACCTTCATGATGGACATCTTGAAATTAATGAGGTATAAAAAATATCCTCAATTAGTTTATGTTCATGAGTATAAACTTGAGGTAGTACTTCATAAAACAAATCATCATTGCTTCCATCATCTTGGACCTACTCTACTTGTGGACAACACCTGATAGGGTCAACATCTTATTCATCTTCAATATTTTCTATAGGAGGTACGAGTCTTTTAAGGGTATGATAGTAATTGTAAATGATCATATATTTCTGCAAAAGGTCATCATTATCACCTTGAAACTCCATCCAATTTTGATCACACTTTAAAATCTCATTAACCATTGGGGTCTCATGCTCATCAACAACCTCATGTTGGTTTCCAAGAATTGGTCCTTCATATTTAATGACACTATAAGATTATTAAACACATAAATTTTCTTAGATGTTTGATAAGTTAATAAGGCTACCTCCTTCCCTTTTAGCTAATACAAGTTGAATATATCTCACTCTCACACTCATAAGGGATGCCATGACAAAGAGTGGGTGCCATATCATCAAGTAGTTGTTGGGAATCATCTTCTTATTAATAAATTATATTTTATTATTATTATAATTTATATTGCACCCAAATAACCTCTTATAGTTCATCATCTTTTACATTTTAAAAAATTAATTCACACCTATCATTGCCAAGGGGTGTCCTAATGGTGATTTCATCTTCTTGCTCATGCAAGTCACTCTCATCCTCTATCTCTACAATTTTTTATCCTTAATTAATCTCAAAAATAATTTTTTTTCCTCAAGTAATGACATGGTGGATCCTTGGAAAAGCTCAAGAAGATGAGTCAAATCTAATAGTGTTGGAGATGTTTTATCAACTGCATTGGGCTACTCAAATTTGACAATCATCACTTCCTCTTTTTGTTGCATTTTATCTTGAATAGACTTCCATGAGGGGAAGGTATTGAACTCTTGAGGAGGGAGGGTTGGGGACTAAATGTTTTCCAATTTTTATTTCACTTCAAAATCTTGACTTAAAATTGGTTGGTCTACTCCTATCCTTAACCACTATATTTGTTTACAAGTTATAAACTTGGATGAAGGATCTTCTTATTTTGCATTTATTTCATCCTCAGGCATGAATGGATAAATTTATTATTGCGATAGAATTTGAATCTGAGTATATTGGTAAGGGGCAAAAGGAGGTGAAGACTTATTAATTTTTTACATGATTGTTGTTTTTTCAAGGCTAATATTTCATTATCAATGATTTGAATCATACTTTTTAACTCTTCCAACTCATCCAAAAAATTATGTGTGACTTATATGGGTGTTTAGGGAGGGAAACAAGGAGATTAATTTTGGTAAAGAGTCTAATCTTGGAGCTGATATGACTTATAGGGAGGGTAACAAGGTCCATGAAGCTATTGAGATGTGTGATTGGATTTTCAAGGGGGTTAATGATGGGTATCATAGGATTAGTATGATCCACCATACTATAATTAAGGTTAAATATAGGTTTAGTGTGACTCCTTATAAGGTTAACATGGATCAAGGTAGGGCTGTTATGTTTCATAATGGGACTAATATGAGTCACAGGTATGTTGATAAGAAAGTGTGTTATAGAATTCTACCCCATATATAGTCATTACCTATCTCAAGGCACATGAATATCAAAGAAAATTTCAATATCAACTATTTTGACCATGAGAAGATGAACTTGTGATGATCTTCATCATGAAATCCTAACTTTAGACTAGCCTTTGAGTGCTTAAACATTCCTAAGATGGCCAAGATTCTATTTTTAAGGCTTCAATTCTTAAATCTATCCCACTTGGCATGCTAAAATTGTTAACAACCTAAGTTTCACCCTTTGAAAAGATTGTTCACTTCTAATTAAAACCTAGACTAACATGGGAATGACCTAAAGGGCATGGGAAACCTTATAACTAGATGAAACTTCTAGATTATGGGGCTAGCTCCCATTCACTTATAGATTAGTTCACTAAGACCTAGTACTGTTGGGGTGAAAAGGGATAGAAAGTGTATAAAATAAACCTACTCTAAGAGTTGGTGATGCACCAATGTAAAAATTCATCCAATCTATTTAGATTTCAAAAAACATTAATAATTAATACAAGTGATTGAATCTTATGACCTCAAGGGATCATATGAAAAAGTGTTTCACATAGAGGTTGCACTAAATGGTCAAAACATGGGGGTGATGATGTAAGGCTTGATTCAAGGCACTTAATAATCAAATATCAACTCCAAGCTAATAAAGTCAATATTCAGACACTATATGTGAAATTAATAAGATCATATAATAGTAAATAGGTGATTTTAGAAATCTCTAAGGGAGAAAAAATACCACATGTTCAAATCAAACTAATATAACACACTAAACCTGTATTAAAGAATATGAAAATAGTCATTTATATTAACTTAAGAGGTTAAAAAGTGCTAGTATAGGTAGATTTTATTCATTCCAAAGATATGGATACACATTAAGGTCTTAAGGCTTTAATATATAGTATATAATAGGAATAGAGAGAGAGTGAGACAAGAGCCCTAAAAACAAGGAAATGTGACATTGATTTACTCCTCCAAATGTTACACTATATATATTGATTAATATTTCATTAAACCTTGGAAAATAGTGTAGAGGTTCATTTTTATATATGTTTTTAAGAGTTAAAAGAGTATTAATGAGGTCATCAACCCTGATTGGTGGAGTTTAACCAATAACAATACCTAAATCCTTGTTTAAAAACCCTATATACTAGGTCCTATGTCTTTATTATTGAATTGTTCCTTCCACTTGGAAATATGACTTTAATTACTTATTTATTATTCATTTAAAACTTCTTATAATACATTTATGAGGTCCTTCCATGATCCATGGGATGTTATAAACCTTCAAGTGCAAGTTTGACTCCTTCCACACCTTAGGCGTTGGAAGGAAAGAAAACATATTTGGAGTATTGATAACTTTTAAAACCTTGAGACATTATTATGATTGATAAATTAATTTTTTTATCTTCATTTTTTTCATGGTTAATATGTATTATACTTTACAAAGTCTCTTATAAGCATGTTCCATGATTTGGTATTTTAGTCTCCTTGGAAAGCTCATTCTCACCATTGTGTAGATAAGAAAAGTGGAGCTTATCTTAAATATTGATATTTTATTAAATGTATGGTTTTATAATATAATATATAAACTATTAAAATTAATTTTAAAACGTAAAAAAATCACAAATACTTAATTTTCCTCTAAAATCATGAATTTCTTCTCAAATAATTGTAGCCTTAAAATAGCTAAAGCTCTGTTCCTAGAAGAATATAGTGATGGATATGAAAAACTAGTAGTATTTTTAGATATCCCATTTCCCTTTAAATATACGCAAAAGTTTTGGTGATAATATCTTGAGTGTAGATGTACTTTCTAGCTCATTTTCTCTCCCAAATTAAGCCTTATTATCCCTCCCAAGCCTAGAAAGAGAAATATTGATACTAAGAGATTCCAATTATGTGAAATAATCCAACACCTTGCTTTCTAGGCTTATTTTTAGCATGTTTGGGACTACCTTGAAAACAAGCCTATTGTGGAAAATTCCAAAATATCCCATGCAAGTTATTGAGATTTATTAGTTATTAAATTCCTAAATTACATTACCCCTTGATTAGGAAGCTTTTCCCTTCTCAAAACACCTAAAAAAACCAAATATCCAAAAAAATGGGGTTTTTGGAGAAATCTATATAAGTGATGTCAATAAAAAAATACACGCTTAGAACCTCCTTGGAGTTCTAAATAATATATAATATGTTTTTGAACCAAACTATGTCACATTATGCAATTTTGAGGTCTTTCTCTACAAATTGGTTAAAAATGGAGTTTTAGGAGGGTTTAAGTTATGTTTGGGGTCATAATAATTGTTAATAAAAATGGGACATCTAATAGACCTCCTTAAACATAGAAAAAATTATTTATATAACAATTCAACTATACATAATGACTCATCTACCCATGCAAATTTTGAGAGATGGTATAAACATTTGAAGTTGCTTATAAGATGGCTTATTTAGCTTTCTTGAGTCTAGAGAGAGGTCAAGTTTGAGTTTTAGATCTCAGAAGTCATTCTTAAAAATATGAATAGTTATAAATAATTTATATCAACCCCCAAATAATTATATATATCTTGTAAATTCTAGATACCCCTGTATATTCTTATGGTACACTAATTAGGGTATTGGGGCTTAAGAGTATGTCCTCTTTTTACTAGCCTTCAAGGGCCTTAGAGTGAAAACCTAAGTTTGTTTCAACCTAAGAATGAATTGAAACCTTTAATATGACCTTTAAATACCTCATATTCACTTCATGATCTCTATCAACTTGATTTGTACCCTTTTATCTTAAGTAGATCCCTTCGGCCTCATGGCTACCCTTTGCCAAAGAGTAAGCCTAGTCTGAGAAACAATAATGGATATGTACACTATTTTTCTAAATTTTAAATTTTCATGAACCTATTTTTAACTCATTAATACAATATTTACAAATTTTCATATCCTAATCATTCCTTTAGAGGCCTCAAATAATAATTTATCTCAAGACTAGTTGAGCCTGCTTGGTGTATTAATTGATTGTATTTTATGGTTTAGAACTCAATTTGTTCCACCACCTCATGTTTTATTTAGTATATCACACCTTATGATATATTTTGTATATTAAGTGTACCTTATATTTTTTTCATGTAATTTTATCTTTCTTTAGGATTCAAGAGCTTCTCATCAATAATCATGCTCCTTTAACTACCTATAGGTGGCCTTCTTATGATGGTTGACTATGTCCTTTTGTTAATTTAGGACCTCATCATATGTACACTAACCTTTATTTTTTAAAATTTAACTTGGTTCATTAAACTCAAATTGAATTCAATCACCTCTCAATACCTTTGAACTCTTGACACCCATTGTCTACAAAATTCCTATTGAGTCCCTACAAGTTGGCTATAGGTAGCTATTGGACTATATTTTCAACCTTGGATAGAGAAGAGGATAATGGATAAGGGGTTGAATAGGTCAAAACAAACCCTATTAATAAATTATAAATTTGTATCCATATATCCAATGGTTTCCTATATCATGTATAATGTATATAATTCTCATCATATGTGACAATAGACAATCAAGAAGTCATGGTTATACATATCTTTCAAGTCTTGACTGTAGGTAATATTTTTGAGTAGGTTTAAATATATAGATTAAACAATATTTATTAATATATGAACATACCTAAACCTTTATCCACCCCTTTTAAAATATTAATTTATCATTGAGACTAGTTTACTCTAATGGGCCACCTGTAGATGTCTTTAGATGGCAACCTGTGGGTGTTGATTGTGTTCTTGGTGCTTTAGGTCTCATAATTCTCACCAATAACCTCTTTAATAGTTTATTGGACCTTATTTTTGTCCTAAATATGTCCATGAACACTCTTCCTATTCATTATCCTCATGTTTTCCACTACCTCATTCTCATTTATACATCTTAAGGTTCATAATATTATAGGTCACTATATGTTGTAGGTAAACATTCATTTTTACAAGGTCTAGAACAAGTTTGAAACATGGATTTAGATCCAATTTGATATGTTAAAGTAAAATATTATAAAATTATAATAAAACTCATTTCATACATATTCATACCTCTCATGCATCAATTATAATGTAGTATGTTGGATTGTCCTTTCACCTACATGGTTGTAGGTGTAGATTTGTGTTTTGTATGAACTGTAGGTGGTCTCTTTATGGTTATTTGACTATGTTTAGTGTATTTAGGGATTCATATTCATATTAAAAATATCCTAATGGACTTGACCCTAGTCATAGTCTCAAATGAATTCAATATATTTTAAACATAACTCTTGTTCTTTTCCTTAGGTTTAGCACTAGCCTAGACTGAGTCCTTATATCATGTAGGTATCTTTGGGGTTTGATAGTATCCTTTTGGGTTTAAACCCTCTCCACTAAAATTTAAACCTTTTAAATGATTTTAACTTGATTGAAGTCTTAAGTTAGGTTTTAAATACCCTTCACACACCTCTACCACTTCTCTTTATACTCTCAAACCACTTGCCATTTGGCCTTTTCCATATATTCATGTAGGTGTTTAGTTATGGTAATTAACTCAACTTATTAATTCCCTTGACTGTTATCAACTTGGTAAGTAACTTATATGCTCTTCAAGGGTTTGTATCATTATATGAATATAATTAGGTTATGTATCCCTATTCAATATTTCTTTTAGGTTACTTTGAATTGGAAATATGTTGACTTTGGTTCTAAATAAGGACATACACATTTTAGGCCTATATGTGTCTAATTGAGTATGTAGGTTGGAAAGATCTACTTATTAACTTATTAAACAGTTATTTAACACTATAAAATCAATTCCCACCCTATTTATTATTTAATTGCATCATATAACATGTGAAAAAATTAAGAGTGTTTTAAAATCACTTCTTACTAACTCCCATAGACAATCCATACAGGGTATTGTATGTGATCTTAAGATTGTGAATTTAGTCTATTTATATTCTCAACCTTTAAAATGTATATTTATTATCCAATGGAATATAAAAATACTTGAATATATAAGGATGTGTAGATCTTAGTATTAAGGATCACTTTCATTGATTGGATGATTTTGATCTTGGCCCGAATGAGGACCTACAGGCCTAGGGACCTGTTGGTCTCATTTTACTAGATAGGCTATAAAGAGTCATCTTTTGAACTATTGTGTCTTTAAACATTTTCAAACCATGACATACCTCCTTGTTACTCCTTATCAATTCTCTAACTTTTAAAATCTAAGAACAAGTACAAAGTCACCCTTAACTCTCTTAACTCACACAAGTCTATGATAGGCATATGACTGTAAGTGAACCATGTCTGTAGATGGCCATCTCAAGATGATATTTACATTGAGTTGTTAATTATTAGATTTAACACTTAATAAATTGCCATTAGAGTTATTATAACTTATCATAAGTTCAAGAAATCTAATTTGGCCTCTCATAAGCTATTGGCATCTTTTCATACTTTGAAACATTGATGTTTACCTTATACCTTGCCTATAGGTGCTTAAGACACTTCATGAACTTGATCAAGATGAAAATTTGGATAATTTTACCCATTATTAAATAAACCAATATATCAAAAGTTTTCCTCTTGTTGATCAAGGATATTAATTATTTCTATTCCAACCAAAATGAATTTCATACCTAGAAAGATCATCCAAATACCATACAAATATCTCAAAAATCAAGTCACTTAGAGATTATGGAGAAAGAGAAACATTTAAAATAAAAATAAAATATTTTAAGTACTTTAAAATAGTTATGGAGTGTTAAAAACCTCTGAGAGTGACCAACATGAAGAGAAAACCAAACTTATAGTTTAACTAATTAGAACAACTTATACACTAAGGCCTTCTATCACTAAAAGAAAGTAGCGCATAAAGATGAATTGGATGATGAATACAAACTTAAAATGAGTTATAATATATCTATAAAATACCATAAAAATCATTCCTGTCCATCAAATTTTGATCCATATAACAGGTACCAGAATCGATCCCTCTCAAATGAATAGGCCATAATGACTTGTTATCACTCTTAGAAATTTTTAATAAATAAGAGGTCATAAATATGCATAAAAATTCCACTCACTTAACTATTGCTTGGATCCATAACAATTGAAAAAGTTTCAGCTCCTAACTCTCTCTCTTCTTTCCTTACCAAGGACTTGAATAGTTCCCTTTTCAAGTTGTTAATGAGGTCGATATAGGAGATAAAATGGTTTTCTTCATTTTAATACCTAAAACTTAATCCAAATAAATGTATTGAAATTTTCATGGATAAATAAGTACATTAATATTCTTTAATCTCAATTTCACTTAGAGAACTATACGAATGGCCTCAAAATAGGCTTCTTTACCACTAAAACTACTATAATCACTTGAAAAGCCTATTGAAAATTCTAAAAAATGTTTGAGTTATATATTTTTCATTCCTAAATAGTACATAATATTATGAAAATAAAAATTTCTTGTTATATGGGTTGGAATTTGGCTTTAGGAGGCGAAATTGCTAACAATATGGTTATGAATCCATTCAATGGCTACCTCTTAGTTTTAAATGGTGTGTGACTTGGGTAACCTATAGTAACTCTCAAATATATCTCCAAATATATAATATATTTGTGCATAAATAATTTATATATAAAATATTTCATATGTGCACATGCCAATAGTGAGAAAGTTAAATGTTACACCAATACACATGAATACCTTAGGCTTAGATATCCCATTATGTAGTTCAACTAATTGAATTTAAATAAGTTCATCTATGTATTCCCTTTACAAGAGAGACAAGTTATCTTTATCATTTTAAGTTTAGACTACTTGAACATCTTCATATATGGATAAATAGTGTGGCATCATTCTCCCCATAACTTTTGAGTCAAATGCCATGTATTTAGTCTCTAGAAATGTTTTAAAATATAATAGAAATGAAGAAGGAATTTATTTTTTTTATTAAATTTTAATAATTTTCTAAGATTGAAGATTAATTACACAAATGGGTTGAATAAACTAGAGGTATATATATATTTCAATTCAAAATATATTTATTTTTAAGTGATATTAAAATTAATTTGGAGAAATATTAGTTTGGCATAAATTTTGAATCCACCAATGTAATATTGATCATGAGAATTAATTTATACTCAATGGTCTACTCCTAGTTTAAATTTTTATTTTATATCTCACATGTTTTTGGGTATTTATTTGGTAAGTGTCAATTTATCATATCATTTAGGAGATTAGTAACTTCCATTAGATTATTATGTTGATATTCCATTATAATTGGTAGTATATCACTTGGTCATGATTAAATTTCATATAGTTATATTTATATTGGTGGTTGATTTTGATAAGAAGGATTATGCCATGTCCTTTGATCATTCTCCATTTGTGTGAGTGTTTATATATGTGAGATAAATACACATAGTGTTATCTCACTTAGTCATATTATCACGACCTTCATAGCCTAGTAATTTTGATTATTAGTATATGACACTATGAGACAAAGACATGTGGCATAATATACCTTAGTAATAATTTCATGATCATTTTTAGACTATATCATTGGAATATATTCCATGATGAAGAGGAAGGAATATATGTGGTGAATGACATAATGTGGAGAGGCTTGTTGAGGTTTCATAAGTGTCCAAAAAACTAAATATTTACTTCTAGTGTAAATTTATGATAAGGGGTATGTGTAATCCATATGTGATATATCACCACACTAATCAAAGATAAAAAATGAATTTATGGTCCTTATAATAGCATGCTAAGAAAAAATAACAAAGATATCCTATAAATTAAAACCAAACAGATTAATCATACAAGGGTTAGCTTTGTTAGATAAATAAATCAAATTAAAATAAAAATAGTCCTCATAATTTTAAGCCAAATATTTGTCAAAAAAATAATATAAATACCTAGGCTTTAGTATTCTTAGGATTTATGACCAATTTATATTTAATTGAAACCAATTATGGGAATTATAGAAATAAATAAGTCATTTTTAATTTTAAAATGTGGCATGTTGGTTATAGAAAATGGATACTAAATGGTGGAATACTCATGAGTATTCAAGAAAAGAATGGTATAACTACCATAAAAATAACTAAATCTCATGCGATATAAAATTTTAAAAAAAGAGAGAGAGAACTTGAAAAGGTGTTATCATCAAAAATTTCATCCTCGAGGAGGTTGTTCAAGCCTCCTCACTTAAGTGATAACATGGGAACAATATTATGTTGTGGGTGAACCAAAGAGTGGATTGAACCTCCATATTAGGGATATCTCCCTTAATGCATCACTTAAGAACTATCACTACACCTAGTAACCTACAAGGAAAAGGGAGAGAGAACTAAAGTCTAACTAAACTAAGGAGGTGATGTACCAAATTTATCTCCTATACCTTCCTATTATACACTACGATCATGAACACTTATTGAATCTAATTTTATAACTCAAATGCAGTTTCCAAGCATGAATTATTCAAATAGAGTCTATAGCATAATTAATAGGCTAAGGAGTTGATCAAGAGGTATAAAAGACAATAATGAATGATTTCAATTTTGTTCCATATAACGATATTTAAAATAACTCTATGTGGATAGGATTTATGTTTGGCTTGGTGACTCACCCTTGACCACTTGAAACTACCCAAAGGAGTGATTATAATGTTGTTATTTTGTCCAAACTCATGTTCATGAAATACCCATGAGATTGGGTATTCCATAAAATGAAAGATAGGGACAACTATGGACTTTTTTTTCCATTTTAAGACTGATCTGGGATTAACCTAGGGCATGGTTATGGGCATTTGACTTTACAAATGGAGTCTACATGAATAATATCTAAGAGATGTACTATTACCACTAAAATTTCAATATGAATATATTACACATAGTTCTGATTATTAGAGGATATTATGGGAGTTTGATTATTATTCTTTTATGTTTCTAAATATAAGGGGATGGGGTAATTAAGTCCTAAAAAACAAACACAAAATGAGAGGGAAGAGTAAGGTAGATAATATAGCCTCTAGATATAGAATGAACTCAATGCATCAAACATATAATCAAGTGACCCTAATATAGTTATACAACTATAGACTAAGTTTCACTAAAGCTATACCTCAAAGAAAACATAGTGGTAAGAGTCTAAAGAAACATGGGGGGTATGCTTTAAATATGAGTTTATAGCATACGTCACATAAACACCCAATGGTAATTTGTAGATTAACACAAAAATTAATAATTATATAAAATATAAATGGAGCTCAAAAAATGATTATGATATCAAAGAAAATCATAATCATCACACACATAGAGTAGCAAAATATTAATCCAATTAATCTAGCATTGACAAGAATTCAGAATGGAGATGAAATATAATTGAAATGTAACATAAAACCTTTGAGTAAAACATGAATTTTATTCACTAAATTAAAGTGATAATATAACATTTGATCTTGGCCAATTTTAGAGTCTGAAGAGATGAAGGAAGAAGTAGGTTAAATCTTAGATATTATTTGGTATCATGTTCAAGCAAGCTTTTATTGACCCTTATATTATAATATGTATTTACATTATATAAATGACGATGGTATTATGATCTAAATAGATTTATATTCCCATCTTGGGCCATGATTTTCACTCATTATAGTTAAAATCAAAAATCAAACTTCAAAACAAACAAATCCCCTTAAACCCATAAAAGACTTGAAGTGGACCACTTAGTTGATATACAAAGGTGATTATGAAGGTCTGGCTCCTAATTAATTTGATATGGAATCTCTAAACTACAATGTAGTTACCCTAAGGTCAAACTCATTATCCATAATGGAAAATTTCATTATGGGATCCATGAATATCACCTTGGGTTAATTCATCAGCATCCAATAGACTTGGAAGGGTTCTTTATTGACACCTAAACTTGAAGACCTAGTTGTTGCTCATCATAAATTATATTGATAGATCCATAACTATGTGGGATCCTTGTTTTATTTGGAAACCTTATCCCTCATGACCTGATTAAATTGACCCATGTGAACTACAAATTTTCTTTGTTCTAGTAAGGTTCCATCCAGGTGGAATAACATAGAAATATTGACCTCATTAATGTAGGTCAATATCTTCTTCTTAGTCTCTTCTAAGGGACTAGTTACGATATAATCTATGGTGAGACACTCTTCCATATTCACCTTAATAGCTTTATATACTTTTCATATAACCCTATGTCTGAGGTTGGTATTTTTTGTTAAATTTAGGAACATGCTTTTGTTAATCACCACCAGTAGATTGTCACACTTTTAAACTATTTCTGTAATCCTATCCTAGTAAGCTTGAGTCCACAAGATAAACACATTGGTCTTATCCAAAGTCTTGAATACCTTAAAAAAATTTAAAAGTGTTGTGAGAGGTCATACCTAACTGACACAATTAGTCTAATGGGGAAAGAGATCTTCACCTAGGATTCCAAGGTCTGACCCTAGATTTATGTGTCCTCAAGGAGATTTTATAGCATATCATGGGTTGCCCAAAAGATAGAGAGTGGATCATCAGCCATGATTTATTTTTTAGTGGGATTCCTATCCTTAGTGAGGGAACACAAACCTTGACTAGTCTACCAAAGCACCAGGTTCTCCTTTTGGATGAACCTATGAGTTAATTTCTTCTTCATGATCTAAAAAGTATAGTTGAAGCTCTATTATACATCTGTGTCACCTTGGGTCATCATATCCATTACCTACAACCTTAGTACCATCCCATAGGATATAGGAGGTATAGGAGGGGTGGCCAAGATGGTAGTGAATGGATAAGGATGAGGTGGATGGTAACTAGTCGAAGTGAATGGGGTGAACAAGGAAAGCAGTGGAGGTGAAGGGGGTATGGGAGATAAATGAGTAAGGATGAAATGGGAGGCCTATGGGAACATCTATACCAACCATTAATCTTGGGTCATGTTCACTTGATATGGAATTACCCCTAGGAAAGGGTTGTTAAATATAAGTGAATATATTGGTTGGTCAAAGACAAGTCCTAGGGTATCCTCAATAATGTAAAAAAGGAAGCTAAGGAGCAAAGTAATAAGGTACTATGGTTGGGGCCAAAAGAAGTATTGGTCTTAGTGTAGGAGGTTGGATAAGAATATGAGGCCTTTAACTTGAATCTACAGTGTGATTTAATTTTTTATTTTTCTTAGGCCTCTTACGAAAGTTGGCCTTGGACCCTATCGTGGAAGGACTGAATAGAATAGTAGGAACCATGAGGGTTGATGGTGGAGGAATTAAAACTATTGAAGGAGGCACTAAGATCATTGAATTGAATAATAGGATAGTTCTTGATATTAAAAATATACTACTTATGGTTTTAGACACACTAGCTAATGAAGATGTGCCCAATAGTACTTGGATTGAACGTAACCCTAAAGAGGACAGTGGGAAGGTTATGGGTTATGAAATGGATGGAGTGGAGGGGAATGAAGAGTTAAGGATTCTTAGGAGGACTAAGGCTAAAGGTAATTGGGTAAATGAATGAGGGTTTGTAATGGGTAAAATATGAGGAACCACTTGGCGGGTTGGGACCAGAGTTAGAAAGCAATGGGAGTTAGACTTTCCTTCATGTATCAATTATTTTTTCCCCTATAAATATTTTTTAGGTTTAATGGGATTTATTTTTTTAAATTATGATTGAAACTATCATGACTAGACATCATCACCCAGGATGGGAATTTCATGATATTTAGAGGTGAATCCCATCCTCATCTATATAATAAAAATATGTATTATAAGAGAGGGTTCGATAAAAACATACTTGAAAGTGATATTGGATTGTAAATAGGATTTCACCTACTTATGTATTCATCTCTTTAGACTATAATTTTTTCCAAGATTGATTGTTATATCAACACTTTTTTTAATAAATATGACTCATATTTTTTGTAAAGGGTTTATGTTGCATTAAAATTATCTTTCATATCCTTTCTAAATTCTTATCAATGTTAAATTAATAGGATTAATACTCTGATAGTATAAGTGTGTAATGTTATGATGTGATTCACTATTATAATCACTATTTGATCTCTCTCATTTCTATTTTATAGTATTGTTAATTTTTATGTTAATATACAAATTAAAATTGGGTGTTTATGTGTACTTTGATATAAAATCCTATTACTTATATTTAGTGAGAGTTAATATTTGAAACATCCCCCCTATTTCCTTAGACTCTTCTAATTGTGTGTTCTTGGAGGTATAAATTTAGTGAAACTTGGTCTATAATTATATATCTATAGTAGGGGCACTTGGTTTGATGGTTGATGCATTGAGTTAATTATAGACATAGAGGATCTCTTATCTAACTTAATCTTTCCTTTCTTTTTGTTTTTGTTTTCTAGGACTAAATTACCCCTTCCCATTGTATTTATAAATACATAAGCATAATACTCAAACTCCCATAATAACCTTTGATAATTAGACCTATTTACAAGAACTTCATATTTAATTTTTGGTGGAAATAGTACATCTCTTAAAGAATATTCACATAGAATCCATTTTTGAATTAAAATACCCATAGCCATTCCCTAGACTAATCCTAGTTTAGTCCTAAAATAAAGGATTAAAATTTGTAGATATCCCCATCTTCCCTTTTAAGGAGTACCCAATCTCATGGGTATTTAATGAACATGAGTTTGAAACTAAAAAAAGATGTTATCATTCATATTATTGGGGTATAAATTCCTTCACACCTATTGAACATAAAAAATAAATCATATCTCCATCTACATTCTAAAATTTTCCTCATCATTCTCACACTTTCTCTTTTGGAGGCCTATTCCTTAGAGCCATGTTTAAGTAAAAAGTTCCTTGTTTAGAGGTATCTAAAAACTTATATGAAAACTAAGGGAATATTTAATTACCCTTTGTTGGAAATATTTTCATTAATGTCAAAGGTCTAGCATTATTGGTGATATAAGCCCCAGTACATTTAATGTTGTTTTTAATATTCATATCTTTGTTAATGTGTGTTAATATTTATTTAATATTAATGAATATATTTTTGGTTGCATATAAGTCAAAAGAGGGCCCATGGAGAAGTCAAAGAGTCATGGAGTAAAAGATGAAAGAGGAATGGGATGTATTTTCTAATGAAGAGTCATCTTGAGGAATTTCAATACTCACCATGTGAATACAAAAGAGGTATGGTGTATTTTTCCATGAAGGGACACTTTGAGGAATACGAAAAGTCACCAAGATAAAGACAAAAGAGGAAATGAAAATTTTACTAATGAAGGGTCACCATATGACTTTTTAAATGCAAGGATATGAAGGGTCATTCAAGTTTGGCACCATTTTCAATGAGGATTGAAGGGTCACAAAGGGTGAATGCCAAAGGTCATTTGGAAAGATATAAATAAAGGCTTCAGAATCCATTTATTATATTCAAGAGAGAGCATGGTTTTTATTTATTTTCAAATAGATAAAATTAGGAGATATTGTAGAGTTCTATCATTTGTTGAGTAGGCAACATTGAGAGATAGTTGTGTTTTATACACAAGAGGGGTTGGTGCTCATGTGGGTTAGTGCTCACAAATAGTTGTTGTGTTAGTGCTCGGTAAAAGGGGTTAGTGCTCCTACAAGTTGGTGCTTGCAAACTTTGTATTTTGAGTTGGTGTTCATTCATATACTTGAGATTGTTCTCTGTGGTTTTTCCCACTTTGGGTTTTTATGTAAAAATATGGTGTCTCTTGCTCTCTTGTGTGGTGCAAATTATTATTTTAGTTTTATTTCATATCTTGAGTGTATGATTGAGTGGTTAAAAAAAACAAATTAGATTAAGAAAAAGATATATAATATACTAATTCACCCCCTACTCTTAGTATATTGTGTTCTTAACATTTGTTATCAGAGCAGGTTTCTTTTGAAAAAGTTTTATATCTTGAAGAAAAATTAGGAAACCATGATGGCTAGATCACATGAAGGATTTTCTACAAATAAGTCAGATTTGTTTGATGGGATGAATTATGTCTTTTGGAGAATAAGGATGAAGAATTATTTGATGGCCCTTTGATTTAATATATGGAAAGCAGTGGTGGAGGAATATGAAGAGCCAAAGACACTTGTAACTACTTCGGTAGAAAAAAAGGCAAGTAAAATTAATGTTAAAGCTTTAAATGCTATTTTATGTGGCTTATTGAATCTAAATTTGTTAAAGTTATGCAATGCAAATATACTTATCGAACTTGGGTAAAACTTGAGAATATTTACAAAGTTGATGTAAAGGTTCAACAAGCTAAGATTCAAGACTTTCAGAAGATAGTTTGAGAGTTTCAAGATGGAATAAGAAGAAAATATAACAAGTTATCTCTTGCAAGTTGATCAAATATTTAATCAGACTCAAGGTCTTGGAGAAAATTTAGAAGAATTGAATGTGGTTCAAAAGGTTTTGAGATCTTTGTCATTGAGATATGATGCAAAAGTTTTGGCAATTGAAGAGATGAAGAATTTAGCTAAGCTAAAGATGGATGAACTTCATGGTATTCTTATGGCATATGAGATGAAGACTGAAAAAGATAAACCCTCAAAGAGAGAAGTGGAATTTAAGAAATCAAAGAAAGAGAAGGCTAAAATTCAAGAATCAAGTGATAATTCTAGTGATGATGAAGATGATAATCGAGCTCTATACATTCACAAGCTGAAAAAAGGCACAGGTAAATATCAAGGAAAATTGCCTTTTAAATGTTTTAATTATGTAAAGATTGGAAATTTTGTAGCTAAATTCCCAAATAAGGGTAATGATGAAAATGAAGAAGGAAATTCTACATACAAGTAGAATTTCAAAGGCAAAATCAAGAGGGGATTTGGGAAGAAGAGTTTATATTCTAAAGATCCTAGCTTAGCTGAAGATAGTGGAGTCAGTGACTCAGAAGAAGAAGAGATTATGTTCATGGCCAAACATGAAGGTGCATCCACAATAAAAGGTATAGGTAATCAAGAAGAAGAAAAGGATGAAGCTGAATTGAATCTAGAATTAGAAATCATTTGTGCCTTAGAAGAGTTAAAAACTCTTGAAAATAAGAATCAAAGATTAAAGCTCTAGATCAAGAAAAATAAAAAGGAGTCAAAGGAAATAATTAAAGATCTACAAGCACACTTTGAAGAAGCCAATAATAATTAAGAATATATAACAACAAAATTGAAAATAATAATTAAATAATGTGAAAGGTATGTTATTGAAATTGCTTCTTTAAAAGCAGATTTTGAGAAAACAAATAAAGCAATCAATGATAGAGCAGCCAATGATTTAAAATTTGAGAATAACACTAATATGTTGAATAAGATATCTAATAATCAAAGATAAATGTAAGATAAAATAGGTATTGAATTTGAAAAAAGAGGAAGAGGAGGTCACTACTTTCACAGATAAAGGAAGAAGAAAGAGCTATGTTGTAGCTCTTACAAAAGAAGAAATAAAAAGGGATGAAGTTAAGCATACAGAGGACATCTCAAACAAAGAAGGCTATAGGGAACAAATCTACAAAAGGAAATCAGATTATAGATACACAAGTAGGTCCTATTTGTATTGTAATAGATATAGTCATAATAAATTAGAATGTTGAAAAAGAGCAAACAGTTTTAGAAATAAGGAGAAGGAAAGTCATACAGAGTCAACCAAAATCCATAACTCTTTTTCTCCTCTATCAAGCTTTAATGAAGATGCCATAATATGTTACAAGAGAAAAAAATTTAGACACATAACCCATTACTATATAAGTGTGTTTGAGTTAGTCAAGAATGTCTAGAGTTTCAACACTCCATTCATTAAGAAGAAAGTTCAGATAGGTTCATGGTAAAAGAAACAACCTAAAAAATCTATGATGGTGCAGACAGCTTTACATGCAAGAAATGAATAAAATACATGCTTCATTAATATTGGATGTTAAAGGAACATGATAGGATACAAGAGTAAGTTCATAACCTTGAAGAAGATCAATGGTGTCATAGTAAAATTTGGAGACAATACTACCACCAAAATTTCTATAAAAGGTACACTAAGTTTGGATAATGGTAGAATTAAAATTGAAAATGTTTTGTATGTAGAAGGTCTTAAGCATAATATTTTGAGTTTAAGTCATATGTGTGATTAGGGGCACACACTAAAGTTTTATTTTAAAAGTTTTTGAATTAGAAGAAAAGATTCAAATATGTTGGTTGCAGATCCTCAAAGAACCTGTAATAATTTGTATATGCTACATACATCAAAGGTCATAAATGTTGTATGAGTCACATTAAAGAAAGTTGATTATGGCATAGGAGAATGGGGTACATAAATTTTGACAATCTTGTCAACATAAGAAACAAGCAAGCAGTCAATAATATTCCAAAGATTACAAATCCATTTGACTTGCTTTGTGAACCTTGTCAGCATGGGAAGGAGGCTAGAAGGTGGTTCAAAACAAAAGAGTACTCGACTACTCAGATGCTAGAGCTTGTTCACACTAGTTTGTATGGACCTATGAGAACACAAAGTACTCAAAGTGATAATTATTTCATGTTGATTATTGATGATTTTTTATGTATAACTTGGGTAATGTTTTTAAAGAAAAAATTAGAAGCTTTCAGACATTTCAAAGCATTCAAAGCATTAGTTGAGAATGAAACCAGTTTGAAGATTAAGTGTCTAAGATTATATCAAGGAAGAGAATTCATGTTAGATCAATTTATTGATTTTTGTGAAGACCATGGAATAAAGAGACATTATTCAACAACCAAAACTCCACAGCAAAATGGAGTAGGTGAATGGAAAAATAGAATAGTTCAGGGGATGGCAAGGACAAAACTAAATGAATCCAAGATAAAAGATAAATATT
This sequence comes from Torreya grandis, assembly GCA_037957365.1. Lineage (NCBI taxonomy): Eukaryota > Viridiplantae > Streptophyta > Pinopsida > Cupressales > Taxaceae > Torreya > Torreya grandis. Next base: position 284,172 of record JARHVA010007049.1, read on the forward strand.
GGAGAGAAGTAGTTACTATAGTAGTGCATATTTAGAATAGATCATTATTGAGAGTCAATAGTGACAAGACTCTTTATGAGCTATGAAAAGACAAATCAACAGTAATTGATTATTTCATAATTTTTGGCAGTAAATGCTTCATAAAGATAACTGATGATAAACTTGGTAAGTTTGAATCTAGAGTAGATGAAGGCATATTTCTTGGTTATTATTTAAAAATTAAAGATTATAAATGTTATAATAAAAGAACCAAGAAAATTGTTGAAAGTGCAAGTGTCAAGATAGAAGAAGATGGAGCACAAAGAATCAGGGATCTAGTAGACATTCCTAAAATCATTGAAGAGGAAGGTTTTGAAGAATTAGATGAAGATGAGAAGAAGGAAAAAAAAGTGTACCAAAACTCCATCCAAATATGTTTAGAGAAATAATAATGAAAGTGACATCATCAGGGACATAAATGAAGGAATTCACACCAAAATAATGATGGTAAGTGAATCTGAGCAAGTTAATGTCTCTTTATTATCCAAAATTCAACCTAAAACTTTTTTAGAATCAAGACATGATAAGCATCGGGGTTAAGGCTATGGATGAATAATTAAATTAGATAGAAAAGAATGATACATGGGAATTAGTGACTAGACCAAAAGATCACAATGTGATAGGAACAAAATGGGTTTATAGAAATAAGTTAAATGAAAATGGAGAAGTGACCAGAAATAAAGTAAGATTAGTATGTAAAGGATACGCTTAGATTGAGGGAATATATTTTGAAGAAAATATTTCACAAATGGCAAGGTTAGAGGCTATTATAATGTTTCTTAGATATGCAGTGTTTAAAAATTTCAAAGTATTTCAGATGGATGTCAAATCTGCCTTCCTGAATGGGAATCTAGAAGAAGAGGTCTACATTGAATAGCCTAAGGGATTTATTCTCTCAAATATTAGTATCCATGTATGTAGATTGAATAAAGCTTTGTATGGATTAAAAAATTCTCCCACAACTTGGTATGTAAGACTTGATAAGTACCTGTAGGATCAAGGTTTCAAGAGAGGATTTGTTGATAGTAATCTCTACATCAAAATAGAGGGTAAGCATTAATTAATTATTGTGGTATATGTTGATGATATAATTTTTGGAGAAAATATTCAAAAGATGACAAAAGAATTTTATGATAATATGTAATAAGAATTTGAGATGTCTATGCTTGGAGAATTGTCATTTTTCTTAGGATTGCAAATAGTTCAGTCAGATAAAGGAATTTTCATATCTCAAAGTAAATATGCCAAGGGAATGTTGAATAAATTTAGTTTATGGGATTATGCACCAATTGGCACACCAATGTGTATAGGAAATAAGGTGAGCAAGGATGAAGATTCACATGTTATAGATCAATCTTTGTATAGATATATGATTGATAGTCTTTTATATTTGATAGCATCAAGGCTAGACGTCATGCATGTAGTAGGTATGATTACAAGATATCAGTCATCTCCGAAAGATAGTCATGTTTAATTGGTGAAGAGAATATTTAGATATATCAAGGGGACATTAGATTATGGATTATGGTATCCCACAGGTAGAGATTTCACTTTGGTTGCTTATACAGATTTAGATTGGGTAGGGTAATTGGATGACAAAAAAACTACAAGTGGAGGATCCTTCTTCCTTGGTGATAGCTCAGTATCATGGCTACGTAAGAAGTAGAATTTAGTATCACTTTCTACAGCTGAAGTAGAATATATTGTAGTAGTATTTTGTTGTACTCAAGTGCTTTGGATGAAGCAAACTTTGGAAGATATCAAGGTAAAGTATGATGAGCCTATTTCTATCTTTTATGATAACACAAGTGATATAAATATTTTAAAGAATCCAGTAATGAATTCAAGAACAAAACATATTCACATTAGATATCACTTTTTGAGAGAACAGGTTAAGATGGAATATATCAGTACTATAGATTAGATTGTAGACAATTTCACAAAGGCACTACCACAAGACACATTTGAGTATCTATGAGAGAAGTTGGGAGTAATTTATTCTACTTCTTACCATTGAAGTTTAACATCAGTTGAGGGGGAGCTAAGTGTTATCTCCAGGTAGACCCTTTACCATTGATGTCAAAGGGGGAGAATAATAGGTATAGGTATAGGTGCAAAAATAGATATAGGGAATAGGTATAGGTTGCTATAGTAAGGGGGAGTTACTATATGTTTTTCAGATGATAGTATGTGTAGGTTTTAGGATGTGGTAGTTTTATTTTGAGGTTACCATCAATGACAAAGGGGGATATTATTGGAAATATTGTCATTAATGTTAAAGGTCTATCATTATTGGTGATATAGGCCACATTGCATTTAATGGTATTTTTAATTTCATATCTTGGTTAATGTGTGTTAATACTTATTTAATATTAATAAATATATTTTTGGTTGTATATAATTCAAAAGAGGGCCCATGCAGAAGTCAAAGAGTCACGGGGTAAAAGATGAAAGAGGAATGGGATGCATTTTCCCATGAAGAGTCATATTGAGGAATTCCAAGAGTCACCATGTGAAGACAAAAGAGGTATGGTGCATTTTTACATGAAGGGACACATTGAGGAATATGAAAAGTCACCAAGATAAAGACAAAAGAGGAAAGGATGTTTTTGCTTATGAAGGGTCACCATATGAATTTTCAAATGCAAGGATACAATGGGTCATGCAAGCTTGGTGCCATTTTATATGAGGATTGAAGGGTCACAAAGGGAAAATGACAAAGGTCACTTGGAAAGACATAAATAAAGGCTTGAGAAGCCATTTGTTATATGCAAGAAAGTGCATGATTTGTATTTGTTTTTGAAGAGACAAAATTAGGAGATATTGTAGAGTTCTATCATTTGTTTAGTAAGAAACATTGAGAGATAGTTGTGTTCTATACAAAAGAGGGGTTGGTTCTCATGAATCTTTGTAAGGGGTTGGTGCTCCTATGGGTTGGTGCTCACAAATAGTTGTTATGTTGGTGCTCCTACAAGTTGGTGCTTATGAAATTTGTATTTTGATTTGGTGATAATTCATATACTTGAGATTTTTCTTCATGGTTTTTCCCACTTTGGGTTTCCATGTAAAAATATGGTGTGTGTCTCTCTCTTGTGTGGTATAAATAATTATTATAGTTTTATTGCATATCTTAAATATATGATTGAGTGGTTAAAGAAAATAAATCAGATTAAGAAAAATATATATAATATACTAATTCACCCCCTCCCCTCTTAGTATATTTCATGATTAACACCCTTTATATCATTATAGATTAACCCAAAATTTTAGGGACTAATGCCCAAGGCTGACCTACTTTCTTAATGCTCACCTTTCTCAAATATGCCTAATTAGGCCTGATGAAAGTCTATTGTCTATTAGACCATACAAATCTATAAATTACTACAAATATTCCAAAATATTATATTGGAAATATAAAAAGGTAAATTGGTGAATTTTATTAAATTTTATGCATTAAAACTCAAGCTAGGCCAAATTAAAAGTTTCTAGCCCTAGCTTTCAAAACCACATGCCTAAGGAGGCTAAGAGCTAATAAAAATGGATATTTTGAGTTTAAATATGTTTCAAGTAAAACCAAATACTATTTCAGGTACACCCGAACTCTCCTCAACTCCTCCAGTCCTTAGTTTTACATGGTCACTCCTAAAAACCATCCAATGTGTCAATTTCTCTAATTGTGTGTGCATTTTGGACTATGTATGGAGTTATAGGTGTTTTTGGGTGTTTTAATCCACTTATGAACCATAATTATAATTATAAGTCCATTCATAGCTTCCACCAAGAATTATATATCCATTAAAATCACCAACCAATGCATATCATTGCATATTGTCATAAACTTTTGAAAATAAGGCTTGTAAAAGAAGTTCTTAGCATGTTGCTTAGTGTTTCTCATGGTTTGATGTTTTTAGGGTTAAATAATGAATACTATATTCAATTATACTATTTTATATACCTCATATATACATTTTACACATATCATTGAGGCTTTCATATTTAATTTGCATCTTCAAACCTCTTACTCTATGCAAAGTTTGCTTTGTTACATTGATAATATCAACCTATAGGTCTAAATACACGTAGGACTACATTTTCTATCTTTTAGGCAATTAATTATGTTATTTTAGGTCATTAAAGACTTCTATATTTCCTTTAGAACCTGATAGAACAATTTTTAAGGTTAATAACTACTTGAAATATCTAAAATTATCTCCAAGCATTTATTTTTATGGTAAACACTAGACTAGTCTTATTTAGGCTTGTACCCTATAATTTTACCTCAAGAATTATCTTAGAGACTTGGTTATATATAAAACACTTTAGGTGACAATTTGGGTGATGGTTCTACCCCAATTGGTGGTAGAACTTATGAGAACCATAACTTTTTAACCATAGCTCCGTTTGACTCCCCGTTTGAACTGTTAGAAATCTAAGAATGAGGAAAATAAAATGAGATGGAAGTAATATATGATCAATGGTTTTTTATCCCCTAAAACCAAATATAATCTCCCAAAATTTCAATTTTAATAGTGTTGTCTAAAAATAAGGTTTCTAAAAATAGTAATCTATCAAATTCTATGTTGTTGTAAATCATGGAAGTCGAACCACTACATGTCCCTCAAGATTTATAAACTTAAACATCCTTCTCCTACCTTAAAAATATTTATAAATAAATATTTATCCCAAGAAGGAGATCAGACATATCTTCCTATAGATAAGCATATGATTGTATTTGCAATCTTGTGAGTATTAAAACATCTCTTCTCACAAAAAGCATTATTGTTGTTTTCTTGAAATATATTTCAACCAAAACCCCTAAGTTTTGGTTAATTTTGTTTAATTATATATTATATTATTATATTCCTATATCTGAATTGAAATACATCAATGTCAACTTCACAAATATAATCTTTCAAAACATCAAAAAGTGTATGTTCTTGAGACTGTATGTCTTGTCTTAGAGGTTGTAGATGGTCATTTTGACATGTAAATATATTCAAGGAACATTTTGAGGTACTATGTGAGTTTTAATAATAAATTTTTCTATGTTATAAGTCATCATGACCATTATTTTAATTTTTATAGGTTTTTTATCTACTTGTTTACATTTGAGACCTTGTGAGGGTGTTCAAACCAATTATGCAATGGGCTACAACTTGTAATTTCCTTAAAAATATATCTATGGAATGAATTTATAAACCTTAAATATGTTTATTTTATCCAAATAATTCTCTAATATACACAATAATCTAATTTTCCTCTATGTTTTTTGAGTAACAAAACATAGAAGCAACTTTACTCTTTTGGACTCAATAAGCATAAAACTTCATACAACAAGGTTTTTATCAAAATTCCATTTAGCTTGCATAAATCACTTATTTGGTGGATTAACACACCAAAAAAATGTAAATTTAATAATAATAATAATTAAAAGTTCTCAAATATTCAATCAATAACCATGAATCTTCCTTTTCAATGCACTTTTAACAACTACCTATAGATAGTTTTATGCACAGTCAACATATTTTCCTGTTATCTTGAAATTTGACCCTATTGATATTTTAATAAATAATAAATAAGGTATATAAATATTTATAGATGTTATTACAATTTTATCCTTCTAAACACAAACATATTCTATGCCCAAATGCATCATAGTTCTCATAAACACTGCATGCCACCTTTAAAACAACAAAAACATAACATTTTAGGTACCTTATTTTTCCAAATGTGAAAAATAATAATATAAAAGGATTTTATAGGTATATTAATAACCAATAATATATTTTAAAATAAACCATGTTCATACATTAGTCTAAAAACTTGTTGGAATAATTAAAAACCCTATTTGTGGGGTTTTAAGAGGGTTTTGGTCTGCTTAAGTTATTAACAATTATTCATAAATTTAGGCCCTTATAAAATAAAAATAATGAATGTAATATTGATTTAATATCTACCCATATTAACCCAAAATATCACTATTCACAACTCTTTTTCCTCTTCATAGAATGAATACCCAAAAATGACCTTCATAAGCTTGCATAGGAGTTGATGGAGAAGAGGAAACTTGTTTTTCATTATTTGGACCTACCAATGTTTCCAAAAGCCTAATGTAACCCTAAAAAACTTTGATAGGCATAAAATAATACATTTATGACATTGAATGACCATTTCCACATTGAAAATGATCTTTAAAAGCTTTTGGCAAGTGTATTTATACGTTATACTTTAGTTTCCTGATCTTTAGAGGGTACAACCACTCTTTGCACATTAATCAAACCTAAGTGAACATGCTTGAGGGATAAATAAATTTAAAAATATTATAAATTATTTTAAGGCACCAAAATTCACTTAATTCTTCATATTAGCAAAGTTAAATATTACCTTAATTTCTCCAAAACTACCTTAACATTTACTAAACATGAAATAATAATTTTTCATCTAACCATATCACATATAATAAGTATTCATCCCCCATAAGTCATTATATGACCTTAGATGTCAACATACAAATGTTACACCATTGGTCAACATACCTTGACCTTTGTAAAGTAACCTTAACTTTGTCAAACTCACCTTAATCTCTCAAAAATCAAATAAGACCTCATGAAGGAGATAAATGACAAAACAAGGCTCATTAATCCCTCTCATATACATCACAATATACTTTAAGATGATAACCACTTTACAAGACACATTTATGACTATTTTGACCAATAGACCAATACCAAGACTCATCAAAACATCATTAATAAGATTAAATAAGTATAGAAGCAAAATTTAAAATTATACCCCTTCATGGTGGCCAATTTTGGCTAGCATATTTGGTTACCTCCTAGGGTTACGTGCTTACTATGAATCCATACTAGTTACATTCTTACCTGCATCAGGATATGGATTCTCCCATGCTCAACACAAACTAAAATACACCCTAACACTTGACTACAAACCTCTTGAAATGAATGCAATATCTAACTTCCTTCACTAACATGATAGGAAAAGAAGCAAACAGACCAAAACAAAAAAGACACACATTATGCTAAGAATCACATAATGAAAATAAAAGAGTAAACTAATATGTAAAACTAACCTCTAACAACTGATCCTCTTGGATCAAAAGGAAAACTCCTTAAGTCACCTTATTGTGATGAAGAAGGATGATGAACAAGCTTTTAGTTAGGATTTTTTCCTAGTTTATTATTCCTTTCATGATCACCACCTCTTTTAATTAACCTCAAATGGAATATAAATAAAAAACATCTATCCAATGAACACAAATTCATCTTGGTATTCAATTCTTGCCTCACTCTACTATCCATCATTGGCAATGTGAGAGACCTCCAATGTCACCATGGTTTGATTCATAAATGTAGCAACAAACTCAACTTATGTTTGTTCTTATAACTCCATCTCTTGGTCATCTCAAAAAAGTGTCATCTTCACCATAGGTTTCAACATCATGTACTTAAATGTATTGGTGATGATCTACAAGCTATATTATCTTGCTAGGAAGTTTGCTTTTCTCATCAATAACTTCATTTTTCTCTTCTAGATGTGTTATCCTTCCAAGATATTCAAATTGTTTGAGCATATCCTATTAAGATTATGACATGTCCTTAAGGTCTCCTTGAACTTGTTCATGAGACTCAAAAAGATCAACTATCATGGTGTTCTCTTCAAGAGCCTTCTCATGCATATCTTCCTTATGCTCATTGGCCAAGGTAACCATCTTAGCTTTATCCTCATGGGATATAAGTTCATTACCAAAATTAGAGAAAATTGTTTTTAGATATTACTAAAAGGAACCTTCTTTTTGGTCACTTGAAAGCATGCCAAGTTCAATTTCATTATTTCCATTCTCTTGAGGGACAATAAGCTGGTCAAATGATTTAAATTATTCAATATAATCTTGACATAAAAATAAATTTGATTCTTAAAGATCTATCTCTTTCTCATGAGGATTAACAAATTGAAGGAACAAATTGTCTTCATGAAGACTCATAGTCATCTACAACATGATCAACTACTAAAATATCATATTTTTCTTCATCAACACTCAATCTATGATAACTAGATTAGAATTCATCCTTCTCCATGAAGAATGTAATTTCATCTACCCATTCAAGGTATATCTCATCACATTTTTCTTATTAAAAACCTAATTTTTATTCTTCTTCATTAACATTAAATCCATACCATATAGACTAATTGACTTGATCATTTGTGACATTTCTAAGGCTATCCAATTTTTGGATATAAAGTAGAGACTTCATGTCATCTTTTAGAGTTGATTTATTTTTTTCTTCATAAATGGGGATTTTGATGATAATATCTTCATCATATACAATAGAATCACTCTCTTCAAAGCCTTATTGAGATCCACTTATAGATGCGACATTTTTATTCTCAAGGATAACCACCTCATTATTCTTTCTTGACAAGCTCTCCTTCTCAATTGAATGCTCAAATTCTTCCCTCAATACAATTGTTTCTCCTTCATAAAAAGAGAGGCTAGGATGAAAAGAAACTTTATTGGTTTGATTGAATATTGATATAGTATTCTTCTGAATTATATTTTTTGAGGGATAGGATGATTTTAGTAATCTTAGATAGATGGATAAGGGAATTTTGTTGAGGATGCTACATTCTTATTATTCAAATCCTCAATTTCTCTATCAAACTTTGACGTGTCTTGAACTTCATGGATATCTGCAACTTGAAGGGTAAGTGAAGAACATGAGGAACTTGAGACATCTCTTGAATTGACCTCCTTACATTTCTATTTTTATTGACTCTAGATAGTCATGGGTTAAGGTTATTTCTCAAGATTAGGAATGACATAATTAGTGGTCCTAGTCTAAGATGGTTTCCATAAAGGAATAATTGGATATTCTTGAGGAAGAGTGGGTGAAGGTTGCATTGATGTGGGCCTTTCTTGAGGTCATATTATAACTTGGGATGGATTTTGAGTAAAATAAGTTTGACTTGGAATAGGATAAGGCATACAAAACTAAACATATTAAATTTGATACCTCTCTTTAGGTAATATTCTATTCTCTAGACATTGAATCAAACCTATTATTTCTACCACTTCATCAATTGGCACATGTTTATTTTCTCTCTCAATAGTGTCCCACTAAGACTTAATCAAATACACTAATTATCTCATCATTAGAATGAATTCAATCTAATTGTAAAAAATAGTAATAAAAAGTATAATTTCTTCCTCTTTATCAAGACCCCTTATTTTCATTTCAATGTCTATAGGGGTTTGTTTAAAGTTTAAGAAGGCTAAAATAGGTGAAATATAAATTTGAGAAGGTTGATTAAAGGGATAAGTAGGCTGAAAAGGAGGTTGATTTGGAGTGGGAGAGGTAATATAAGGTAGGTTATAGCCATGGTGAGGTTGGCATACTACTATTTTAGAGCCACTTAGGTTATATCCTTAAATTCCATTAACCTGATATAGGCATAGAGTGTGCATTATGACCTAAACAAAGATGATAATACCTACCAATTTATGATTTTTAAACACTTGGGCATCTCATACCAGTTGATATTCACTTGGAGTTACCATTGATGCTTATTTTCATGACTCCAAAAGTTGATGTATTGAAGAAAAACATTTAAAAATATTTAATGTATGAAATCTCATCCCATCAGGCATGCCAAAATTGTTATTAACAAAATTTTCACCCTTGAATAGGTTGTTTAAGCCTCCTCACTTAAGTGATATCATGAGAACAATCCTAGGTTTTTGGAGACCTAAGAAGTTGACCGAAACTCTAGATTAGGGATATATCCCTTGATGCATCACTTAAGAACTATCACTAAACCTACTAACATTCAACAAAAAGGGAAAGATAAATAAAATAAAACTAAACTAAGGAGGTGATTCACCAAATTTGTCTCCTTGACCTTCTTATTATGCACTAAGAACATGAAATATGATTGAATCTATTTTCACAATTGAAATGGCGTCTCTAAGTATGAATGCTTCACATAGAGGATATAACATAATACACAGACTAAAGAGTTGATAAAGAGGTAAAAAATACACTAATGAATTATTTCACTTTCATTCCATATAATTCTATTTGAAATCTTTCTATAGGACTTATAAAGATGACCAATTAATTTGAAAGAGGTAAGAATGATAGGACAAATAAGAGGAAGTCATATAATATAACTAACATTAAAAAAATAACATGAAATATACACTAAATACAAGCATAAGAGAAGGATATAACTTAACTTTATTCATTTAATAGGTAAAACAAGTGTTTGTTTATACATGTCCACATGATATCCATCAAAAGGATTATTTGTAATGCAAAAATAAAGCATACATATAAGAGATAAAAGAAGATAAGAGAGGTGTCAAGAGATAGTTATGGATATGGAGCAATCATGGAACAAGTTAAAAGAAATAATCAACTACCAAATGATAGTTAAGAAGTATATTTTAAACATTTGTGTGCTCCATTTGATGAAAACTTGAGAAAAGTGGTGTAGGTGTTATGTTTGGCTTGGTGACTCACCCTTGGGCACTTGAAGCTACCAATTAGAGTTATTATGAAGTTATTAGTCATATTATTTGGGTATAATTACCTTATAAACTTTTTGAACATCCAAAATCAATCATCCCTCTATCTCTATTTTGAAAATTTATTCATAATTCTCACACTTGCTCTTTTAGATTCCTATTACTTGTAGCCCTGTTTAGGTAATAAGTTCCTTTTTTAAGAGATACAAAAAACTTTAAAGTACAATAATTAAATATTTGAGTACTATTTATCCCCTTATATATTCACCCAAAATATTAAGGCTCAATTCCCAAGGAATATCTACTTTCTCCACACCCACCTTTCTTAATTATGCCTAATCAGGTGTAATCCAAGCCTATAGTCATATAAACCATAAAAATGTGTATAATAAGATTGAAATAACATAAAAATAATATATTGGAAATTAAATAAGGTATTTTTTAAATGTTTCATGATTTTTTTGGTTAAAACTCAAGTTAGGCCAAATTCCAAATTTTTAGCCCTAACTTTCAAAAGCACAAGCCTTAAGAGGCCAAGAGTAAATAAAAATGGATATTTTGAGTTTAATGGTGTTTAAATAAAAAATAAATACTTTTTAAAGTATTAAAAAACTCCCCTCAACTCCTGCAATCATTATTTTTGCATGGTCACTCCTCAAAACCCTTAAACATGTCGATTTCTCCTAATTGCATGTGTATTTTGGATTATGTATGTAGTTATAAGTAATTTTGGGTGTTTTGATCTATGTATAAACCATAATTATCATTAAAATTTAATTAATTAATTCCCCCAAACTTATTATATCAATTTAAATCACCAACCCAATGCAAATAATTTCAAATTCTCATCAACTCTTAAAAACAAGGCTTGTAGAAGGAGTTCTTAGTGTGCTTGTATGTTCTTCACATGGTTTGATGTTTTTAGGTTTGAATAATGTATGTTTTATTCAATTAAAATATTTTATATACCTAAAATATCCCTTTTAAACATCTCATTAAGGATTTTATCTTTTATTTTCAACTTCAAACCTCATACTCTATGTAAAGTTTGCTCTCTTAGGTTGACAATATAGACCTATAGGTCTACATTATCTATTTATTAGGACATTAATTATACTATTTTATGTCATTAAATACTTTTATCATATATTATAACCTTATATAATAGTTTTTAAGTTTAATAACTCCTTTAAATATCTCAAATTGTCTCCATGCATTAGTAATTATTGGCAAACACTACACTGGTCATCTTTAGGCCTATACACTGTGGGTTCACCTCAAGAAAAATATTAAATATTTGGTTCAATGATAAATTATATTATTATATTCATATATTTTACTTTAAATAAATCAATAACATGTTCACCTATGCAATATTTTAGACCTTCAAAAAGTGTTTGTTCTTGAGAGTTTCTCTCTTATCTTGGAGGTTGTAGATGCTCATTTTGACCTATGCATGAATTAGAGGCACACTTAGAGGTATTATTAGAGTTTTAAGAATTAATTTTTATATATTTTAAGTTTTAATCACCATTAGTTACTTTTGTATATGTCTGTTACCTTATTTTTGCATTTTAGACATTGTGAGGGTGTACAAACCAATCTAGCAATGGGCTACCACCTATAATTTCCTTCAAAAGATATCTATTAAATTGATTTATCAACATTATTATTATTACTAAATGAAAATAGGTAACCAATATAAAAAATTAACCAATTTTCCCATTAGTTTCTTAAGGAATAAAACATAAAATAAACTTTACTCTTTTGGACGTAATAAGCCTGAAACCTCATAAAACAAGGTTTTGATGAAAATACCATTTAGCTTTCCTAGATAATTTCCTTGATGTATTAGCCATTAAAAAAAATGTAAATTTATTCATAATAAGTTTAAATTATCAAATATTTAATAAATCACCATGAATCTTCCTTTTCAATGCACTTTTGACAACCATTTAAAGGTAATTTTATGTATAATCAACATGCTCACTATTTATCTTGAAATTTGACCCTATTGGTGCTTAAACAAGTTATAAATAATGAATATTTATATTTATAGAGGTGATAAATATTTAATCCTTATAAACACAAACTTATTCTATGCCCAAATATGTCATAGTTCTCATAAATTCTACCTACCACCTTAAAAACAACAAAAGCATAACATTTTACCTATTTTAGCTTCTCAGACATGACAAATAATGATCTAAAAGTATTAAATATGGATATTAATAACCTTTAGTATCTTAAAAAAATAAAAAATGTGTATCCATTAGTCTTTAAACTCATTAGAACAAGGAAAAATCCTACTTGTGGGGTTTTAAGAGGGTTTTGGGATACTTAACTTGTTAAGGATTATTTATAAAGTTAAGATCATGTAAAATAAAAATAATTCATAGAATATTTAGGTAATAGGTTCCCCTATCAATGAATAGAATCACTAGTTATAACTCATTTTCCTCTTCATGGAATTAACACTTGAAAATGACTTTCACAAGCTTGCATATGAGTCAATGCAAAAGATGAAACATTTTATGCATTATTTATATTGGTAAATTCTTAAAAAATATTTATTTTATCCTAAAAACTCTAACATACCTGAAACCATCCATATCTGACATCAAATTACTATCTTCATGTTGAAAAAATGATTTAGTATCTCTTGGTAAGTGTATTTATATGTTATAGTTTATTTCATGTTGAATTGACCTTGGTGAACATGTGTGAGGGAGAAATAAGTTTTAATAATATTATAAATTCATTAGAGGCCCAAAAATGCACTTAATTATTCATAGTATCAAAGGTAAACATTACCTTAATTTCTCCACACCTACCTTAACTTTTTCTAAACATGAAATAATAGTGTTTCATCCTACCATATCATGTCTCTAAAGGTCTTCATCCACCATAAGACATTATATAAACTTGAATGTCACCATACCAATTATCCACCATGGGACACCATACCTTTACCTTTACAAATTAACCTTAACTTTGTCAAACTTACCTTAATATCTCCAAACTCAAATAAGATCCACATGAAGGAGATAAATGATAAAACAAGGATCATTACTCACTCTCCTAGGCCTTATAATAGACTTTAATATGATAATAACTTGATAAGACACCTTTATTACCGTGTTTTACCAATAGACTAGGACTAAGACTCATCAAAACATCATTAACAAGAGTAAACAAGTCTAGAAGCAAAGTTTAAAATTATACCCCTTCATGGTGGCTAATTTTGAATAAAAAGAGGCCTAAACATAATCATGTAACATAATAAACCTTATCATTTTTCATATTTTGTGTTTTATGTGAATATTATTTACATTATTTTATTAGTTTTAACAAAAAGTACATATTTATTTGAGGTCTCTTTGCCTTATATATGTCTTATTTTATTTTATATTTTAAGCTCAAGCTTATGGGAGGTTGGGAATTATTTTCCAACAAGAAAGGAATCCATATCCTTAACATAGATACCTTTTACCCCACTCTAAGTATTTCTTGATTGATAACTAGGTGTCCATAGTATTGGTAGAGATCACTTGAATCACCATTATTCGATCCTCTATGAGTTGTTTTATTTGATTCTCCCTTTTATTGAAATACAAGTTGAAAACCACCATTATTTGGGTGTATAAGATTAATATTCATTATAAATAAAATATTTCTATCATATTTTTTCTTTATCAACATTTATTATCTTTGAAACAAGTCTTAGGCATGTAAATGTGTTATTCATCTTTCAAAATGGGAAGTCCCTCTGAAATTTGCATTAAAATATCAATGTCACTTTCAAAAATCTAATAAACTTATTTGGTTTAGATAAAATATTTTAATTACTTATGACACATAAATTTATTCAAATATTCAAATACAATATGAACAACCCATAAATATTCGTAAACATGAATAATTGTCCACTATGTGATATTTTTGGAAACTTTCTAATGAATGGTTACGATGACCTTAATTTAAGAACCAAATAACTAAAATGAAATATAATCTACTCTAATCATTAAGAAAAATAGTTCTATCTTTGATTTTAGAAAGCAAGAAAATCTAATATAGTAAAAAAAAATTATAGTCTATGAAAGCATGAAATCTAATCTAGGAAAATAGGAAATTATAATCTACCTATACATCTAAAATAAAACACACAATTATTATAAGATGATCCTAATTGGGGAAAGCATAAAATAATGATTTAGGTATTGCATATTAATTAGAAAAATAAAATCATTACCTTTGGTATTCTTTGATAAAAAAGCATTGTCACCTAAGATTTTCTAAACTTGGTATGGTCCAATCCATGATGGATTGAACTGTTCATGTTTTCCTTTCTTCTCATGTTCCTTGTCCCATAAGACTACTAAATTTGTATTTTTTTAGAATAAATTTTGATGATTTATCAAGTAATCTTTTGATAATATCTTATTGTTCTCTAACATTATGCGAGGCTTACATTTGTGAGTCTTCTATTTGGAAAACATCTAAAAATATGTATTAAATCCTATCATCATCCTCCATTTACTCTTGCATAAATTGAGACATTGGTAACTTGAGACTAATATGAAAAATATATTTTATCATGTATAATAATAGGAAATATGAATATTTAAATACTTTATTATGTTTGGTATTGTCTATCCATAATGTATATTTTATAAAAAATTGGCATTCTCTTGGTTCGCTCTCTTGAAAAATATTTCTGGCATCAATCAATTTATTATTGGTGGAATCAACAACTCCATGTCCTTGTGGATAATAATTTAAAGAAAAGTTTACAATGATCTAATTTTTATATTCCCATTTGGTGAATTATTTTGATTATAAATTAGGACCATTTTCGCATACTAGTGAAATTTGTGCACTAACCCTAGTTATAAATTTTTCCTAATGGATTTTGATTACATCAAGTGATTTGAAATTCCTTTTAGTTATCGTTATATCCCACCTAGTGTAATAAATTTTTACTTTCAATATCAACCTATGTCTACATGATGTATTAGGATTAAAAACACCTATAGAATATAGACCCTATTGGGAAAAAGGGGATATTTCAAACACAAGTTTTAGAGACATGGTTTTATAGACCTCCCTGTTTCAAAATACTTAGAATTAATGGAAAATTTTGAAATTACTATGTGGATTCTTATAAATAATAGGCCAATAGTATCCCCTAATTATAACTATGTGGGTTATGTGATTTATTAAAGGATGCCCACTTCTTATATTTTGATGAAATTTTCAAAGGATATATTCAACTTATTTTTTTAAAATACACCTTGCATATATACCTCCATAATTATTTTGATATAACACTCCCATTTTTACAAATTTTTTTGGGGCCTGAGCATTCTCATTTTTTATCTATTTAGTCTAGATGGACATTTTTCGGTAAGAACATAATGAGTAATGTGATTGTACTAGTCACCACCTATTATTTGAGACTAATTAACTTATGAAATGGAAATGTATAGATTAGTTTTTGTGAATAGTTTAATGATTCCCTATCCTCATATAGCTTCTAGATAAAAACCTTATAGTTTATCCATAAATTTTCCCATTCATTCACCTAATTCATTTTATTTGAATATGATATTTCTGACTAGATCCAAGACAATGGCAAATATTTTAGTATGAAAATTATAGTGTTTGAATTTCTTCACAACTTTAAAAAAATAATAAATTTGTTTTTAGATCATAGAGTATTATAATTTTACATATTTAAGATTTATTTTCATGAAGGTGATCATATGTTCATTATTTTCAAACTTTTGAGTAAGTATCAATACTATAGTAAGATCATATGCAAATTAATAAATGAATAAGTCTTTGGTAAAATTTGGGTTATTTACGACTGTAGCCTAATCAATGGGATTTTTGATGTATTTAAATGATTTATTTTCTTTATTTGTTTAATATACTTTTCTATCCTACTTCAAGATTGCATTCAATGGTTTTACAATTTCTATAAATCTAGAGATAAAATTTTAAACATAATTAAACTTAATAAATAAAGATTTAAGATAATTTTTACTATTAGGACACACAATTCTTGAAATATCTTGGAAGATCTTTTGGTAAATATAAATATCTTATTTATTAATAACATGGACCAATAACTGACCTTTTGTGATGCCAAAAATACTTGTTTTTGAATTTGATGAAATTTCATACCATTTGCATATGTCAAAAAATTTATGCAAGTGGCTAACATGATTTATCCTTTATATAGAAAAGATAATCAAGACAACCATATAAATGATGATTCACTTCCTAGTGAGCCCTTGATAATGAGTATTTATGAGTTATTTTAATATCCCACATTATTTCATAGAATAAAGAATAAATGTTATATATATTATTTATTTACAACAAATCATTTAAAAAATATGTTGGGAAAATAATAAAAATTATATTTATTATTGATCTTGATTAGTTGGAAAGGTAATTGGTTCTTTAAAATTATGCACACCTCTTATAAAGACGTTTTCACCATTGTAATAAATAAGATCATTGTATTGTGAATTATTCACATAGAACTGTCTACAATCATTTTGTGAATGAGTTATGTAAAAACGAGAAGTGAGGTGAGAATGAAGTTACTAGCTATAAAGTATTTCTCATATAATGGATTATGACTTTTCATGGGGTTTTCTACCAATATATGTTTTCCCACATAGATATCATATAATGTTTATGTGATGTATTGTTTATATATTTATTGAATATTATTATTTATGAATTGTTTCAATTCTCAAATTAATTTAATTAAATTGTCATTGATATTAACCAATGTATTATCATTACATTAGCTCATTTGATAAATTCCATGGGGTACTAGAAAGTAACACCTACATTGTTAAGTCTAAAAGGTATTCTCATAGATGTAAACAATCCCCATTTGGTGGAGAAGGTAGTTATCATTCCATCATCATTTTCTACTAACACCTAATTATAGCCTTAAAATATGTCCAAAAATAAATTATTTCACACCCATTAACAACTTTAATAGCCTCATCTATGGAATGTAATGGATAATTATCATTTCATAAATTTGTGTTAAGGTTTTTAAAATCTACACATAGTCATATTTCACCATTACTATTTTTCATAGGAGCTATATTAGAAACCCAACTAGAGTTTATTATTATAAATATAATTTTAGCATATAAAAATTTCTAAACTTCCTTCTAAATAAGGGATTCTAGAATGGGATTAATTGGTCTTTGTCTTTCTCTAAATTTTTTGTGTCCCTCTCTAAGTGGTATAGTATGGGCTACAACCATAAGATAAAAAATATTTAAATCACCATAAGATAAAGAAATAAATACCTTATACTCAATTAATTTTTTCTCTCCTTTCTCTTGTTCAGAATAATTGAATGAAATGTTATTATGGGGATGTTCATTTTTCATAAGTTTACTAAGGAGAAATATGATATGTTTGTTTGAGATTATTTTCATTTCTTATCTTGGTGATCCATGTAAAAATATTCTTCTAAAGATACCATTTTTATGAATATTATAATTTATCTCATTTTTACGATACCATCATCTCTAAATCCTTATTTATTAACTGGGTAAAATTATTTTTCATTGTTTATATATAATTCCAAATCACCAAATAATTTATGAATTATATAATATCTAGATCATCATTAAATACATGTAAATAATCAATATTATCAAGAACCAAAGGACATGGCACCATTTCTACAAAAAATATCTATAATATATATTGTTGAAGTGGAGCCAAATTGTAATCAAAATAAGTTGAAGAATATGTAATCTAGTTATGTTCTTTTGGGATGGATTTTATGTTAAAATAGTAAAATAATTCAATGAAATCTCAAGATTCATATTTTTTATTTATTTACATATGATAATTTACATTGGTGCTAACTACTAACTTGGTTAATAATTAGCTCTTACTCTCCAAGAATTAGGATCTATTTGAGATTATTTTTTAGATAAAATTTTAATCCTAAGATCAAGGCTTCATATTTTTCACGGTTGTTAGTTCATAAAAGATGTAGTTTGTAAGTAGAAAGGTATTTTTTATGATCAAGGTTAATTAGGGTTATTCCTAAAACCCTATTTGGTTCCCATGTTATTAAAATATATAGTCCATAACTGTGAATGACCTTCAAATATCAATCAACATTCACATGCTTACTTGTGAAAATTTAAACTCATAAGTGTGATGATGAAAAGTTCACTTTTTTATTTTTCTATTATTTTTCATGATTTTATATTTCATATTTGGATCATGATTATATCTATGTGATTGTACACTCATTTTTGAGTTTTCCACATATGTGAAAAGAACGTTTCCATGTAACCATTCAATGTTTTAAACCAATAATGACTCAAGAGTGAATTATAAGCCTAAATAATTTGAACGACAAGAATTTAAACCTATTTTTGGAGACATGGATTAGAATAAATTGTTATGTGGATATTTAGTAATTATACAATGACTTGGACAAAACATTTATCTAAATATAACACCACTCTTTTAGAATTATTTTGGTTTAAGATTATTTTATTAAGTATTCCAATGAGCATCACATTTGTTGAAACTCCTTAGTCAAATAAGCAATTATGTATGTTCTTCCAAAAAAATTATTTTCATCAAGAAAGGTGGAACTTATGATTTGTTTTTTTACATGACCATATTGGTAGGTGCACCCTTTTATTTTTATAATAATGGTTTATAATTCATGGACTTAAATAAAAGTATTGTTTTTCTTTAATCTAAGCCAACTCATGAAGGGTGATGTTTGATTTGATATTCTTCACATCTTAGATTAAATATATTGCATATTATTTTGTTAGATGGATAAATATGTTAGTAGTAATCATTTAATTTTGGGGAGGAAAATTAGTATTGGTGTTTTATTATGAGAAGTAGATACATTATTTTTTGGAGGCATGGACATTGTAATTTTTTATTATTATTATTTCTAATATTTTAGTTATTTATTTAAAATTATGGAAAAAAATGAGTCTCATATATATTATCTTCTAACTCATTCTCATCCTCAAATGGGAATGGAAAATCATAGTTTTCAAACACCATTAATGTAATAGAAGAGTTGGTTGCACTAGGTGTGGTGGATGAGTCCAGACAATTTGAAACAATTTCTTACACTTCTATCTCTTTTTTTTAATATTTTAAGGCACTAATTAATTATATGTAGTCTATATCATCATGTTTTTCAGTACTATGCACCCTACACCAATTTTGTAAATCCACCTCACAAATGTTTATCCCAAGAAACTTACTAGGTTATGGATCTAGGTTATTGTTTGTCCTATTAAATGGTCTATTGTATCTTTAGAATGTGAAATTCAATTTGGATTTATCCCATAGTCTTTTTTAGAATAATTTATACATATTAAGAAATTAAGTGCTATGTTTTTTTGGAGATGCATTTCATGGAATATAACTCTACCTTATTGAATCATAAGTTATACCTTATGTACTTGAGGTGTTGACCAACATGAAGGTTTAGTTTTAATTTTATTGGTTGGTCATGGGGATATAATGATTAAGATAAGATAAGTTATGGTTAGTGTAATATGAGCCAAAGGTAACAAATTTAATTCCTAATTTATATTATTAGATATGAAATTTTAATTAGAATTTTGAATTGATTTCAAGGATAGAAAATTTATATTTTTATTAGGTATGGAAAAATATTCCATTCCTTTATGAATAAATCTATGATCGACATTGATGGATTCAACACAGGTGTCTAGTAGGGTATTTATATTTTTGAATATGTGAAAAATAAATGGAGTCATTGGATATAGGTTATTTTTATACATTTCTAGGACTAATTAAGATGAATAAAAATAACATATATACGAGTGTAGATATTTTTTAATATTGAGTTAAATGCTCTGACAGTTTCATTAGGATCTATTTTCATGCTATAAATTTTTTGATACACCCCACTATGGTTAGTAACTTTCCTAAACTATGTAATAGATTTAACATTACATCAATTCCATTTGTTTATAGATTTTCTACATGATTGAAGAAATAAGCATGTGTAGTATATTTTTAAGTTAAAGTGAATAGTAAACATTCCAAATCTTCATGGATTACATTTATAAATTTCAAATAATATTTGAAATCATTAATGTTCTCCTCTATTTTTCAAACTATGAATGGGGAAATCAAATGAAGGTATCTTTTATGATTCTTAATTAAATAACAGATGTCATCAAGGACATTGATGGAAAATAGAAAGAGCTTATTCATTATGAAAAATGGATTTTAACTATCTTGAATTGGTCAGATTATTTGATTTTTATATATCCTAAGGACACCACTATATTATATTTTCTTATATTATTCTAAAAATGTGATATCAAGGATAAAATTGAAATTTAGTTGGACCTTGTTATCCTTGCTAGTGGATCTAATGTATCCATACTCAATTGAACTTAATGGTAAATAATTATGATCCTTCCTTATAGAACTAGTTGAAATAAGTATATGTGTATTTTATTCATATAAAATAATTTATAGGTGAATATCCACTCATTTTATTATCGATGACTAATCACTCTAAGGCATGAGTTTTATGTATTTTGTTTTATAAATAATGATTTGGTGTAATAACTGTTGAGTATGATTTTTAGTTTCCTCATATTTGACTAATGTCTAATTTATAAATTAAATATTCTAAGAGTAAATCTAAAATTAATTAAATGATATAAAATAAGTTGAATTGGATGAAAAAATACAAAATAGGAAGGAAATGTAGGGTATAATATAAATGGTTCTATGTCTTTGATTGAATAATAAACCCTTCACTTGAGTGATTATATTAGGTTGACTATGTATCATTATCTAATGTGTAATAAAAGCTAGCATCTAACATAAATAATAATAAATAAAATGAATAATATGATAAAATAGTAAATTATAGATTAACCATGATTATAATAAAAACATATTCTCACTATATAATTTCTAACTATATTCAAGTCATTACGAAGACATAAACATGAATTATAATAATACATATAATGAGAATAACACAAGGATCGATCTAATCATGATAATAAAACACATAAATAAATTTTGTATATAAATAAAAACTTAATGGAAATTATTCGAATAAACCAAATGAATTTGGATAAGAAAAACAAATTTACATAAACTAAAAATAATAATTTAACTTTATTGTTTTTATTAACTTGCCAAAATTTATCATTTCTTAAAAAAAAATAAGCAGGGGGGAGGTGGGGGTGGGGGGAATATTCCAAACCTTTTAAAATATATCTCATGTAATGGTCCAAAAACATTTAAAAGGATACCACTTCATTGTAAATGGTGTTTAGTTTTGGAAACCTATAATACCTCTCAAATCTAACTCAAACTATAAAAGTTATGAGATGATTAATACATTTATTAAATATTTCATCAATACACACACTAACATTAAATATTTTTAAAAAGGATGTAAATAAAATGGATTACCTCAATCTTAGACAATGGCTTACATAGTCCTTTTGCTTGAATGGTAATTAGGTCATCAATGTATTCATTTTTATTTAGAGACATGTTGTCTTTGTCACTATAATTTCCTATCATTCAAACCTCTTCATATATGGTTGAATAGTGTTGGAAAATTTTTCCTATAGAATTCCATTCAAAATATATGTTTTAACTTTGTATTGGTTATAAGCCATAATAGATATGGATTTGGAATTTGGTTTGTAGTTGACATTTTAATAATTTACTAAGATTGGTGTTTAATTTCATAATTAGGATGAATAAAATAGATGGTTTTGGAGTTATAACCATAAGTTATCTAGTTTCAAGTGATATCAAAATTGATTCTAGTAAAAACATATATTAGAATACATATTTAATCCACTATTGTAATATCGTTCGTTATAATTAATTATTGCTCAATAATATATGTCAACTATCTCTCCATTTTGAAATTTAATTTTATGACTCACTCTATCATGGGGATTTATTTGACATGTATCAAATTTTCAAAACATTTATAAGTTTATTCACTTTCATTGGCTTTCTTATATTCATATTCCATTACAGTTGGCTTTATATCACTTGCTCAAGCTTAGATTTAATATACTTCATTTTATATTTTTGGTTGACTATGTTATAAAGGAAAAATGGTATTCTATTTCTTTGGCATATAATATTTATTTTTATAATTCACTAAATATATGACTATATATATATATCTATTATATGACGACACATGGTGTGATCTCACTTAGTCACATTATCATGGGCTTCATAGCCATGCACTTTTGATTATCAATATGTGGAGATACAATTTGAAGACACATGGTGAAATATATATGAGTTGCATTGTCATAAAAATTTTGACCCTATATATTTATAGTTTGATCTTGTATATGTAATAAACTTGGGAAAATATCATGTTGTGAAGAAGCTTGTTTAAGTGTCATACATGTGAAAAATAAAAATATTTAGTTATTGTTCAATCCAAATTCTTTTGTTCATGAAATGCCCATGAGATTGTGTATTCCCTAAAAGAGAAGGTGGTACAAATACATAACTTTTTCCTCCATTTTATGAAATATATTGGATTATTCTAGTGCATGGTTTCAAGTAGTTGATTTCATAAATAGATTCTATGTGAATAGTCTCCAAGAGATAGACTGTTACCAATAAAATTTCAATATAAAGTTCATACACATGGGTCTAAATATCAAATATAATTATCAGAGTTTGATTATTATTTATGTTTATAAATAAAAATTGGAAAGGGTAGTTCAATCTTAGAAAACAAACACAAAATGGGAGGGAAGAGTATGGTAGAAAAGGGAGTCTCTAGGTCTAGAATGAACTCAATGCATTGATCATCAAACCAAGTGACATTACCATAGTTATACCACCATCGATGGAGTTTCACTAAAGTTATAACTCCAATAAAATATAGTGGAAATATTCTAAGGGAACTGGGAGTATGAATTCAATATGATCTCTCACTAAATATAAGTATTAGGAGTTTATAGTAAACTACACATAAATACCTTGTGATAATTTGTATATTAGCATATAAATTAATATTAATTCAAAAATGAAATGATATAAATCACACATTGATTATAATATCTAAGAACATCATAATCATAACACACATAAAGTATCAAAGTATTAATCAAACTATCCTAGCATTTACAAGCATTCAAATAATGGAGATGAAATAAAATTGATACTTAAAACAAACCCTTTATAGAAAACATGAATTATATTCATTAAAAAGTAAGTTTTATTACAATAATCAATGTTAGATAACTTTTAAATTCTAGAGAGATGAGAGAAAATGTAGGTGAAATCTTGGTTATAATCTAACAACACTCTCAATCAAATTTTAGTCAACCCCTATATTGTAACATGAGTTTTTCTTATATAGATGAGGATGGGGCTCACCTAAAAATAACATCAGGATCCCATCCTAGGATATGATAGACACTCATAATAGCTACAAATTTAATTCAAAATTCAAAACAAAAAAATCCCCTAAAACCTAAAAAATATCTATGGGGGACCACTTAGTCAATATGTAGAGCCAACTATGAAGGTTTAAATCCCAACTAAATTAATATGGCATCTGTAACCTCAAATTTATCCATGATGAGGTTGAATTCCTTTTCCACATATGTAATATTTATTGGGGGCTCCTTGAATATCACCTAAGCCTGAGTTACTAGCCTCAATTAAACTAGAAATGTGCTTCTATTGACATAAGGACCTTGAAGACCTATTTGATGCTTGTTATGGACTACATTGATATCTCCATCACTACTTGGGATCCTTATTATTTTTCTTTTGTGAAATTATCCCTTGTGAATTGGTCAAATTAACCGAGGTAGAATCCAAATTATCCTTAGTCTAGTAGGGTTGCATCTATGTCCAATACCATAGAGATATTGACCTCATTGAAGTAGGTCAATGTCCTATTCTTGATCTCTTTTAAGGGCCTAGTTATATTAAAATCTATGGCCAACCACTCCTCTATAGTAACCCTCATGTTCTTGGCATACATTTTATATAACCTAATGTATGAAGTTAGAATTAGTTTAAACTATTAGAATATGCCCTTATTAATAACAACTTGTAGCTTCTTACACTTCTTGTTTATCTCCATAATCCTCTCCATGTAAGCTTGGGTCCAGTGGATAAACACATTGGTCTAAGATACAATCTCCAATACCTTACCAATAACTGATAAGAGTATTAAGAGGGAATATTTGACCTACCCAATCATATTTATGGGATAGAATCTCTTCACTTGGGCTTCTAATGTTCAAACATAGATTTCCATGTCCTTGAGGAGATTTTCACACATATCATGAGTTTCTTAGAGAACGGAGAGTGTGTCCATGACAATCCTTTCTTCCCTAATGAAATTTCTCACCTTATTAAGGTAAAACAAATCATGATGGGTCTACAAAACCATTATGTTCCCCTCCTAGATTAATATATGTCTTATTATTCTCTTCATGCTCCCTAAAGTTTAATTGAAGCTCTATTGTATGTCATAGTAATCCTAGGTAGTTGTATTTAGTTCCTATAGCCTTAGGATCATTCCTTGATTTAAAATAGGTATAAGAGGGGTAGATGATATGGTGGTGAAGGGAGAAGCATTAGGTGGAGTGTAAATATAGGAATTATAAGGGGTGAATGAGGAAATTAGAAGAGGTAGAAGGGGCATGGGAATGAAAGGAGGAAGAAGAAAATGGGAGGCCCATGGGAACATTTATTTCAACTACTAATCTTAGGAAAAACACAAATTAGGGGGAATGTACCTATGGAGAGGGTTATAAATAGTGTGAAAGAGATGGGTTGGTTGAATAAAAATCTCATTGTGCCCTGGGTAATGGAAAGAGCATGTCGGGGAACAAAGTCTTGAGGTGGTGTAGTTGGAGTATATGGAAGTGTTAAGGATGGTGGCATAACTTATATTATAGTAGAAGGTTTTTGATTTGGATATATATTATGAGTTTCCTTTTGGTTCTTTTTTAGGATCTTACCTATGTAGGCTATAGATGTTACCATCAAAGGACTAGCTAAGATAATAGGAACTATGAGGGTTGATGTAGATGAATTGGAGCTGCTAAAAGAGGAACTAGGATAACTAAAGTGGGCACCAAGAAGGTTTGTGACATTTGAGGTATTATCCCAATTGTTTTAGCCATGCTTGTTGATAAATATGTTCCTAATAATATCTAGACTGAAGGCACATCCAAAGGAGTCACTGGGAGGGTTCCTAATTTTGAAATAGTTAGGGTGGAGGGGAACAAAGAGGCAAATATGATCAAGAGAATTGAGGAAAAGTTGTTTGGGTAGATGATAGAGGGGGTGTGATGGGGAAAATAGGAGGCTCTAATTGGGGGGCATTATGGGAGTGGAATAGAAATAGTGAGTGGTAGGATAGGGAGTTGGAAGGTGGCAAGAGTGGGGGGTAGAAGGGAAGTGGAAGAGATAAGAAGTGTAATGGATGGAACCTATCCTAGGGCCTATTTTGAGCCTTGGTTTAGGCTCATAATTATACTATAAACCACATCAAACCTTAGTGTTTGTGTAGCCCAAGGTTGAGGTACCCATCACTAAGGTGGCTTCAGTTGGGATATCTATCATTGTATATCATGGGTTAAGATCTATCACATCTAGACTATTATTTTTATTGGAGGAGGAAGAGGTTAGTTGTAGTACAAGGAGTAACTAGAGGAGGTGGAAGTGTAATTACACCATGAGAGTGTAGTAGGATGACCTATAAAATCCTCTTAGAGATAGTAAGAGGAGATGATGCTAGGTCATATTTGGATCAAATAGGAGATGGAGTGGTAGTAGATGGTCTCACCAAAACCTTATCCCATTTCTTCTTCTTTGTTAAGATATGGGAGAATACTTGCTAGTTATCAGTAACATCCATGTAAATCTAGTCATCATCCTCTTCTTGAAAACCATAGTTGATATTAAGATGAGTTAAATATCATGCTAAGTGAGCTTTGATCATACTTTTAGGGTCCAAATGTTAACACTTATCTATTGATATGGATAAGGTGTCCCACCACACTACCATATTTTATACTATTGGGAAGGCCTTATACATGTGTTACCTAATGGCGATCAAGTTTACTGGGAATTCCTTCTACAGGCATTGTATACAAAATCTAAAGATGCCCTCCACCTATTGGGAAGTGATTTCCTACTCTTCTAGATGATCTAACATGAACTACAATAGGTAGAGGGGATATTTAAGGAAACCCTCAATATAGATCATGGTTTCCTCTCTATAGATCTATTAGTACCTAATGGTAGTGATGGAGTCCTAAATTGATTGTGATAGTTGGGACATTGAGGCCTCATTGATAACTTGGTAGAACACTAAATAAAATTACTCAGATATGTCCCATATGTCATTCTAAAATTGGTGGACATATATTTTGTATAATACTGCATGGACTGATGAGCCTCAATAACCCATACAATAAAATACAAAGTCTTTAGTGAGAGTTCCCTATAGACCACATCCAAAAGGTAGCTCATCATATAGAAATTTATCCCATCTTAGGAATCTATGATGGCATTAAACAAATTAAATTTGACCTATCCTCTGATATCTAAAACTTCAGAGTATGTGATGATCATATGGAAAAGGGGCACCCATAGTCCATTGATGTGTAATTAGTCCTAGGACTTAAATAGTTGGTTTAATAAAATCAAGCCTACTCATACTTACTCCTAAAAGGTGCAAACTATGTACACATTTATGTCATCAATGTTAACCCATTTAGCATCTAGGTTCTTAGCCTAATTGTGTAGGAAATTGTATATTTGGTAGGTATTCATCTAGACCTTCACTATTACAACATCATAAGAGAAGGTGTAATACGGTAGGTAGTATTACACCTTGTAATAATTCTTAGAGATATAAAAAATATAGTGTAGAGAGTAGGTGAGTATATCCAATCATGGACCCCATCTTGCACTCAGATGGAGGTGTAAAGGAGGTTACCAAACAAGTCAAAGTAGGAAAATTACTCTAGCTTAGAAGCATCTCTATGAAGTCTACATACTCAAATTATACTTATTGGTTATTTTCATATTTAGGTTTCTAAGTACTTCCTCATATTATTTTAAAAATTTATTATCATTATTAAAATTTATCAACTAGAAAAGAATGCTATCCTCGTACTCAAGTTCAAAATTTGGGTTTGAAGAGGATGCATATATTGAAATGAGATAGAGGAGAAATAATGAGTATCTAAGTGTATGAGGCATGAAACATAGGGGTACTCTATGAGATTTAGAAAGCTAAGGTTTGGAGTGATCTCAATGCTATGCAATGGTAACCATTAGTGATATTTCCTTAGGATTTTATTAAGGAATTCATATAGTCCCATAAATTAAAGGAATTTTGTATCTCAATTTTTATGAATTCAACTTTGGGTTGGTGGCTTTGTTTCCTTTCTTTACTTTTAAATATATAGTTAAATTTATATCCCACAATCCTCTACCTCTATTTGCATTTAGCAATTCCAATGGAAGATTTTAAAATTATCTAGTTGGGCCAAAATTTATATTTCATTAATGCCTAGTGTATGGTAGGCATGTGGTCACATCCCTTAGAGTATTCCATGTTAACTCTCACCTTATGTAATGTTTTATCTACTCATTGGTCCTCCTGTTAATGGTTAATACCTAGGCATGGCTTTGTACTCTATGTCATACCCTTAGGAAGGGTGAGGTCTCACCTAAGGACATGTGACACATCATGATTGGTTCTCTAGCCTCATTTGTACCTTATTATGCCTTTTCTAGGACTTAGTTGGATGTTAGTTCCTCTACCTTTGTAGGTGACATGGCACCTCCTACTTAGGTCAAGCTTTCATAAACTCTTATATATTTGACAAGTATAGGGGATAGCTACTATAAAATTAAGTAACATGGTGCCTCCTAACTTGAATAACATCTCTTATGATCTAACATATTTGATAGGTCTAGGGACTAACTACTATGACATTTAGTGACATGGTGCTTTCTGATTAGGTTAGGCTCTTCTAGGCTTTGACATCTCTAATAGGTATGGGAATTGGCTTCTTTGACACTTGATAATGTGGAACATTTTGATTTTTTTAGGCCCTACCTATATTTTGCATATCTGATAGGTATGAGGACTGGTCATTATGACACATAACAACATGGTTTCTCTTGATTGGGCTGAGCTTTGACATCTATGATAGGTCCACGGAGTAGCCACTTTGATATTCAATGACATGGTATCTTCTAAATAATATAGGTTCTCCTAGGCTCTGACATATATCATATGTTTGAGGAATAACCACTCTAATACTTGTAAACATGGTACTTATTAATTGGGTTAGGATCTCTAAATATCTAGCAAATCTAACATGCCTAGGCACTAGTTTCTCTAGCATTCAGTGATGTGGTAGACTACTCAGATTTACTTCAAAATTAGACTAACTTTAGAATGGTCTAAGTCTATAGGACACCTGCATCTTATACAAGACCTCTGAATTTTTGAGGCTATCTCTTCTTATGTATTAAATTTTCTATATTTACTAAAACCTCCTATGATTTAGGATGAAAAGAGCTATAAGGATTGATGAAAATGGAAATCCTATTTTACTGATGGTGATACACCTATATTACTGGTCCATCCACTCTATTTGAAATCTTAAAACACTAATGAATCTAAAATAGACTAAAATACTAAATATAATGCTTATTATGCAACAATGTTTCACATGGATGTCTTGATGGATGGAAATATTTTGGAGGCAAAGGGAGAGGTCTGATTTGAGACACTTTCAACCTTGTTACACTACAAATCTATTACCAAACTTTGACACTTCATGTAACCTAGAAAAGACAATTCAACAATAAATAGGTGTGACAAGGACATGTTTAAGGGAAAATTCATCCACTTTTTCACATACAAACAATCATATACATACTATGTGTCAACCATAAATATTTTTCAATAATCCATTATATTGATTCAAGACATTTACAAAGCTCAATCTTGGCAGAGTTTCATCATGCCCGAGAGAAGGATCCTAAAATAAGGCCTAAAAACTGAAATATATAGAGAATGATAAGATAACCAACCAATATATTTTCATATAAGTGAGATGAAGAAGTCAACTACACATTAATTCAAGTTAAATTTAGTTATATCTTGCAATAAATAGTCTTTAATCTCATCTCTTTATTCTTAATGTTCTTGCATGCTCCTTTTGCCATTAGAAACAAGGTGGTGGGCCATATTAATTTGTTAAAACTCTTATTTATAGAATTTTATGCCATTATTTGGTTAGATAACTCATAAAAAATATAAAGATAAGTGGATGACATATCTTGAATAAATACCATATAACATGGATTGATTGCTAGTCAACTCATGATTAGTTAACTCAAAGTGATTGGTACTTAAGAAAAGTTGATTAATTTTTATCCATATTTTTCATGAATTATAACTTGGATACTAGATATTCATGTAATTTAAAACTTAAATTTTATTTATGAGGCATGGAGACTCTATCTCAACTCATTTAATATCCCTTCAATGCCATTATCAACTTCAATTATTTGACAAAATAGGCCTACTAGGCTAATTAGGCCTAATCACCTAACTTATTACATTTTATGACCATTATAACCTATATTAAAACATTATAAACTTAAAATATAATTATATTTAGGCCTTTAATGATCCATTATATCATTAAATCGGTCCTTTTGATGAAGAAACATCTGACTTAGTCAAAGTAGTTGACTAGGTCTCTCTACCTTGAATTTTTATAGATCGGCTATTTTGAAAGAGCTCACAAAGGAATTTATATAATTTTTTTAGCACCTTATTATTTTAGGATGAATAAAATGTTCCAAACTTCACTTTTCATTGATTGGCATTGATTAAACTACCTTGTACCTCTATTTGTAGCATTATTTCTTCAAAAAACTCTATTTTATACCATGTGTGTATAAATACATATATCAAAGTACCATTTATATCATCATGTATAATTTTATTTCATGTTTTAATAGTTTACATGATGGTTTATGGGGTGTTAATTACAAAAAAACTTTTCTTTTATCAAAACTACTCTGTAGCAAGGTTTCAGAGCATTTTGGAGGTGAACCTTCTGAACAATGGTTCATAAAGTATAGACATGTAAACCAAAAATTCTTAGCATAAATATTTATTTTATATACCCCTTAAAATTTATTTATAATATTGGTCTCCCATGCAAATGGTGTGCAAAGATATGTATGTAATGATGTTTTCCTGTAGGGTTTTGCTTGTGTTCCATACATGTTTATACTCATAGTGATGGTTCATAAACATAATTCCATAAAAAAAAATTAATCCTTCCTGGATTATAATATAATGTGTCCTAAAATAATTATAATATAATTTGGAAAACCTCCCCTTTTGGTGAAAGATATGAGCTCTTAATCAGGTGGGTCAAATGAGTGTCTTAGAATACATAGTTTGAATTTCTTCTTAAGACAAAAAATGGTTTTTCCATTACTTATCCATTATTTAAATCATCATGATTTTACTTTAATTATCTCATCATACCATCCTAAGGGTTTCATGTTTCTTGAAAAGGTCTAAAAGAGTCTTCTTGGTTGTGTGAGCATATAGGTCTTAAGACTAAAATTTAATCCTAAAAGATTGAATACTAAGTTTAGGGTTTGAAACACATGTAATAGGATATTAGGGATGAATATAATTTTTTCCCATACAACTTCACCCCATATGACCTGATTTTATTTCCTAAGGTTCACTTGCCTCCATCGTCTCTTTAGACTGCCTGTAGGAGTGAATGTATGTCTATGTATATGGAAATAATCAGAGGTGTACAAGTAGTTACTTATTCAAAATCATGTTTTTTGGATTCCAAAATCATAAAATATAATTAAATAATTCTAAACTTATTCAAAGTGAGTCCCTGTCTCTCAAAAACCTTCTTATCTCTTAACTTCTCCACCTTAGGGTTTGCAAGCAGTCATAACTTATTAAACCTTGGGTGACTGAATTTGGTGACTTGCTTAAAAAAATAGAGATATTATTCATTATTAAATGCTTTCATTCTATTATCAATTTTTTAAAATTCTAATCACATGCAAGATTTCTTAAATATGATAAAAAAAACACATGGAAATGTCATGAGTACTAAACACAAGCCTTTTTGGTCTTTCTTGCTTAGCCAACCTTCAAGGGCATGATTTTTATGGAATTAATTGATGTGACCATTCTATAAATGTATGTGATTAATAGAAATTACCTTATATTCTTTTCAATACCTCACATGAGGTCAAACTCTCTATCAAACATTGAAACCCTCTAAGAAGGTCTCCTAGTTCCTTCTTTAGCTATCAACTGACTGGTGGTTGACTGTGTTAAAATAGTGAGCACTTACAAATTTTTTATGAATTTAATAATTATTTAGGAATATTTTTATGTTCATTTATATAATTTGTATCAAAAATTATGTCTTTATTCCACTTGTAGATATCTCAAAATGATAAATTTTCTCAAGAATGGTCCTTGGACATTGAGTGTGTGACTACAATCTTATTATTGTTCCATCATATCAGATATGTTTTGATCCTATCATGATTTAAACAATGTGTATGAGTGCTTAAAAAAATTTATGATTCTATATACATCATTCACAAAATGAATTCTACTCTATTCAATTGCCAATAGTCTTTGATTTTAACCATTATGTTGAGAGGTTCTCAAGGAAAACATGGTGTAGTTCTTTTGACTATGTGTATTCATGTCTTTAGGTATACTCATATATTTATTAGTCTCCTCATATTAATTTAAATATTCTTTAGGTTCTAGATAGGTTTGATCACTTCTTATATTTCTACCAACAAACCAACATGGCTTCCTTACTCTTTATGCACATAGTTTGTAGTTAGAACCTATAGGTTGTGTTTTAAAGTGTATGTACGTTTTATGTCTTACAACACCTCAATTGTATTAAAAGTATTATAACTTACTATTAGACTTTATTTTTTCCAAACATTTCATTATGATGCATAATCTCATGTCCACCTTCTACCTTAGTCAAAACTAAATTTTGCTCCTCGTTAGTTACATAAAGTCACTAAGATGGTTGTTCATGTTTTTTTAATTATCTCATTTTCTATATGAAATTATCATAATATCCTTGATTTTTATTAGATATTTAATTTACCATTATTTATCTCTCATGCTACACAAACTCTATCTCTTCTTTATGGTCAAAACATGCAAAGATAACTTGACTGCATCTTCTTATGGTTTTACTTGATGATTCGTTATAACTTGCATGGATTTTTGTAAGGAAACAAGCATGGTGTACGGTGATTGATACTTATAGATACTTAATGGTGTCCATTGGAAAATTTAATATCACTTTATTCCATATATAATATCCTCTATCTCCAACTTATCTTGATGGTCTCTTAAGAATCTCCTTAAGACTATCTTGAAGCATTCCATATAGTCAGTTGTATGTGATGGTTGAGAGTTATCCTGACTATATATATCATTTAGTAACCTTCTTCATGTTCTATAATTATTTCGCATCTTCATTTCCCCATTAAACCTCTATTTTATCATATGAATCTATGTGATATTGTGATTCTCTCTTCCTCTTTCTAAACTTGGAGATAGGTTTGTCTAGAAGGTTTTAGGTGGATTTTATATTTTGACCTTGACTGTAGCTAAGCTTGTATCACTCTTCTTCATCCTCTAACCCCATTAATTTCTTATTTATTCTTATAAATATTTATTATGATCATGAGAGTCTCCCATAGGCTACTCTACATGAACACTCTTCATGCTTAGAGGTAGGCTTGTGTTCTTATGGCTATAGATGACTAATGATTGAGGTTATAGATTGAGTCTCCTTTGAAAATGAACCTCATATTTATATAAATCCTCATATTATTCCATATTAATCTCAAAACTTAAGTATAAAAACTCATTCAATCTTAAGGATATGACAAACCTCTCCATAATATTGATGTTGGTGAAGCATTTATATAGTTATAAAACTTTATAAGCCTATTATATGTGTTTATATTTAAATGAAAATGTGTCTTATATGAGAGTGAATCTCAGTCATGATTTAAATTTTATGGAAAATTCATATTTATTACCTTGAAACACTATATTTTCCATACTTATCACTTTAACCCTTTGAACACAATATTTTAACCATCAAAACTTGACTTGTATGAGCATTTTACGAACTATATGAAGGTTTTAGGTCCCAAAAACAACCTCTATAGACCACTTGGAAACTTATATTTTCCTTCAAGTTCTCCAATATATTATCTCTCACTTCAAATAGTCCATTAACCTCTCTTTTCTTTTGTGTTTGATCTAATCTCATCCTTACATGATTTTAGATGAAGGATGATAGTGTGCTTGAAGGAAATGACTGCATCTGCATCAAAAATTGAGAAGATCCTCAAAACAAAGTTGATATTCCTCTCCTCTACTCTATTGTAGCTTTATGAGAGAATAAATAAAAAAACATTAAATAATATATCTTGAAGTATCTCCTCCCTTTGTACTTTCATGAAGACTCATGACTATGATAATCTTCCATTAGTTGTAGGTGGATGTTTCATGACTATTTAGTAGTGTTTCAAGGTTTTCATACCTTATCTTGATGTCCATGGTGTTCCTAATTTTTTTTGACTCATATTCATATTTAAATCATGAGATGAAAGTGGGTGGAAGGTGGTGAGATGCTGATGGATCATGGAGATGAGAATGGCGATGGAGTGAAAAGCATGAAATAATGAGGAATGGTAGCGACAAAATAGTGTAGATGGATGAATAAATATAGAGGTGATTAATATCATGAAAAGTATATTATACCACCATATTTAGGGTCTTAATTAGGCATAAGCGCATGTTTAATAAAACATATCAGTTTGGAGACCTTTCATGGACGTTTAGGGTGCTAACATAAAACTATGAGTATGTTAAGATCCCTAACAAATGTTAAAAAATGACTCCAATGGATATGTTGAGAACACAATCATGGCCTTCTTGTTATTAATTTTTTAATAATATTTAAGAAACCTTGAATTAAGGACATATTGTTAGATTTATAATCACTAAGAGGGGTGGTGAATTAAAGATGCAATATAATCTAAATCAATTCCCAAATCTTAATTATTTAGCATATATAAGAGCATACATCACATGAACACATCATATATGTGGGAAACCCTCTTAGGGGTTAAAACACATTAAACCCTACAATATGGACTACAATCCTATAAAATAAGACCCAACATTTATACCAGAACCAACTAATCAAGTAACACCCATCTCTTAGTTTAGTGACACACCAATCCCATAAGGAGTTTCATTCCTTATCTTGATAAGTACCCACAGTAACTAGACATTTAACAAGATTTAACTTAAAAGGAGGAAGCAACCCCATATAAAACCAAGCACCCACTTATCTACGTTAAAAAATCACCTTTAACACCTATTACTACTTTTTAATTGATGATGATCACTTTTTTTTTTCACTCTTTACGTCTAATCTCTCCCAAGATGCTTCTAGGGCTAACTTGCTCAAATTGCCTCTTCTAGGATCATTAGGTTAAATTACCTATGTTTCCTTATACATCAACTTTATTAGATAGAAATGTCTAATATTTTTCACAATATGATGATGCTAACTAACTTGTACCTTCTCTTTGAAAGGTTCTCTTCTTCACTTGAATCCACATATGCACAACTAACACAATTAGTCCAATTA
Source organism: Torreya grandis (assembly GCA_037957365.1). Lineage (NCBI taxonomy): Eukaryota > Viridiplantae > Streptophyta > Pinopsida > Cupressales > Taxaceae > Torreya > Torreya grandis. The sequence continues at coordinate 319,623 of JARHVA010007049.1, forward strand.
GGCCTTATACTTATACCACTCTCTTCCTTTAACCCATCTTTATCAGCTAAGATGATTTACATATTTGAAAAAAAATTAACATAGGTCCATACACATGTTACATTTGAGAACCATACTCATCATAGGTCGATCATTATCTCATTATCCCCAAACCACCATTAGGTCTCAGTGAGAACTAAATGAATTAAGCCTTCATACACACATGTTACATGTGAGATTACTTAGACCACCTTTATCCTTTACCAATAATTATAAAACATAAAAAAATATCTCAAATATCCTATTCATCACTCTCATATGGGTCCATTCCACCTAGATCATCAACTCAACACTTGAACCTCTCAATCAGGTTTTCTTGTTCTGCAGGTCTTCATATATAAAAAAACATAGTCTCAAAATTTTGAAGCAAAAACTCAAGTATTTCACATAACCATATGATTATATCACATGGATGAACCCTTTACGACCCATGTAATACTTATATGTGATTTATACACTTCAACACAAGTTATAAACACTTAAATCAACTCTCTTAAAATGACCACTTAGACTAGTCATAAACACTCAAAATGTAGTCAAGCTATTTTGACTTTCCATATATTATCATGGGAATATAATGAAAAATAAATGACTTATTATAATCCTTTAAGACTTATAAAACAACTCCATACTCATTTTATTCTTCATATATTCTCAAAACACCTTCAAGTCACTCTTTTAACATGGTCACTAAATCTACTAGTGCATTCAACAAATAGAGTCAAATTCTAAGCAATTTATCACACTAAAGAAGGATTGGTAAAACTTAAAAATTACATAAAAATAGTCTTCATGGAGTCTAAAATACTCTCAAATAGTTATTCTATCTTGAAACATCAAGACACAGTCAAGAACAACTCAAATATCCTTCTTAGATCACTTACAGACCATGGTCAAACACATAGTCAAATTTGGAGCTCAATATCTACAATTGTATGAGCAACACAATCTTATAATAAACTTTGTTGATTGCACCTTGAATTCATTTTAAAAATTTCCTGTTACATCAGATTCAAATTATTCCTAGATCAAAAGATATTATCAAAATATTGTAGACTAGTTTTTCCCTTTGCTAATTCAAATGCCAATCATCACTAGTTAAAAATCAAACACTTTTTCATCATCTCATGCTCCTTTAAAGCTTGATCAAATGCACTATGTTGATATCCTTGGTATTTTCCTAGTATTTACCTTGTAATTCTCAATGTCAATCTTATATCTATGTTTCTATGATCATACCACTTAAAATTTCTATGTTCCTTTTATGTATTGACTATTTGACTTTAATCACACCATCGATCTCCATCTATAAGAACACCTATGAGCCAATAATCTTCTACTCAAACTCCATTATTGAGACACTTGTCACTAATGCATACAATCTCACATATCTTTGAAAAATTAGCTTCATGTATGTTGTTAGATTTTGATAAGATCATACACTCGATTAGATCCTTATCCAATCTGATTAAATGCTCACAATTAGATCTGTGATCTGATTAAATGCTCACTATAGATCTTCAATAATGAAAATTTGGCTTAATATGGGAACTTAATGAACTCTACCTAAGAAGCCAACTTTTAAATTTAATAAATTTTGATACGCTTAAATTCATAACCTAAAATTTGAACCACATGATCACCTTTCATATTGGATTCCATCCATTTATCAAATTACTCCCAAAACTTTCACATGTGTGAAATATAACTTCATCAATCTTCTCATTTATTTTTATTTGTCAAGATGACTACTTGAGTTTAAACCTTCATATGACTACTCTAATTAAATCCTTTCTCTTCCGTAATCACTCTAAGCGCTCATAACATTCTATATATTATTATCAACATGACCATACTATCAATAACACCCATCAATTACCTATCCAAGTAAAACAATAAAGAACTATGTAATAATAATGAAGCACCTTGAAACACACTTTTTCATTCTCATCCTAGCATGCATGAAACCTCATCAACATCCTTGGTCACCTTGGATATATCATTGACAAATATCCAACATTCTAACCCTTTGTCATTGATGTCAAACACCAATACAAATCTTATTCTTAGACTCTATCTTTCTCTTCAAGTACTTTCTCCCCCTTTGACATAATGACAAAGTGGGATCAACTCTTAACCTTATGGACCTAAACAAACTTTAAGGAACAATAATATGAAAGGACCACGTTTAATAGATGATAAAAAAATCCCCTTAACATTGTTCATACCTCTTCTTACCTTGAGCTTCTGAAACATGCTCTATGATTACACTCTTCTTTTATCATATATAACTTCTATGAAGATAAAACATGCATAAACATCAGAAACTACATGAACTTATATTGAAAACATTAAAATTTATTTCCCCTAAGTCACATAATCTTAGGCACCCTTTGAGCACGTTTTTATTTTGTATAAAAATACCAAAAAGTCTAATTTTTCATATTAGCCTTGCTTAGAGATCTTGTAGCCCTCACCTATACCTTGTTGAGCCCATAACATTATGTGTGTGAAATTTCCTAGATTAAAAATTCATATATGGATCATTCTCATATGCCCCCTCATGCATGCCAAAAATCAACACTCATCTCTTCCTTTGCAATATACTTATTTCACAAACCTACGAGTCAATTCACCTTCCATTTGCACAAATCATCCTCCATGGAACCAACCATGTACTTCCAAAAGACTTTGAAATAATTTTTGAGAATCCATTTGGCCATTTCAAATTATTGAGTATCCTCAGATCTCAAATCATTAGGAAAACCATTTTTCCAATATGATAAAAAACACTAGATTTATAAGAGAAACTCAGTGAAAACACCACCTTTTGGTTAACACCCATACTTAAAACTATTATAAAACTTATAGATAATCAATACACACATATGGACCAATGTTTGAGATCATACTCATTTGGGAGCCCATACTTCCTATACCATGGTTTTTGACTTGCATACCTTTAAGCACAAGCTAGGAAACTCGAAAGCAAACAAAATTTTCCAATTACACATAAAATATTTTCAAACCTTGAAATCACCTAGAAAACACTTAAATTAATTAAAAACACCTTTCAATCCCACTAATACACCTTGACAACTTGAAATTATTCAAATGAAACCTATAAATCTCTATACCCAACATGTAGGCCTTCAACAGTCAACATGCCAAAACACTAAAAAATGATCATGAAAACATTATGACATCAAAAAGACACCTCATCCACTTTTAGAAATCAACCCTAACTAACATCCACCATGATTCCTCTTTCTATAAACTAACTCCTTAAATCTTAGAGAAAGACATCTCTTTGACATAGTGAGACTAAAAGTCACAAAACTCAAGAGACTTCCATATCTCCATACTTTCATTTGAATTGCAATCCTACCTCATCACCATATTTAATTTTAATGGATCATTAACTTCATTCTTTTATTTATATTTGTCAACATATGCATACAATAGAAACTCTTGAATTTCCTTCATGTCTATCATGGAAAACATACCATGTTTGGTCTCAATCATATATCTCTTAATAAGTTTAGGTTTCCAAAACCATTTGTGACCTCTTACTTGTACACTAGGAGGTCCATACACCTTAATTTTGTTTGATAAATCATTCAACCTATTCTTATAATATATAGCAATGTGACCAACTTTATGACATCTGAAATAGACATGATCATTCATACCTTTTACTTGATGATAATTGTGACTTTCTTTTGACTCATTTTTCCTCTTCTTACACTCTCTAGACAGTCTTCTTTATTTCACCCTAGGATCTTATTTGATCTTATCTTCACTAGATGGTCTTTGCTTTCAAAACCTATTAATATGACTAACTCTTTGACAATTATATCAACACTATCTTCCATACCTTTTCATTTTAATATGGCAGTGATTTCCCTTTGACTCATTACTTCTTTTTAAAAAATCCTTTTACTTATGACCAACAATATCACAAAAAAATAATGGCCCATAAAATATTTAGCATACCTTGAAGCATTTGGTTGTCTGATTAACTTTTTCATTTGATCTTTTACCTAATTTGACTTGTTGTATTTCATTCTATCATATTATTTACATTGTTTTAATCTCTTTTGTTCTTAAATATTTCCTATCTTGATTATGACCTTTTCATGCTCATAATTTAGGGAAACAATATTAGCCTTTAATTGAACACACTCATCTTCTTTATCATTCACTCTTTAGCTTGTTGACTCTAATCAAAATTTGATATCTTTGATGGTCTCCTTATCCTCCTTAGCCTTTTTTTCCATATCATATTTTAATCTACATGCTTTCTCTTCCATAGACTTGATCAGTTCCTGATTCTTCTTTTCTTCTTTCATGGATTTTCTTGATAAACTCCCCTCAAAAGATATAACCTGCACTTCAAAACCTTTGATTATATTACTCCTTTTATGATTCCTCTTCTTTTGTTCCTTTAGTTTACCAAGTACAATCATGATCTCATCTTCTAGATCAACTTCTTCTTCCTTGCTATCATATCAAATTTCTTCATCAAACATGATGATCTTTTCACCCATATTGTACTTTAGATCACCTTCAAGTGGTTAAACTTGAAAAGAAGGTCTTGCTCTGATACCAATTGTTAGAGTTAAAATCACTAAGAAGGGGGTGAATTAATGACTCAAGATAATCTAATTCAATTCCCAACTCTTAACTATTTAGATACATCAACTATAAACATGAAATCACATACATCGAAAGCATACATAAAATCATACATCACATGAACATATCATATATGTGGGAAACCCTCTTAGGGGATAAAACCCACTCAACCATATAAAATAGACTATAGTACTATAAGATAAGATCCAAAATTTAGACCAATACCAATTGATCAAGGAATAGCCATATCTTAGTTTAGTGAGAAACCAATCCCATAAGGAGCTGCTTCTCCTATATAGATGAACATCCACAATAAATAGATCTTTGGCAAGATTTACCTTGAAAGGAAGAGCCAATCCCTTAGGAAAATAAGAAAGAACTAAGAAACCTAGCATATCACCTTGAAAACCTATTTATAATCTTTAATTTATGATGATCACTTTTGTCTACACTCCTCACCTCCAATCTCTCTCAAGCTACCTCTAGGGCTAACTTACTCAAACTAACTCTTCTAGGCTCATTAGGTCCAATAACATGTGTGTCCTCCTACATCAACTTAATCAAATAAACATGTCTAATATTTTTCACACTCTTATGGTCCTAACTAACATGTACCTTCTTTTTCAAAGGTTCTCTTCTTTGCTTGAGTCCACACATGCACAACTAGCACAATTAGTCCAATTTGACCTTATACCACTCTCTTCCTTTAACCCATCTTGGTTGGACAATATGATTTACATATTTGAAACACACTTAAACTATTCCCATACACGTTTTACATGTGATAACCATACTCATCATAGGTTGGTAGTTATCTCATTAGCGTCAAACCAACAATAGGTCTTAGTGAAACCTAAAACAATTAAGCCTTCATACTCACATGTTACATGCGAGATTACATAGACCAAATTTATACTTTACCGATGCTTAAAACACATAAAAAATATCTCCAATATCCAATTTATTTCTCTCATATGGGTCCATTCCTCCTAAAACATCAACTCAACAATTGGACCTATAGGTTAGGTCTCTTTGCTCTTTAGGTTTTCATAAATGGAAAACAAAATCTCAAAATTTTGAAGCAAACACTTAAGTATTTCATGTATAAATATGATTAGATCACATGGTTAAACCCCTTATGACCTATAAAACACCTCTATGTGATTCAAACACATCAAAACAAGCTCTAAGCACTTAAATTAACTCTTTCAAAATGACCACTCAAACTAATCATATACAGTAAAAATACAATCAATATATTTTGACTATCGATATCTAATCAAGGGGATATCATGATAAAAAATAACTTATTATAATCCTTTGAGACTTATATAAAATCTCCATACTCATTTTATTCTTGAATTTTAGTTAAAATACCTTGAACACACTCCTACAACATGGTCACTCAATCTGCCGATTCATTCAATAAACATAATCAACTTCTAAGCAATCATTCATAGCAAAGATGGATTAGTCAAACCTATAAAATCCATACATATAGTATTAATGGAGTATAAAAAATGATCCAATATCTATTTTATATTTATATATCAATACACTATCAAGAACAACACAAATATCCTTTTTGGATTAGTTATAGACCATGGTCAAACACACAATCAACTTTGGAGCTCAATATCTACAACAGTATGAATAATCAAATATTTTAATCAACTTTACTAAATTCACCTTGGAGTCCTTTAAAACATTTCCTTTTCCATCACCTTCAAATTTGTCTTGGATCAAAATTTATTAAAAAAATACTTTAGACTAGTTTTCCCTTTGATAATTCAAATGTCAATGGTCATTGGTTAAATATCAAACACTTTGTCATCATTTTATGATCCATAAAATCTTGATCAAATGGTCTCTATCAATCTCCTTAGGGGTAGAATCATCTTTACGTTGTAATGATCACCATTGATCTTATATTTGTGATTATATGATCATGCCACATGGTAGCTCTACATGCCTTCTATGCATTAACTATTTGACTCAAACTACACCATCAATCTCCATTTGTACAAACACCCATGATCCATTGATCTTCTACTAAAACTCCATGATTGAGACAATTGTCACTAACACCTATAGTCTTAGTTACCTTTGAAAAATCTACTTCAATCATGTTATTGGATCACTATTTGAAAAGATCATATGCTCTATTGGATCCTTATCTGGTTAGATTAAATGCTCACCATTAGATCCATGATCCTATTAAACTCTCTTTGTAGATCTTTGATAATCTAAATTTGACTAAGTATGGGAGCTTAGTGAACTCTACCTAAGAATCCAAATTTTCACCTTAATAAATTTCACTAATCTCAACCTCATGACATGAAATTTTAACCACATAATCACCTTTCATAGTGGAATCAATCCATTTATCAAATTAATCCTAAGACTTTCACACATGTGAAATATGGCATCATCAATTTACTCATTTATCTTTATCTATCAAGATGACTACATGAGATTAGAAATTCATATGACTAATCTAATTAATTCCATTCACTTTCATAAGCACTTTAATCACTCATAACATACCATAAGGTATCTACAACATTACCATACTATCAATAACATCCATCAACTACCTATCCAAGTCAAACATTATGGAACTATATGAGACCAATGAAGCACATTGAAGTAGACTTTGTCATTATAATCTTAAAACACATGACACCTTATAAAAATCCTTGGTCATATTTGAGACATCATTGAAAAACCTCCAACACACATTAACATGAATAGTACCCCTTTAAATAATATTCTAACAACTCTTGAAACTCTTTCTCTCCCCTAAACTGTACAACTCTCTTCATATGCTTGTGGGTTATAGATATGTACTATTATGCCTTCATGATATCCATATGACACTCAAATTTGTGAAAAATAACTTAATAATTCCATGGGAAGGTGAATCTATTCCTGATAAACACCACAATCTTGAAATCTTCTACCATGAAGCCTTGATTAAGAGAAAATGCAGAAAACTAACTACATACTTGGATGAAGGAGGGATAGTGAGTGAATTTAATTAATTTGGATGGTTCTAGAAGGAAATATGAATAAATTGATAAATTATTTCCTTATGTATAAGCACTAGGAGACTAATTTCTTTTTCCAAAATTTTAGAACTTTGGCTTTCTCTCTCATGGTCGTACCATATGCAAACCTAAAGGACTCTCTTGATGTGAAAAGAAGCAAGGTGAAGTATATGAACTAATTTTGGGCCTATTTTGTAACCTTTTTCCTTAAATATCTTATTAAATACCTATCATTCAATCTTATTCAAATTATTTGCCTCAGCTATCATCAAAAGCCATATAAATTCATATTCCCACATGAAACTATATGAAAAAGCTCCTTTTCTTGTATGTTGTTCAAACATGGAGTTTATCACCACCTATTTAAGGTGAGAAGTAGAATACCATGAGTAAAAAATCATGTTATAATAAATTTTAAACCTTTTTACATGTTTTTGGGGCCAAAATTTGCACACGTGAGCCCTTTAGGGCCAAAAGATGCCTTCTAGTTGCATGAAAAGATACTTTCCAAAGCATGAAACTTTGAATAAAGATAATGAAATTTTAAAATAAGGTATATGGATGATTTATTGGCTTTTTTGACTCCAAATGATCATTAAAATGCACAAAAACAACATTTTTAGTCAAAATATGCCTAGTAGACCACCTTTTAGAGGTTTGTAATAATGCTAAGAAAAGTTTAAAATTATAATGGTTGGTATTTGTCCTTAATATTCCAAATTAATAGGTTCATATGTATTTATAGGTGACCTTAAACCTCCTAATTAGCTAGGCTCTCCTAAACTCTTACATATTTGATAAGTATAGGGATTAGTTACTCTAACACTAAACAACATGGTGCTTATTAATTGGACTATGCTCTCCCAGGCTATGACATATTGATAGCTCTAAGGAGTAACTAATCTAACATTTAGTGAAATGATGCCTCTTTATTGGGTTGGGATTTATTGAGATCTAAAATCTCTAATAGCTTTAGAGACTAGCTTATCTAGCACTTGGTAATGTGTCACCTTCTGATTTGACTAGGCCCTCTTAAGATTTGACATCTATGATAGGTCTAAGGAATGGTTTATGTGACACTTATAAATGTGGTTCCTCCTAATTGGGTTGAGATCTCTTGAGATTTGACATCTCTAATACGTCCAAGGACTATTCACTCTAACATTTAGTGACATGGCATCTCTTGATTAAGATAGTCTCTCCCAAGATCTGACATCTATCAAAAGTCTAAGGATTAGACACTCTAACACTTGGTAACATGGTGCCTTTTAATTGGGTCAAGATCTCTTGATATATAACATATTTGACATGCCTATGGAATAGACTCTCTAATATTTATCAATGTGGTTCCTTTTGATTGGGTGAGGCTATCCTAGGATTTAAAATCTGTAATAGGTTTAGGTATTATCCACTTTGACATTTGACAACATTATGCCTCCTAATTGGGATAAGCTTTCCAAAAATTTGACATCTCTAACATATTTGGGTACTGGACAATATGAGATTTTGCAATATAGTAACTCCTAATTAGGTCAAGCTCTCCCAAGCTCTAGGAAATTCACAAAAATACTAAGAAGTGAAAATACATGTAATACATTTAATACATACTCATCTATCATTATGATTTTGATTTAGTAAAAATTATCATGGGTCTATTACTCTAGGAAAGGAATGAGACTATGAGAAATTATGTTATAATCAGATCTACAATGTTAGCACCATAACCCATAGATAGACAGGTTTACCTTTGTCATACAAATAAATAAGGCTTATTTCTACTTAGGGAAATCAAAGTGACATATTATTCTAATTATTTGAACTCAAGTAAAACTGATTATAATAAAATAAAGGAACTTTGAGATTTGGTTCCTATGTTTTTTAGAGGTGTCCCCAATTTTGAAGAAAAGGGGACATGTTGGCCATAACAAATGGTGACTTCTATGGGGAAATTGATGAGAAGAAATTATAACCCATCCAATTTGATTTTCTCTCCTCGCATTTAAAAGAGATTATAAAATGGATATTTATTCATGACATAAAATATGAGGCACTAAAGTCTTTCAATATCAAGTGGCATACTGACCTTTCACCTTATAGATTACCACCATTGGGTGTAATAAGTGATTTTCATTTCCCATTTAATCCTAGATTTTATTCAAGTAATATAGGCTTGAGTGGTTATCAAGATTAATTTGGGGCATTGATGACTTGATGGATTAGAGGGGAGACAAATAGGGTATTTATCTACTTCCATGTGAGAATCCATAGCCCCAATATATACACCACTATTCTCATTCATGGCCTTCCTCCACTACTAGACATGATAGAGAACCTACAATAGAGGCTTCATGTATAACATTTTTCATGTAGACTGAAAATTTAGATTCAACATCATTTTCTTATACTTTTCCAAGTTTCCCTATGAAAATATTATCATTTATTAATATGATCCATTGAGGATTTAGTACCAAGCCAAGGGTGAATGGATGATAAGGAAGCTTTGAATACCCACCCAGTCTTTGATTGATTTAGATAATTTAGTATTTTCTTGATACATCATATTAAGTGAAGCTTGGTGGATTTAATACAATGTGGGATATTTTAAAATCAACGTGTTTCTTTTAGAATCATTATCCTCTCAAATTCTAATGTCAAAATTTCTAATTACCATCGAAACTTGATTATATTTAAGGTTTGAACTTGTGTCTACGTACTTTTCATTAATCCTTTTAAGCTTTGGCCATTACATAAAGTAGTTACTAATAAATTTGGGAATTAGAGGAACACTACAAAACAAAGAGGGAGGTAGAGGGAAAAATATGAAACACAATAAAATACATATAAAAATTAAACACACAATTAAAATAATCATATCTAATATATACATTACCACATCTACCTGGATTACCTAGAAACTAAGTTGGAGGGGATAACCAAGAAATAATGTTTTAGGAACTATCTGTTTACTATAAGTGGTAGCTCATTGACCTCAATATCTTTAAGATAGAAGGTGTTTTGACCCAATAATTTATCTATTTATTGTTTCCACTTATATTTTCACCATTTGAGGATATGTCCTAGCTCTCATCATCCAAGTGGCATAATTGAAATACTTATAGGCTGTGGGTAACCTAATAATGAGGTGAATCTATATATAGGGATAGCTCCCTTGATGTGCCACTTTTAGATAACTACTAAACGTATTTTTGGGGGAAAAAGGGAGAGAAAATTAAAATTAAATTGTCCTAAATGAGGTGATACACAAAATTATTTGATGACTACCAACCAGATGCATGTTACACATGAGAACAAGGGACTAACTAGACATACACTTCTCTAATTTGAATCTTCTCACATCAATATTTCATTATGAGTTTGGGATGAATGTTTAGGCTAGGAAGACTAGACAAGAGGCCTGAAATGGAATTATTTAATAATCTAACTCAATCAACCTTGATGTTTCATAAAACACTTCACATGACCTACATGAAGAAGCTACAAATAGGTTGGAGAATGAGACAACAATGCTAAGGAAACCATTGTCATCACTAAGAAAGATCCATAATTCAAGTTAAAAAATTATAAATATTTATGGAAGAGGTAAAAATTGTTAGTCTTTATTGATCCATGGTATGAAAATAAGTAGGGCTTCACCATACTCAGGTGGAACATAATTTACAATGGCCAAAAAGGCTAGTTTTTATAGAACTTGAGAGAGTGAGGAGGAGAGATAAGTCTAAAGGAAATAAACAAACTTGTCAACATGAGAAAATTAGTTTCATGTGCATGAGAAGATAATGTTAAATTGATCATCCAAAGTCAAGAAACATAACTGTCACCCCAAGTCATGAAACTCGTGAAATGTGGCATGAAATTCCATTTGCTGGCTCAAAAAACTACCTTCATTATTCACCTCTATTTGAAGATCCCAAAATTGATTAGAGATAAGTACAATGATTGTAATTATGAGAAATAGTTTCATACATGTATCTCCATGCATTTTTAATAGTTTTGATCATTTGAATTCCTTTGAAAGTTAGTTATCACCATCTATAATTAAATAAACTCCACTTTCACACACCTTGTACACTTGGATTCCAAAAAGGCATCAGTTTTCCATGAAAATTAGTAAAATAGAGTGTATTATACTTGGAAAGACCATCTAGTTTGTTAAATTCTCAAGTAGACCTTAAAAATACATCCACTTGAACCTCTTACACTTCTCACCATCATGTTCACTATTCCAATTTTGACTAGCTAAGATGAAGCAGATGGTAAACATACCTAAGTTTTTTATGGAATAGTAAATAGACATGGGGTGTTACATTATCTATCTTCTTTCCAAAGTTTATTTCATCTCTTGAAACCTCTTATAACCTACAAAATGCACAAAATAGTAAAAAATACCTTGTTTTGTACTCCATTCATATAACTCAGTACATTCCAAAAGGATGGGAGGATATTTTGAGAGTATTATACAAGGTTAAATAACTTTCATGTTAATTTAAACCCATTTGGATAACCCTAAAACCTCATATTCCTAATTAGGTCCTTATCCAAGGGTTTTAGGGTATGTTTGCCTTTAAGCTTTATTTATGAATATTTAACATTAGATAGGGAAAATAATGACACAAAATGGTTTATTAGGGCCCTTAATGGCACCTATAAATCTATTTTATCTCCATTTAATGCATCAACGTATATATGAAAAAAAACCAAACTTCTCCTATCAAGCTTGTTTCTTTATTGCACACATGCCTAAGTTAGTTTTGAATTCAAAATTGGATTATTTGTGATTTAGATACATACCAAAATATTTAACACATATTTTATGATCCCATAAACATTATATAATAGCCTATAAAACATATATAAGGATATAAGTATAAGTTACTTCCCATTTGGACACTAGGACAAAACCTTACCCAGTTTAAAAACTCCTTTTTCAACATGCTTAGTTTCCAAGAGGGCCCTTGCAGGTGTAGTATTTTGAGTTACATATAGATGGTAATCATGAGATGGTCCATATAATTTAGAATTTTATTTCATGGTAAATTTATCTCATCTCATGGTATTTACATCAAACCTTATGATGTTTTAGATCTTCAACAATCTCACATACCTCATTTTCAACATTGAATCCTATTATATGACCTATAGGTGCATGCTAATGTCAAGAGACTGAGTGTTTAGGTAATGAACATGAAAATAAACTTATAAACAAATATATTCTCTTTAAAATGTGTCAAATATGGATTATAATAACAAATATATTGAGTCAAACTTCTATACCTCATTTTAACATTTGAAACCTTCTGTAGGCACCTAGCTGACTATGTATGACAGTCATAGAGCAAATTGAATATATGGTTATTATTATTGAAATTACATGAATATTATGTTTCCACTTATAATTTCCCCCCTTGATGATATTATTGGCTCTCCTCATCCAAGTTGCACAATAGAAACATCCTTCTTGCTGTGGGTAACAATGTGTTGAGATGGATCTCTAAAAGGGCTAGTTTCCTTGATGTAATTTCTTGCCTATAAATTTTCAATGAAAAGGGATAATATATATATATATATATATATATATATATATATATATATATATATATATATACATATATAATATAACAAAGGTGATTAAATAATATTATATTCCCTCTTATGTACTGAACTTGTACTACTTAGAGCTAAACAAGGCATATTTCAAACAAAACTCACGATTCAACTTGCATTTTAACATCAATGTTTCATAGGATAGCTTCAAGAAATTATTTGATACTTAGGAGATCAATGAATGAATATTAGAGATAATACAATTATATACCATTTATAAGACACTCCGAAACTTGAAAATAACACTAAAAAAGACCTATGACAATCACTCTTCTACACACTTGGTGAACAATCAAGGATAACATGTTAGATAAGATCATCTTCTACTAGACAAGACCAACAATATTGTAATAAAAACCAATCGTAAAACAATTGAGTAGTAAAAATCAATTTATTATTTCTTAAAGATTCATTCAAGTACAAATTTGGCTAGGTTTTCACCATCAACCAATGGATGTTACTAAAAAGATCCAAAAGAGCCAATATTTATAGCCTTTGAGAGAAGATCAAGACAAAGGAAGTGCAGAGGTCACTTGGACACTTTTAAATATAATAAAAAAGATTAAAATTTCATGATAAATAGATATGGGATGAAACATGTAATATTAGGAGGTACAAATGTCCATACAAGTCATGAAACGTATGAAAAATGGCATGAAACTCTGAGTCTTGGCTCATAAAACTACATACATAATTTAAACCTATTTGAACATCTAACCAGTAACTAGGGATAGGTATGATGATTAGGATAAGAGTTAAGGCCTTAATTAATACATATCCATTCATTTTTTGCATTCTTACCCATTTGTAAACTCCTATAAGGAGGCCATCACTGTCTATAGTTTAAAAAACTCCTTTTTCAGTCACCCCTCACACTTAGCCTCAAAAATGCCTTCATTTTTCCATGAAAATACATGATAATTAATTAATGGAACCTATCAATACCCTCCATGGACTTAGAGGCATCATGCATGCTTTAAAAAGGCCCAAACTTGGAGTTTTCACCCATCTCAACCTTGTGTTCACTATGCTAGTTTTGATTGCCTAAAAAGAAAGCCTTGTTTGGACACATAGGAATATTTTAATGGAATAATATGTCCATATATATTTATTATAATTCCTAATATTCCACGTAAACATAATTTCATCTTGAAATGCCTCTTGTAGCATGAGAAAACACAAAATAATCAATAAAACCTTCTTTATCATGTTGTCTATATAATTTTGTAAACTCATCCTAGTGGGAGATAGCCTCAGGGAATCCTATACATTTTAAAATAAATTTTGTTACTAAAATATTTCATTAGGATAACTTTTCAATATCATTTTCTTCATCAAGTCTTACCTGAGGGTTTGGTAGGGTTTTAAGAAGTTTTATGTCTTAAGATTCATTATTAAATAGTGGACATTGGAAATACAACTAAATGCCACAAATTTGAAAATAATATACCCTTTTAAATCCTCAAAATTCCTCTAATTCCCATTCATAATCTTATAAAATATATGAGTACTTGAAAACACCCATCGAGCTTATTTTCCTCTTTTCCTACATGCTTGTACTATGTCAAGGCTATAATTATTTTTCATTTAGGTCTCCTTTCACTCAAAAAGCACAAACATGTATATATACACCTTTTAATCATGTCTAAATCAACTAGATATCCTTCTAAGAGTTGGAAATGAAGGTGGACCTCAGAATGGTTCCAGGTCTCTTGAAGGCCTAGGAGGCCTAACCTACATCTAGTTGTCTTTGGCTATTTGGAATTGTATTTCATGTTTATTATGGTGTATAATTTATGTTCACATTATATTTGAGCTTAAAAATCTACTACGTGTCTCTCTAAGCACCCTTTTTCATCTTCTTCTCTTACTCACCAACCAAGCCTAGTTGGAAACCTTGGGGATTGACTACATATAGTTGTTCAAGAACCTTTTCTAGTTGATTTCATCAATATTGAGACAAATTCATGTTATTTTTATCTCATCACAAGTTAATACATCATTTTAAATATTCAAATGATGTTTCCAAGGCACCCAATACGCATTTGGGTCATATTCTCTCCCTTTTCTACCTTTGTGTAGGCTTAAAAGGGACCTTTCTCTCAGACAAAATAGAGGCTATGTACCTTTTATTTCATGAAAAACACTTACATGAGTATGTTTATTTGGTCATGATTACTCCCTACATAAAACATTTAGATTAAAAATACCTCCCTAGCATCCTCAAACATGAAAAACCCCAAAATAAACTTTATGGCATTGACTATTTAGAGGCTTGAATTAGTTTCAGGCCAGAAGTGGATTTATTGTGATTTATTTCTCACTATAACATCTTGGAAACTTCATTTATGAACACAAAATCATTTTAAATATATTTAAGTTCCAACCTTATGGAATAAATGTGATGGACTTCTAATTTGGGCACCAGGCCTAGTTATGTTTAACAGGCCTATCTGCATCTTTTTGAACGTGCAAGGAAATAAGGCAAGTCATATCACATTTTAATTGTCCCTCATATTTATTTATTTGAGATAAAACTATGAATCCTATTGATAATTTTAAATAAATCCTAATCTACCCCTTCTTCTCTCTAAAGAAGCTCACCTCTTGCCTTACCTACATTAGTTTGTATCTTTGTGTATGTGTGTAGAGGGGTTTTGGAGACCTGTGCAAGTTTGTATCTCTCTTGTTTTTAGTTAATTAGGTCATTATTTCCTTCATTTGTGTTTCACATGATATTTCATCAGGAGTAAACCCTTTCAAATCTTGCTTATGTACCTTGATCTTCAAGATTGAGCCTCTCTAGGTGCTAATTGAGACACTTTTCTATAGGTGTCCATTGGCCTCAATTAATCTCAAATAAGATGTGAAAATATTATAAATAAAATCCTCATAGTTACCATGTATGTAATTTTACTATTATCTCTTTTTAAATCCTTAAAACATCACCTTAGTATCAAATTTTAGGTTACTGGTCAGATTGAGACCATTCTGTCTGTAGGGTTTGCTATAGGTGCATTCATCTCCTTTGGACCTTGATTATGGTGTATTAATATCTATCTTAAATTTTTTCCATTACCTATCCTTTTATTATACTTTTATTTATCATGAATAGGCTTAAGACATCACCTTAGTTTCCATGTTAAGCAACTGTTTGAATACCCTATTATTTGACCCCTATAGGTGGATGTATAGGAGCCTATATATAGACTAAGGATAGACTATGGATCAAAACATGATGCCTCATTAAATGGTTTATTAGATAATTATTATTTAATTCAAATATTATAAACCTTAAAAACGTGGTACATAGCTCAACCTATTACTTTTGGGTGAAAAATCCCTCTTTGAGGTCACAGACCTATAGATATCACTATTTATTCATAGTGCTTTTGAGGGCATATTTTAGACCTTAAAAAAACTATCTCCCTCTACACTTTGAAACTCATTCTTGGTAGATGTCTTTTTTGTGCTATGGTATATACATTGAACTGATTTAAGTACTTGAAACCTCTTGCAAGTATGTCATAAGGGGTCTACAAAAAATTCTTTGGTCTCTATTTTATCATTTTAGGGAAAAGCTCCCTAAACCCAATCCTTTATCTCTTTAGTATAACTGAAAACACTCCTTTTCTCATTCAATCACATTTTATTGGTCTTGTCATGGTATAAATACCATATACCAACCTTAATTAGGTGTCTAATTATTTTATCTTTTCCAAGAGAACATTTTAATAACCTGTTCAGCCACCTGTAAGTGGATGCTTTGATATACCAGCTATGAACTAAAGATGAAAATATTGAACCTTCAATGAAAGTGAACTTTTTATAATTATATCAAACATGCCAATGCATCTATATCAATTTTAATAGGTTGGGAAACATATTTTACCCTTCCACACTTCAGCATGATGTTAGCAAATCCTTGTATGTGTACATTTGGATCTTTTATGCAGGCATGACTTGGATTTGGGTAAGAACATGTTGGGGAAAGGATTTAAAGATACTAAAATTCATTTTTAAACCTTAAATTGAGTGATCTCCATCAAGGACACTATAAAACCAGCTTTTATGCACCCTTTCCAACATGAAAATCACTTTCATATATGTGGGATATAACAATCAACAACATCAAATTACTATTTAACCATAGTGAATATTTTTTGGAACACCTTTTCACCTTTTAAAAACATATAAATCTTGGACAACAAAAATACCCTGATTATCACTCCTTGAATAAGTTAAGTCTATATAGGTGAGTACAAGTGAAACCAAGCATGAAGTTGACAATGGAGGAAAAATAGGTTGAAAACTACTCAAAGGATGACATGATGGAACAAAAACATGGAAGGAGAATAAAATATTAATTTTAGGCATGTGGGACATCCTTTTCCATTCACACAAAACCTCTATAAAAGAACATATTTTTGGAACAAGGTAGAAATGACTGTAACTTCACTCCTTCACTCTTACTTACAAACTGATTTAGCTGGATCATTAAGTAAAATAAAAATTGAAACAAGTCACGCAGGACTTGAGGTAAGGGAGTAAAAATTATCTAGAACCAATATCATCAAGTGAATTTTATGGACTTTCACAAACAAGAGCAAAACTTGTAGGGTGCATAGATTCGCAAGGAGATTTAAAAGGTCAACTTCTTAGGAATGGTTCATAAAGGTTAGACCACAATTCCTCTATAAAAAACCATGAAATTTAAGTTAAATGAGTTTAAAATATACCCCAAGATCATTTTTTGTAAAACCCCTTATGCTAACCATACCAAGTACAAATCTACAAGTCACTTTTGCTTGCCAAGAAAGGTCAAAAGGAGTAGAATGGTTTTGGCATTAAAATGACACATCCATATCATTTTAAACATGTATATAAGCATGTGGAATTTGAATATTCACATTTAAAAAATTTCCAATTGGTACTCTTCCCAAGGAGGTCATACAAGTGCCATTTATTTCTCTTTTCACTAGAAAACTACATTTTCTTCTGCATAACCTAGCATCTTTATTTTTGTTAGTTGGTTAAGATTAAAGTGGACATATGGGTCATGGCATCATTTTTTTGAACCTTTACACTTCTCAAAAAACTTTTACAAAGAATTGAATGCACCTTTTTGACCCCTAAATTGAGTCAAAAGGACATGTTGGCTAATGAAATTTATGACCACGGATAATAAATCATTAAATGACATTAAATGACCTATAAAACACATCATGAAAAAATATTATACCCCCTAACACATCTATAAATCCAAGCTTTTTACCTATGGGTACCCTAATTTGACCTAAAAGTCATATTTGGTCAACAAATTGGTGACTCATAGGGGGAGTATGCTGACTATATTAAGGACCAATAGTCTTATCCTATCATGGGCCAAGGTAATTAATGGATTATTGAAGACATCTAGCAAAGAATTGCCTAAAACACACACAAAACAAATACAACACACCAATGAAACACAAGACAAAGCAAGATACAAAGAAGATCCACACATGTGAATAAGTACTTATGGAACACAAAGAAAGCAACAAATTATGTACAAGTAGAGAGGAGAACCTTAGTAATTATGTTTGAGATATATCCCATTGATTGGGATATGAAGTTCCTCTCTATCAAAATTTGAGAGTTGGAAATCATTAAGTTGCTTACAATAGGTGATAACATAAGGGCCACTCCATAAATCATCAAATTTTGTTTATCTTCTAGGCTTACCCCTATCTTCATCCCACTTTAGAATAATGTCTCCCTCTTTGAAACTCCTTAGCATGGATTTTTTGTCAATTATCTCTTTATTTGATCTTGGTGAGATCTCATAGTTTCCATATCTTGATCTCTTGTCTCCTCAAGTTGCATCAACTCACACAACTTGACTTCCATGCTTTCATTCTCCATCAATTATAGCTAATAAGTGAGATCTAACACTAGTAGATCAATTGAAATAGGCATTCTAGTTTCTCTCCCATAAACAAGTATGTATGGTGAGTTTTCAATGGCTTTTTTTTGGGTGATCCTATCACCCCAAAGAGTTGTCTTTAACTTGGAATTCCAAGTCCTTTGGTTCTCCTCCATTGCTATATTTATGATTTTTATTAGGTTCTTGTTGGTGGACTTAGCTATTCCATTCCCTTGTGGATAATAGTTGGAGGAGGTACTAGGATAGATGTCATGCTTCAAAACACATTTTCTTGTCTTCATCCCAATGAAATCCAATGCATTATCTAAAATTATTGTTGAAGGATCTCCAAGCCTTGTCACTATGAATTTATAGAAGTATAGAATTAAACTTTCATTAATTTAGTTGAGATAAATAGCCTCTATGCACCTTGTAAATTAATCTGTAGTAGTTAACACCCATTTATGGCTAACACTTGAAGGTGGGTTGATTAGGCCTATGAAATCCAAACCCCATTGTATAAAGGGTTGATAAACCTAGATTAGATGAAGAGGCAAGGTAAAAGGATTTTTTTTACCATTAAAGAGAACACACTTTTGATACTTATTTACCCAAGAATGGGTGTCTTTGAACAAACTAGGCCAAAAGTATCTAGCTCTCATAATCCTAGCAGTTATGTTTCTTAGAGCAAAGTGATCACCAACTAATCCATCATAAAATTTAAGAATTTTTTTATCAATATAATATGACTAAACACACCTCAAATTAACACACATTATAATTCGTTACTGAAAAACACTCCATAGACAAGTACATAAGGAATTGATTTTA
Source organism: Torreya grandis (assembly GCA_037957365.1). NCBI lineage: Eukaryota > Viridiplantae > Streptophyta > Pinopsida > Cupressales > Taxaceae > Torreya > Torreya grandis. The sequence continues at coordinate 339,708 of JARHVA010007049.1, forward strand.
ATCTAAATACCTTCTTCTAGATCTATCAAGGCCTTACGAACACTCACCATTTTGAAGAAAATGGATCATATCTTGTGTCTAAATCCTCATTTATGAATGTGTATCTATCATAAGGTCATCATGGAGTGATAAAACAACTTCCTTAAATTCTTTCAACTTCCTTATATTCTTTCAAATTTTAAGCAAGATGTTCACATATCCCTCTTCCTTTCACTAGCTTGATTGTCTTGATTTCCACATCATATTCCATCACTTTAGTGATCCAACCAACCCTTTTTTCATTCAAATCTCTGCTCAAAATGAATTCTTTGAAACTAGTATAAGGTACCAATATGTGAAACTTGTTTTTAGATAACGTGTTCCTAAACTACTTTAGTCTTATAACAAATGAAAATACTTGCTTCTCAATAAAGTGTATTTTACCTCATAACCTTCTAAACCTTGACTAAAGAAGGTAATAGGTACTCCAAGTTTTATTCATTTTATTTATTAATCATGGTAGATATTACCTTTTCATTTATAAAGGTATACAAGTTGAAATCCTATGAGAAATTAGGACTTGTAGGAGTTGGACATTAGGTAATGGCTTGTTTAATCTCTTCAAAACTTTCCTTCCTTATTCGAGTCCAAGTGAACACTCCATCCTTCCTTAGCATAGATATTAGAGGATTGAATAAATTATCATTCATAAGTATGAACCTCCTTATGAAATTAATTTTCCCAAAGAAACTTTTCAAAACTTTTTTTTTTAGGAAAAGCCAATGACAATATTGAACTCACCCTTTCAGGATCTATGGATAGTCTATTCTTTGAGAAAATGTGTCCTAATATTTTGCCTTCATGGATAAAAAAAACAAAATTCTTTGGATTTAGAGAGATTTTAAACTCTCTAAATCTCTCAAAATTTTACCTAAGGTTATTCAAGTGATCCTTTGCATCCTTATAAAAAAATGTGGCATCATCAATATACACCAACACAATGTCATTTATTAGTCCTTAAAAATCCATATCCATTGCACGTTGAAATGTAGCTCCAACATTAGAAAAGATAAAAATAATTTTCCTATATGAACATGTACCTCATTTATTATTAAATTCTATCTTATATTTTTCACTTTCCTTCACCGAAATTTGATTGTACCCAAAATATCCATTAACGAGAGAAAACCTTTCACTACATGCCACAACTTGAAAAATTTGTTCCATGGAAGGAACATGATAATTGTCCTTCAAATAAACTCTATTCAAGTCACTAAAGTCAACACACAACCTAATTTACCCACTATCCTTCCTAATAGGGATTAATTTTACCAATGAAGATGAATTCTTAATAGGGAAGATGATTTTGGATTCAATCAACTTATTGAGTTCTTTCTTCATGAGAGGCTCAATCTTAGGATTTACTATACTTTTTATTTTCTTGATAGGCATGGAATTACCATCTATATATATGGTATGTTGATCCAAGTTTGGATAAAATCCTTTTAAATCACTATATTCCCATGTAAATACATTAGAAAACTACTTGTATAACTCAATGAAAGCATGCTTCTCTTCACCAGTACATACCTTCCCAAGTGCAAGCAACTTATCCTTGAAGATTTGTAATTTCTCATAATTTTATTTCTTAGTATATATTATTACATTTTATTTCTTAAACTCATCATCATCATCATCATCATCATCATCAAATATACTCTCAAGTGTGATTAGGGCTTTATGGATCTTGTTTAACTTCAATTATACAATCTACCCTCCATATTGCTATTGTAATTTTGACTGATTCTTGGAAGAAAAATTATCCTCATATTATATAACAAGTTCTATTTTTTTATCACTATCAAATAATTAACAATTAGTGAAATTTTTATATATGGAGGGCCTTATAATCACCTTGAAATGTGGCCAGTTCCTATCCTCTCTTATCCCCTTTAGAACATCAAATTGAACTCTAATTGCTACCAACATATCAACATTTTTATTTTCATCTCTTGGGATATATGTGATGTTGAAGTCTTGGAAATAATCAACAACATCTCACAATCTATTATTATAAGACTTAAGTAAAGATTTCTTAGTCATATTTTGGCCTCTTACTTGATTCATAATCAAATAACTATCACCATACATTTGTAACTCTTTCACACCTCTTTTCCTAGTCCACTCAAGGCCATGAATGAGGGCCTCATTTTATACCATATTACAAGTACAAGAGGGTTAAAATTTGAAAGTGTAATAGTACCTTTCCTTGTAAGGAGAAACTAACATTTCTCCACCCTCTTCCTCAATCTTACTTCTTGATCCATCAAAGAAAACCTACCATAAACCATCTATGCCTTCACTTGGCTTCATCAAATTTGGCATGAAATATTCCTCCTCTTGTATGTAATACACTCCAAGACAAGCCTCTTCTATTAATTTGTAATGATCATTATCATAATTTTCATTTCTCCATTCATCTAAGTACAAATTAGAAACTCCCTCAAGAGAAGATGTTAGAGATTGATCTATGTGAATTTCTTCCTCACCAATAATGGAATAATTTGCATTTGCCACTTTAGGCATGTAAGGATCTAAGTGATAATTTTGGATAGACTCCAATTTAATCTTTACTTTATTACCATACTTTATCCTAAAAACAATATATGACCAATTGGTTTCCATGTATCCACCTATCTTAGTTGTAAACTCTCTTGATAAAAAAATAACAAAGCATAGATGTAAATCTACAAAAACCACGTCATTATGGATGGAAAAAGTATTATAATAATGTAAAATCAAGTTCAAATCCTTGACTACTCCCAAGGTCTTTGATATTGATCCATCCAATTGTAAAACTCCTTTAACCATTGCATCATATTAGAGGCATAGTTTATCCGCTATACACTTGGGCATAATTGAAGTACTAGCCCCACTATTTATGATGAAATTGTGAACTAAGAAATCACCAATGATACATGATAAGTAAAAATGAGGAGTCTTATCAGTCTTCTTCACTTGTCCATCCACAGGTTGGGTTCCATTCACTAAGATAACATTCTCAATCCCAGTTGATCTAAATTGCTTATCAAGTCCTTGAAATTCCTTTTGAAGAATATCCTTTTATCTATGTATTATTAATTAATCCCATAATGAAATATTCACTTTAAAATTATTTATTTGATCCAAAAAATTAATAAAATTATTGATCAACTTGGAAGGTTTTTTGAAAGCACTATTACGTTGTGGTGTAGCTTATAAAGGTGAATGTGTAGGATCAGGCCTTACATCCTAAAATTTCTAACTTTCCTACACCTTAGGAATTAAATTAGACTCACCCACCATTGGATATGTTTTAGGAGTCAAAATAGTTCCTTGATTATCCTGTTGTATCTCTTTAATAACCCTCTTCTTTCTCCTAGTGTTAGAAGCCACACTAGTATTCACATTACTTGAATTCATCAAATGACTTATCGTACAAAACTCTCCCTCCAAATTATTTATGAGAGTATAATCAGATTGTGTTTATCCACTCTCCATTTGAATTTGAATTTCATTATTAATTGGAATCTCAAAAGTGGGAACTTGAGATGCTTGATTTCCTTGCATTGTCATGTCTTGACTAGGCATTTCATTGGCATATGCAACTTGGCCTTGATTTTGGTCATAAGAGGGATAACGTAGTTGTTTCTTGAACAAAGTTTTTTTGATTATGAACAAGAGATTTGGAAGAATATTTAGTATTAGGATTGTAAATTTGGTAAGGTCTAGCTTGAGTGATTTGACTTTGTCCTTGAGTATTACCTTGAAAAGGAGTTCTATTTCTTTATCTAAACTAATTATATGGCTGATAAGGTCTATAAATTTGAGATTGTTACTTTTTGAGGGAAACCAGTTCATTAGTGACACTTTGGACAAAACTCTTGACTTCATTAATCTCATTTTTGTGGGTAATGGAAAACCTTTATTAATTAGGCAAAGGAGCCAAAGTAGGTAATAAAACTTGACTAAGAGGCTACAAATTAGGGAGCAATTGCATTGGTGGCCTACGAACAATATTCCCTTCTTAAATAAGATAATTTTTAGCATTGATGGATATTTCATAGGTATTAGGGAGTGTATTCCCACCCATGGATTGGATCATCATGGCTACATCACTATTCAATGATTTTAAATAGTAAAAAAAGGCATAATTTGGAGTAGGTCTCACAAGGGCTAGAATCCTATCACATGTTTTTGAAATCTATTATTAAATACTTGCATAAAATATTATGGTGCCCTATTAATAGTGGTCAATTTATTAGCTAGTGATATATGATCACTTTTCTCTCCAAAACTTTTAGTCAATAAATCTCCTAGTTCATCCCATGCACCAATAGAATTTCCAAGTAGAGTCCCATACCAATCCAAAAATTTACCTTTAAAATAAAATGCCAATAACCTAATATCCATGTTCTCTTGGGTGATATTATAGATATTATAGAAGTTTTCAATGTTTTTAATGTGTTCAATGGTAGTAATAAAACATTCTCCACTAAAATATGGAACACTCTTAAGGGTTGTTCGTAGAATTTGGTCATATTGGGTAAGATTCAAAGGAGATGATCTAGTGAAGGATCCAAAATGTTGGTTTATATCCATATTGTAATTTGAGCTATAATTTTTATGGGTTAAAATAAATAATAAACTTAGAATTCTTAAACACTAGCTCTTTTACATAAACATGGGTATTCACAAACCTAAACCTTTTGACAAAATACAAAGCCAATTGCACAAAATCAAAGGGTATACCCTTAACAACAAATGTATTGGTCACCTTTGGCATGAAAATTAGGAACTTATTAGCAAAAAAAGAGTTTAAAAATTTATTGTAGTTGCTAGGTACTAAATGTAGATGCTCTTGTAGTTACAACCATGCCAAGACCATCACCAATCTTAGATAATCTTCTAGGACTTAGAGTCCCACTCGGCATGCAACAAATTGTTATCACTTGGATTTTAACACCTTGAGGAGATACCTATATATCATCATCAAAGTGGCATAATGGAAACATTTATATTTTTTTGGGTAACAATTTGCTGAGATGAATCTATAGAAAGGCTAGTTCCCTTGATGTATTCTTTGAATTACTTTATTACCTATCAATTTTAGATGAAAATGGTTCTAAAAACTAATAATAAATATAAAAAAGGTGATGAACCAATATTATATTATCTTTGATGGAATTAAATTATACTACTTAGAGTTAAACAAGGCTTCTTTCACACAAAACACATAATTCAAGTTACTTTATCCAATCGGTGTTTCTTAAGTTAGGTTCAATAATTTATTTGATACTAAGGAGAGAAATGGATGATTATTATAAATAATATAGTCATATAACACTTCTAATACACTCTTACACTTGAAAATAACATTAATAAATACTTTTAATAATCACTCTTATTCACACTTGGTGAACAATCAAGGATAACATGCTAGACAAGATCATCTTATACTAGTCAATACCAACAAGATTGTAATAACACCCAATTATAGAGCATGTAAGTAACAAAAATAAATTTTTTATTTTTTCAAGAGTCGTTCAAGTACAAATTTTCCTAGGGTTTCACCATCAACCAATTGAGGCTACTAAAAAGAGCCAAAAGAGTCAATATTTATAGCCTTTGAGAGAAGAGAAAGACAAGAGAAGTCCAAAGGTCACATGGAAACTTGTAAATCTAAGAAAATAGATTAAAATTTCATGATAAATAGATATGGGATAAACCATGCAATTTCAATAGGTAAAATTGTCCATGCAAGTCATGAATCTTATGAAAAATGGCATGAAACTCCTAGTCTTGGCTTAGAAAATTGCCTTCATAATTTTAACCTATTTGAACATCTGACCACTAACTAGGTAAAATTATTATGATTGGTATAATAATGAATTCATGTATATCCATGCATTTTTTTACATTCCTTCTCATTTAGAAACTCTTGGAAGGAAGCCATCACTATCTACAATCTAAAAAACTCCTTTTTTCAGTAACCCGTCACACTTGGCTTAAAAAATGCCTTCAATTTTCCATTAAAATATATGAGGAGTGAATGAAAACTATAAATAACATATATGGATTTATAGGAATCAATCATTCTTTAAAAAGGCTCACACCTAGAGTTTTCAACCTTCCCACCCTTGTGTCCACTATCCCAATTTTGACTAGCTAAAAGGAGAGCTCTATTTTGGACACTTAGGAATTTTTTCCTAGAATAAAATTTCCATATAGATTTTTTATAAGTCCTAAGATTCCACCCAAACTTTATTTCATCTTTGGAATCCTCCTGTAGCCTAAAAAAACACAAAATAGTCAAGAAAACCTTGTTTATCATGTTGTTCACACACTTTCATATAACTCATCCTAGTATAAGATATCCTAAAGAAGTCCTATACATGATAAAATAACATTAATTTCTAAACTATCATTAGGATACCTTTCCAATCTCATTTTCTTCATGAGGTCTTAGATAAGGGTTTGGTAGGGTTTTAGGTAGTTTTTTGTCTTAAGCTTCATTCTTAAATCATAGACATTGGAAATACCAATAAATGACATAAATATTAATCTAAGAGACCATGTTAACTCTTCCAAATTCGCCTTATCCCCATGCATAGTCTTAAAAAAGATATGAGCAGTTGAAAAACCCAATCAAGCTTATTTTTCTCTTTTCCTACATGCTTGCACTGTGTCAAGGCTAGAATTTTCTTTCCTGTAGGTCTCCTTGCACTCTAAAATCTCAAAAATTTATATTTCCACCTTATAATCATGTCCTAATGAGATATATATCCTTCCAAGAGTAGTAAATGAAGGTGGACCTCAAAATGGTTCTAGGTCTCTTAAAGGCCTAGTAGGCCTATCCTGCATCTAGTTAGCTTTGGATATTTGTAATGGTATTTCATGTTTATTATGATATATAATGTATTTTAACATCCTATTTTACCTTAAAAATATAATAAATATCTCTCCAATCACCCTTGTTCATCTTCTTCTCTTACTCGTCAACCAGGCCTAGTTGGGAACCTTAGGGATTGACTACATATAGTTATCCACCAACCCTTTCTAGTGTTTTTTCATCAATAATAGGAAATAATAATGTTATTTAAATCTCATCATAGGTAACTACATCATCTATAATCATAAAACTATTTTTATAAGGCACCCAATACCCATTTAGGTCATATTCTCTCCCTTTTCTACCTTTGTGTAGGCTTAAAAGTGACCTTCCTCTAAGACAAAATAGAGATTATGTGCCTTGTATTTTCATAAAAAAACACTTATATATGTGGTTTTTTTGGGTTATTATTATCCCCTAAGAAAAATTTAGGTTAAAAATACCTCCCTAGTATCCTCAAACATCAAAAACCCCAAAGCAAACTTTATGGCATTGGTTGTGTGTAGGCTTGAATTGGTTTCTGGCCAAAAGAGGATTTCTTGTGAGTTAATTTAAACTTTAAAATATTTTAAACTTCATTTATGACCCCAAAAAAATGTACCAATATATTTTAATTCCAACCTCATACAATAATTTTGATGTACTTCTCATCTGGGCATTAGGCCTAGTCACGTTTGACATGCATGTCTGCATCTTTTTGAATGTCCAAGGCACTAAGGAACATTATATCACCTTTTAATGGTCTCTCATATTAGTTTAGGTGAGATAAAATTTTTAATCCTATTGATAAGTTTAAATAACTCCTAATTTACTCCTCTCTTAACAAGCTCACCTCTTGCCTTACCTACATTAACTTATACCATGTTGTAGGTGTGTACAGGGGTTTTAGAGACATGTGAAAGTGTATATCTCTATATTTTTTAGTTAATTATGTCACCATGACCTTAATTTAGCTTTCAAATTCTATTTCATTAGGATTAAACCCTTTCCAATCTTGCCTATGTACTTTAACCTTAAAGACTGAGCCTCTCTAGGTGCTAACTGAGACACTTTTTTGTAGGTGTCCATTGGCCTCAACTAAGCTCAAGTTAGATGTGAAAATATCCTAACTGAAATCCTTATATCTAACATGTATGTAATTGAACTATTATCTCTTTTTTAATCCTTAAAACATTACCGTAGCATTAAATATGAGGCTACTAGTCAAATTGAGACCATTCTACCTATAGTGTCTAATGTAGGTGCATTTATCTCCTTTAGACATTGATTATGGTGTCTTAAGATATATATAAATTTTTTGAGCATACCTAGCCTTTGTTTATTCTTTAATTTATAATTAATAGGCTTAATACATCACCTTAGTTTCCATGTTAAGCTACTAGTTGAATACCCTATTGTCTGGCCCCTGTAGGTGGATGTATAGGAGCCTATATACAGACTGAGGATAATCTAGGGATAAAAAAATGATGCATATACTCCTTTATATGGTTTTTTAGATCATTATTATTTAATTCAACTATTAAAAACCTTAAAAACATGGTGCATAGTTCAATATGCAACTTTTGGTTGAAAAATCCCTCTTTGAGGTCATGGACCCATAGATATCACTGTCTATTCATAGTGCTTTTGAGGGCATCTTTGAGACCTTAAAAAACCTATCTCCCTCTACCCTTTGATCTTAATTCTTATTAGAATTATTTTTTGTGCTAGGGTATATACATTCACCTAATTTTATAACTTAAAAAATCTTACAAGTATATCATAAAGGGTTTTAAAAAAGCTCTTTGGTCTCTATTTTGTCATTTTAGGGAAACCCTCCCTTAACCCAACCCTTTGTCTCTTCAACATAACTACACACTCCTTTTCTCATTAAATCAAAATTTAATGATCTTTTCATGGTATAAAGACCATATAAAAACCTTAAGTAGGTCTCTAATTATTTTATCCTTTCCAATAGAGCATTTTAGTGACATGTTCAACCACCTATAGGTGGACGCTTTGATATACCACCAATGAACTAAAAATGAAAATATGGAATCTTCCATGAAATTTAAATTTGTATGATTCTATAAAACATGCCAATTCACCTCTATTAATCTTAATATGTGGGGAAACATATTTTACCATTCCACACTTCAACATGACATTAGGAAAGCCTTGTAGGTGTACATCCAGATGTTTTGTGTAGGCTTGACTTGGAGTTAGGAAATAACTTGTTTGGTAAAGGATTCAAAAACACTCAAATTCACTTGTCAACATTCAATTGAGTGATTTCCATTAAGGACACTTTGAAACCATCTTTGATGTACCCTTTCTAATATGAAAATCACTTGCATATACATGGAATGGGGCAATCAAGAAAATCAAATGACTATTTGAGCATGGTGAATATTATTTGGAAAACATTTTCACCTTTTCCAGACATTTAAATCAGATATCTCAAACTTATGATGTCTTGTACAACTATAATACCCTAATTATCACTCCATGAACAAGTTAAGCAAGTCCATATAGGTGACTGGAAGTGAAACCAAACATCACGTTGACAATGGGGGAAGACAATCTTGAAAACTACTCAAAGGATGACATGATGGAAAAAAAACATGGAAGGAGGTAAAACTATAAATTTTAGGCACACGAAAAATATTTTACATTCACACAAAAGCTTTGTAAAAGACCAATTTTATATAACAAGGTAGAAATGACTGTAACTTTACTCTTTCACTCCTCCTTAAAAATTGAGTTAGTTGGATTATCAAGTCAAATCCAAAAGTGAAACCAATCATGGAAGACATGAGGTAAGGGATTCAAAATCATTTATAACAAATATTAGTAAGTGAACTATATGGACTTTCAAAAATAAGAGCAAAACTTGTAGGGTGCATAGATTAGCAAACAGATTTGAAAGGTTAACTTCTTAGGTATGGTTCATAAATCTCAGACCACCATTCCTATATATAAAAACATAAAATGGAATATAACTAAGTGTATAATACAACCCAAAGATCATTTTTCTATAAATTCTTAAGTTGAACATACCAAGTACAAATATATAGGTTAGTTTTGCTTCCCAAGAAAGGTGAAAATGAGTAGTTGGAATTAAAATTACACATCTAAATCATTTAAAACATGGATCTAAGCATGAGGAAGATAAAGAGTCACATTTAAACCTTTTAAAAGTAGCACACTTCCCAAGGAGATCATATAAGTGCCATTTTCTTCTCTTTTCATTAGAAAATTGCCCTTTATTTTGCATAACCTACCATCTTTTAGTTTTGTCAGTTGGGTAAGACTAAAATGGACACATGGGGGATAAAATAATCTTTTTTAACCTTCACACTTCCCAAAAAATATGTATAAAGCATTAAATGCACCTTTTTGACCCTATAATGACTCAAAAGGACATGTTGGCTAATGAAATTTATGACCAAGGCTAATATATCATTGAATAACATTAAATTACTTATGAAACACCTCATGACAAGATATCATTCCACCCAAACATCTCAAACACCAAGTTTTTACCTAGGGGTGCCCCAATTTGATTTAAAAGTCAAATTTTGTCAACACATTGCTTTGGGGAAAAAGATTGAAAGGTGAGGGGACTAAGATGGCATTGAAAAATTATAAATCAACCTATCATTTAATTTAGAAAACATTATCAAATAATGAAGATTTGAAAATGGTGGAAACATACATGTAACACAAAAAGTGTCTTCTCTTAAAACCTAAGATACTTAGACCATAAAAATACTTTGAAACACTACACCAATCATGGAGCACGTCAGGTGAAGATTTTAAATGTCTTCTAGAGTCAATCCCAATAGCTATATTGTATTGAATAATTCAAAACAAAGAAAAACTTATATGGTGCACAAATTAGAAAACAAATTTGATATTCTAACTTCATGGGAATGGTTTTCTTCATTTCTTGAAGCTTCTAATCAAACTAAGGATGGGATTAATTGTATGGAATACCAAGGGACACTCCTAAAATGTCCTAAACTATAAGATTCCATATAACTATGTAGACCTCATTAAATTATCTCTTTTTTCAAAAAACTACCCTATTTTAGAACATATCACTTTTTAGTTAGAAATAGTTAATTAATGTATATGAGGACACATGTGGTGTGAAAACATCCTTTGAAACCTTCACATTTCCTAAGGAGGCCGTACAAATCATTAATGTTCCATTTTAACCCTCAAAAAGTCTCAAAAAGACATAAATATTTAAAATGACCAAGACCAAGGTTAATGTGACATAAAATGACCTATAATACACCTTATGACATAATATTAGACCCATAAAAAACCCTAAAGACAATATTTTGCCTATACGGGTCTCAATCTGACCTATAGGGTCAAATTTGGTTAACAAATTAGTGACTCATAGGGGTAACATGCCTCCTGTGCTAACTAGACTAGTATCCTTATCAGTCCATTAGGATTAGGGAGTCATCTAGAGTATAAAACACAAAAATAGGACTTTGAACATTAAAAATAACCTTTGATCAAGACATGACCAATTGACTACCCCATCCACATAAAACACAAGACAAACACAAAGCAAAGTAAATAAACTAACAAAACACACACACACACACACATACACACATGTGAATAAAGTAATTAAAGAAATTAAAAATATAAACTACTACATATAACTAACAATTAAACATACCTCCCTTTCCAGGATCAAAAGGAAAGTTCCTTACATATCTTTTTTCATGAGATGAAACATAGTGCCAAGCATGTTGCTCTTTGGATTGGATACTTGTTGGATCAAACCTATTTCTTGGTACTTCACTTACTATGCTCTTAATTAGGCCATATTTAAATAGGTCAAAAATGTAAATGTATTCCTCTTGTCCTTCTCCACATATCTCGTATTTCTTTCCACTCTTCATCTCATGATCAACTTGCATCTTCTTAGTAGGGATGGCTTCAAGAGTAGTAGTTTTTTGTTCCTTAAAATATTGAGGCCAATAAAATCTTGTTCAATCCTTCAAGATATAATGTGCTTCTCCCAATTGGTTGAGAGTATGATATCCCATATTTATTATTTCAAACATATCATCATGTGATTCATATGTCTCTTGAAAGGACGGACTTGAAAAGTTTTTTCTTCTTTGCATAATCAATTGAGTGTCAAGTCTACCTTCTCCATCTTTAAATATATCATAACCTCCTTAAATAAGAGTATATCCCTCTCCAATTAATTAAAATAAGTCATACAAATTTTTATTATATACTTGTTCTTTCCCATTTATGATGTCTTAGATAGTGATGGAAGAACCAATGATGATTTCTTTTTATTTAACAAAACGAAAACATTCTTCCATATCAACCCAATAAGAATTTTCAACACAAGAAATCACTTATTTTTAAGAATTTACAATCTCTAGATGGATATCAAGTTCATCTCAAATAACATAACATGAATTTGGTTCTCAAGGATTGCAATTTATTTCTCTTTTTTGGTGATGCCAAGACTAGGTATCTTGTAATCATGTGACTTACTCCAATGAGGCTGCCAAGGAGATGTAATTTATTCAAACAAGAGTTATGATTTTTTATCAACCAAATACTCCTATTTAGGTTCCATACCATAGGTCCATCAATTAAAAGGGTTATGGGGTGAGGACCAAATGAACTAGTTGCTGGAGGTGTATCATAAAACTCAAAATCATATTCAGAATGAATTATAGGGGATTATTCTAGGAGTTCTTGAGGAAGGGGAGGAAGACCTTGGGATAAAATAGCTAGGTTTTCTTCCTTCCATTTCATAATCACTCTATTTACATCTGATTTATCTTGATAACTCTCTTTATTAATGTTATATTGGGGTGTGATTAGGTATAAGATCTTCTTTTGGCTGTATACCTTCATCAAACTTGACTTAACAATTTCATTATCAACTCTAACTCTTCAATTTTATCATCTAAGTTCTCTTGGAAAATAATATATTTAAGTTTATAAGCATAATCATGAAGATAAGGAGTACAATAATACTAACGTGTAAGAAAAGGATTATATTGAGAAATGGTGGGAGGGACTTGCATAGGGTCAAGCTCTTTCTCAACTTCACACTCTTTAACTATGATTTTATCCCATTTCTTTCCCTATAATTCCACTACCTTATTATAGATTAGTATTTTTGTATTATGAGTCTCTTATTGAGGTAGTTATATAATTTTAGGAGTGGATGAAGTGTTCAAGAAACTTGGTATCTCCTTAGGCTTGGATTCTCCACCCTGTCTCCAACTTGGAATCTCATATCTATAGGTATCTTCTTGAGGTTAGGATGTAATGAAAGAGGGAAATGAGGGATTATATTCCACTTTATTTTTTGATGATATGGAATACTACATCTTATTATTATCCCAATCAATCTACCTATCAATATTTACTTCAAAAATAAGGTTTATCTTTCTAATTATCTCTTCTAGTTGATCAGGAAGAAGGATGAATTTTACAATCTTGATCAGGTTCATAAGTAAGCATCAAGTAGGATTGATAGAAATATTGGGGAAGTGGATATGAAGTTTTATAAACTTGGTGAGGCTAAACCTCATTAATTCTTAGCCTATCTTCTAAATATGTAATCAATCCACCCACATCTAATATCTCACTTGTGAGCCTTCGCCAATTTTCTCTCTCAATAGGTGAACACTCACTTTTAACCAAATGTAATTCATGTCTCAGATTATTAAAGAGATGAGTAAAAATATCTAGACCATATTACCTTTGTTTATCAAGATCTATCATGTACCTCTCATAGCCCAAGAGAGTTTTCTTAAAATTTGAAATGGATTGATTTGAGAAGTGAGTAGGTTGACTAGGAGGAGAAAGATATTGAGAAGTCTAGTTAGAAGATTGATAAAACTCATGACATGGTTGATAAGGGTCATATTGGAGCTAGTAAGGATCATGACATGTCTTATAAGAATCATATAAAGGCTGATGGGAAATGCCATAAGCTTGACATAACTCACCAACTTGTGTAAATAATACTGAACACCTAAATTAGCCATGAAAATTAATTGGGAATCAAGAACACAAAGAAAAATTACCAATAATATTCAAAATGAAAACATGGGTTGCTTGACCAACTAATGTAACCTTGGAGTCACCATTGATGCTTGGATAGATGCTTCCAAAGGCTGATGTGTTGAAAGATAAAACCAAAAATATTTCAACTTATTGGATAATAAATCCCACCAGACATGTAAAAAACTATTATCACTTGAATTTACACCCTTTAAGGAGATGTATTTTCTCTCCTCATCCAAGTGGCACAATTGAAACACCTCTAGGTTGTGGATAACCTAAGAGTCATGTAAATCTCTAGATAGGGCTAACTCCCTTGATGTACCACTTGTAGATCTCTACTACACCTATCTTTGTGAGGGAAAAGGGAGAGAAAAGTAAAATTAAACTATCCTAAAGGATTTTATACACCAAATTAGTTGATGACTACCAACCAACTGCAGGTTACACATGAGAACAAGTGACTAACTAGACATACACTTCTCCAATTTGAATCTTTTCACATTAGGGTTTGATTATGAGTTTGGGATGAATTTTTAAGATATAAGGAATATAAAAAGGCCTATAATTTAAATATTGAATATGATAAATAAATAAATCTTAACATTTCATAAAACACTTCATATGACCTATAAGAAAAAGCTACAAATAGGTGGGAAAATGAGACAACAATGCTAAGGAAACTATAGTCATCACTAAATAAGCTATACCATTCAAGTAAAAAAACTATGAAAAGTCATAGAAGAGGTAAAAATTAGTATTATTTATTTATACATAGTATGAAAATGAGTAGCGCTTTGCCATACTTAGGTGGAGCATAATTTACAAAGGCGAAAAAGGCTACTTCTTATAGAACTTGAGAGAGAGGAGAAGAGAGAAGTAAAAAGGTCACAAGGACACTTGTAAAGCTGAAAAAATAAGTTACATGTGAATGATAAGATAATTTGAAATTTACCATGCAAATTTAGGAATCACAAGTGTCACCCCAAGTCATGAAACTATTGAAATGTGCCATGAAATTCCCTTTGTTGGCTCAAAAAACCGCCTTCATTATTCACCTCAGTTTGAACATCACAAAACTAACTAGGGACAGGTTTTATGTTTGGAATTATGCTTAGGGATTTAATATATTCCTATATATGTATTGGTCTCATTTTTAATCATTTTAATTCCCCTAAAAGTGAGTTATCACCATCTGTAGTCAAAGAAAATCCTCTTTCACACACCTTTCACACTTGGCTTCCAAAAAGGCACCTTTTTTCCATGAAAATTAATAAAACTAAGTTTATTAAACTTTTAAATATCATCCATGGATTTATAATTCCTATGTATACATTTAAAATCCATCCACTTGAATTTCTCACACTTCTCACCATCATGTTCACTATGTCTGTTTTGACTAGCTGAGATGAAGTAGATCATAAACACACATAGGAGTTTTTATAAATATTTAAATGGAAATGGGGACTTATAATAAGTATATATATTCATCTAAAACTTATTTAATCTATTGAAACCTTTTATGACCTACAAAATGCATAAAATATTAAAAATACCTATTTTTTACTCCATCTATACAATTTCATACAGTCCAAAAGGATGGGGAAGAGATTGAGAGAGTCTTATATAAGGTTCAAACACTTTCATGGTAATTTAACCCTAATTATATATCTATAAAATCTCATATTCATAATTGGGTCCTTACCTAAGGGTTTTCAAGGGTTTTAGGCCATTTTTGAATTTAACCTTTGTTCATGAAGATTTGACGTTAGACACGAAAAATAATGCTCCAAAATGGTTTTTTAGGACCCTTGATAACACATATAAACCTATTAGATATAAAATAAAATAATAAAAGGATATATGATTAACCAAACCTCTCCTATCGATCTTGTTTCTCCACTTTGCACAGGCCTGAGCTAGTTTTGAGCTCAAAAATGGATTATTTGTGATTTCTCTACATACCAAAAGCTTTAACACATATGTTATGATCCCATAAATATGCATAAATAGTAAAAAAATCATATATAATTCTATAAGTGTAAGTTACATATCATTTGGACACTAAGACAAAACCCTCCCTAGTTTAAAAACTCTTTTTTCAACATGTTTGGTTTCCATGAGGGCCCCTATAGGTGTAGTATTCTATGTTGCATATAGATGGTAGTCACATAATAGTATATATACTCTAGGAGTTGATTTCATGGTAAATTTATATCATCTCATGATATCTACATGAATCCTTATGATGTTTTATATCTTCAACAAGATCACATACCTCATTTTTAATGTTGAACCCTATTATATGACCTTTAGGTGCATGTTAATGGTAAGAGACTAAGTGTTTAGGTAGTGAACATGAAACTAACCTTATAACTAATTACCTACTTTAAAAAAGGAATCAAAATATGGATTATAATATCAAAGGCAAACTTTTACACCTCATCTCAATGTTTAAAACCTTCCATATGCACGTAATAGACTATGTATGACAGTCATAGAGCAAATTGACTATAGAGTGCTTATGAATATAATTCCATGAAGATTTATATGGGGAAAATTATTTGAATGTGAGGGTAATATGAGGGAATTTAAAACATGTAAACAAACCTATCATCACCTATATAAACCATTATCAAATCATGAAGATCTAAAAATGGTAGAAACATGCCTCTAACACAAAAATTGTCTTCTCTAGCAACTTGAGATAGTTGGACCAACTGAACACTTTTAAACACTAAAAAAAGCTTGGAAAACATCATGTGAATATTTATATGTCGTTTTTATTCAATATTAATAGCTTAATTATATGGAATAATTCAAAACTAAGCAAAACTTATAGGGTGCATATATTAACAAGCAAATTGGATAGTCTAACTTCTTTGGAATGGTTCATAAAGAAAGGACCACCATTATTTTATAACTAAACACCAAATGGAATCTGAGTAATTTTAGAAAACACCTTAAGATAATTTTTCCTATAACCTCTTGTGCTGATTGTACCATGTACAAACCTAAGTGCCATTCTTGCTTGCCAATCCTAGTGAAAGAAGAGAAAAGCGGTTTTGTTCATTTCTTGAAGCTTATGATCAAACCGATCATGGGAGTATGTGTATAGAAGACAAATTTACATTCCACTTTTCATTTATAAATAGTAACTTAAGGTATATGAGGACACATTGGGAGTGACATCATCCTTTGAAACTTTCACATTTCCCAAGGAGGCCATACAAGTCATTTAATGCTTGATTTTGACCCCCAAAAATGACTCAAAAGACATAAATATTTGAAATTACCAAAATCAAGGATAATGTGACATGGAGTGACATCAAATTACCTATAATACACATTATTAAAAATTATTAGACCCCTAAAATACCCAAAAAACTAATTTTTACCTACAGGGGCCCCAATTTGACTTGCAAGGTCAAATTTGGCCAACATTTGGTATGGGCCAATCTAAAATGTATAAAATTTTGAATATTGGCCTTTACTTTCATGATTTTTATCTCACATTATGACAAAGTTAGATATTTTGAAGGTCTTGATCTTTGATATCTTATTGAAAAACCTTTTGACTGTATCTTAGTGTTTACTAAATCTTAAGAGAGATTTATCATGAGATTCTGCTAATTGAATTAGATTGAGAAGTATAGAATCCACCTTATCATCAAATTACATGAATTGTTACATAAAATTATATGTTGATAGCCTGAGAATGATAGGGATAATTATCTTGAGTCCATAAACTAGAAAGAAAGAAGAGATTTTAAGGGATTGTTTATACCTAGTGTGTTATACCCATAGGGAAAATTTTAGAAATACAATCCATTCTCTAGGATTTTCTATAGTTTATTTCTTGATGGCATCAATCAAATTCTTGTTAATAGACTCTACCAATATATTACCTTAAGGGTAGTGATTGGATGATAACTTTAACATGATTCTATTATCATAAGTCTATTATGTGAATTATGTGGATTGAAAGGCAGGACCATTATCACTCACTAAAGAGATGGGGATGCCAAAATGGGTAGTTATGGTGTTTTCAAGGAATTTGATTACTTCATCAATAGTTCTCCTTTTTAATTGTAATTTCCTTAGACCATAGGTAAAATATTTTATGCTTGTAAGAATGAACTTATGGACAACTAATGAATTAGGATTGATGACCCCTATATAATCTAGTCCTCATTATATAAATGGTGTATGTCAAACAATGTTTTATAATGGTATTGCTGCATGTGTTTCTCTTTTAGTAAAGGTCTAACACTGATGGAAAAAAGAAGACATGGGTGTTAACATCTTTAAACAATGTGGCCCTATAGTAGCCTTCCCAAATATTTTTTTTAGCTATGGAATTTATTGTCAAGTGCTTGGATCCTAATATTTCAAGGAAATTTTCCATTATTTCTTTGGCATCTTCTTGTGATATGCATCAAAAGTTAGATTCCCTCATTCTTCCTTCTAAAGAGAAAACCATTATTTATAATATATTATGTATCCTTCAATCAAAGGTCCCTCATTTGTGTGTGGTTGAGTCCTAGAGGTATGATTCCATAGATTAGAAATATGACTAGGGCATACTAGTCTAACTATATTACCCTCTTTTGGTTTAATTGGTGTACAATAATCCTTGTGTCTATCTTTGTTATTAGCTGTGTAACACCTTATCCTCTATTTAGTTTGGCAATCTTGATTTCAAAATCATACACTTATACCTTTGCCACCCATCACCATATTATTTTGCCCAGTTCATTCTATCCTAACATCTATTTTATAGATAGGTTCAGGACAATATCATTTATTTTTCTCCAAAGGATGTAATGTCTAAATTTATTCACCACCTTGACTATGGCATAAGCATGCTTATATAGAATAAAATATTTGAGATCCACATCCTTAAGGTTAATTATCAAAATCAATGAGGTGTTCTCCTCCTTTTAACTTTTGGGTGAGGAAAGCGATAATGGTGTGCCTTGAAGCAATGGGATAGATATATATAAATCCTATGTATACTCTAGGATGATGAGGATTGGAGCTTGAATAATAGTGTCTTTAATATCATGAAAATACTTATTTGATTATGCATGCCATTTCACTTCCACATCCTATTTTAATAATTCATTTAAGTGTTTTACTATTTCAACAAATCTAAAAATAAATTTACACACAAAGTTGATTTTCCAAAAGAAGGACTTCAGTTCCTTCTTAATGTTAGGTAAAGGTAGTTTATAAATTACATTTTCCCTTTTGGGGTTGATAAAAACACCTTCTTCTATGACATTATGATTGATAAGTTTAGCTTTAGTGACATAGAACACACTCTTATTTGGGTTTAGGTAAATGTGATACCTTATACATCTTTCAAATAACATTTCCAAGTGATGCACGTGATCTAACTTGTATTGTAAACACACAATTAAGTCCTACATATATATTATTTAGAATTTATCTACCATTCCTTCATAATCAAATTCCATTACCCTTTGGAAAGTGGCACCAGTGTTGATTAACCTGAACAGTATGCATTTTGTAAGCAAATGTGCCCCACTTGGTAGTGAAAGTAGTCTTAGTTATATCTTTGGGGTTAACCAATACCTAGTTGTATTAAGAGAAGCCATCCAAAAAGATAATTTGAGACCCACTCATCATTTCTATTAGCTCATGAAGGGAGGGAAATGGGAATTGCCTTTATCTAAGCCCTAATTTAAGTTTCAAAAATCCACATTTAGGTGAATTTCTCCATTTTTATTTTACATAGGCACCAAAGTTGCCCACCCAAGTGGAGTGGTTGATTTGGAAATTTATCCCTGTATAAATTAGCTTATGGAGTTATTTGTGTATCTAGGGATCTATGAATAGTTTTAGTATTCTCTTGGGTTGAAGATGTTAAGGTACCCATAGGCTTAAAAAATCACATCCTTATATATCAATAATAACCTTCATAACTACTCTAATTTATAGAACATATAATTAGGCCCACATTAACCATCTATGGATTCTCTACAAGACCAAGGTTGATGATTTACCACTTTGGATCCTTAAACTTATGTTTTTGAGAGGATCCTCTTACAACACTTTAATGAAAATACATGAAATAATATATTTATTTAATGAAAATGCATGAAGTAATAGATTTATGTAATTATTAGAAAAAAACAAAGGGATTATATTAATAAAAGGCCACTTTTAGGGGGAAAACTCCTTTGAGAAAGCTCAATACAATTATTTCATAGATGCCTTCATTGGACTGAACACTTACTTATATACTAAGTCTAATCTAAGAAACTATTACTTCCGATGAATGTGGGATAAAAAATTCTCATGAGATGACTTATGAATCATATGCATCCATACCAACTAATATACTAATTTTTTTAAAAAAGGTTAGCATGTGTTCCTAACATCCCCTCCCTCTTATAAGAAACATTATCCTCAAAGCTTCAGATGTGCGAATTGGTGCTAAATCTAAAATAGTGTTTCCCATGTTGCATCCTTTGGTTGCATTCCATGCCACTAAAATAGTACCTCTATGATGAAGTGGGAGTAAATTTGACATGTGTTCCTATCCAATATTTCCTCCAACTCAAGAAAGATGGATCCTTCATTATCAAGTTCTAGTAAAATAGTTTTCACTTTGATGTTTATGCCAAGAAATTTTTTCAAAAAAGAGATGAAATATTGGATGAACTAGAGAAGAAGGTGGGAGCTCCAACTTATAAGAAATCAACCCAATATTATAGAGAACCTTATATGGCCCATATAACTTGTGAACTAGCTTCTGACACACTTTAATTTTTAGGGAGGATTACTTGTATGGATGTAGGTGAATAGAAACTATATCACCTACTTGAAAATTTCACTCTAAATGATGTTGATTATCCTATTATTTCATTCAATTTTAATCCATATGAATATTTTTCCATAAGGTGCTAAGGATCTAATCTCAAATTTATAGAAGCATGTCAACCACTTAAACTGGTAAACTATTGGGGGTGTATGGAAGGATCACTAGTGGTGCTTGACCATAGATTGCTTCATATGGAGTCATTTTAGTTGAAGTGTGTAAGGAGGTATTGTACCACCATTCAGTGAGAGGGATCCACTTTGTCTACTAATGTTTTTGTAAGGTGAAGCAAGGAAGGAAAGTTTACAAGAATTTATTGAGAATTTTAGTCTGGGTATCTATTTATGGATGATACCTAGAACTCATCTTAGTTAGGTATTGGTGCATCAAAATATTTATATCCAAAAATGGTTGGTGAACATTACATCATGGTATGAGATAATGGAAGAAAGAATTCCATGAAGAAGGAAAATATATCCAATAAAATTTACGCAACTATGCAGCAGTATAGGGATGGCTGAGGGTACACAAATGACTATATTTGGAGAGGTGATCAAGCCCAACCAAGATCACTATTTTACCTATAAATTTAGCTAGCCCCTTAATGAAATCCATATAAATATCTATCCAAATCGTATTAGGGATGACCAATGGTTGGACTAACTCAAGAATGAGTGTTGTTTCACCCTTGTTGTAATGGTGGGTATCACATTCAACCACCACCTATTGCATTTACTTTTTTATTCCATAATAAAATAAGTTGTGTCATGATTGATCATAAGTTTTAACAAACCTTGAGTGCATTATAGATGGATAAGCATGGAGTTCATAGAATACAACCTCCTAAATATATGTGCTCTTGGGAAGCACCATACAACACTTGTATCATAGATAATCACCATCCCAAAAATAATGTAGTATGACAAAGGGGTTAGTGGACAACTATTCAATTATTTGAAATAATGGGGATTCATTAACATACCCTTGTTTTAAAACATCCAACCAATTTATAATAGGCATGGAAATAGATAAAAGGGAAGCTTAGTTCACAAATGTGCAAGATAGAACATCAACCATAATATTATCCTTACCCTTCTTATAAGTTATCTCATAGTCATAACCCATGAGTTTTCTAACCCATTTATATTGTGATGAGGTAGAGACCCATTATTCCCAAAAATATTTTAGACTCTAGTGGTTAGTTAACATGCACACCTAATTCCCTAATAGGTATGGCCACCACTTCTATACTGCATACAAAACAGCCACCATTTCCTTCTCATAAGTAGAGAGTACAAAATTATTGATAGAAAGGGATTTATTGGTGAATGTAATGAGGCATCCTTATTAGAATAGAATGACATCAAGTCAATTATTTTAAGAATTACTCTCAATAGTGAAAGTCCTGATAAAATCTAGCATATCTAGAATAGGTGTAGTACACATAGTGTGTTTCAATTCTTCAAATGCACATTCAATAGCCTGTGTCCTATAATCATTAAAAAACTTATGATAGTATCCATTAAACCCCTAAATCCCATGGAGCCTCTTGAGTGTCTAAGGATAAGTCCAATTTATCATGGTAGCTATTTTTTGGGATCCACCCAAACCCCTTGGGTTGAAAAAATATGCTTGAGATACTCCACTTCATCCTAGATAAAAGAAAATTTGTATTATTTTTAAAAGAGATGATGATCAGAGAGAAGTTTTAGTGTAAGATCCAAATGTTGGAAATGCTCAGTCTATGTTTTACTATAGATAAAGCTATCATTGAAGAAGACTAAAATGAATTTCCATAGTTAGGGATGGAATATTTTATTCATCAATGCATATAATGTTGAAAGAGAATTATTGAGGACAAAGGGAATGACCAAAAACTCATAGTATCTATCATGCATGCAAAAAGCTATCTTAGGGATATCATCCTCATGATGTTGGATCTAGTGATATCTAGAGTAAAGATCCAACATAGAGACAAACTTGAGTTTTATAAATCTCATCAATAAAAAGGATTAGTAACTTATCCTTTATTGTGATGTGATTAGGTTTTTGAAAATTAATGTAGAGGTGATATGACCCATCATTTTTCCAATCAAGGAAAACTAGGGATGAATACGGGCTAGTAATGGGGTGAATAATCCCTTCAATAAGTATTGAATGCGCATCTTGATCTTGGTCTTTTTCAAAAATAACTAGTGATAAGGCTTGATGCTGGGAGGAATGCTTCTGAGAAGGATATAAATATAGTGGTCGTCTAGCTGTGAAGGTGAAAATCTCATTAATTTGGCAAAGACACATGCACACCTATGTAGAATGGTTTGTAGATCAAGATTAGTGGAGGCCGTTGATGGTTGCATTTGAATGGAATGGACCTAGGAAATAACACCATGTGAATTATTCTTAATAATATTTTCCATGTGATGTAAAATTATGTTGTTGAGAGACCTTGTGTATAAGACTTTCAATGTGTATTTTTTCCCATTGTCTAAAAACTACATCTAAAGTTCAATAAAATACCATAACATGGCTCCATGTATGTGTAACCATTGGGCTCCCAAAATACCATCACATCCACCTAAGGGTAAGGCAAACATGTCAGATCATAATTTATAATATTCAATAAATATATGCAAGTTTTAACACTTACCTTTGCTAAGAAATATGCCCCCATTGGTAATCATGACTTTAACGTTGGAACAAGGATGGACAAAACAATCAGCCTATTTGGTGATCTGAGGGTCAATAAAGTTATGTGTGATACCAAAATCAATGAGTATTGTGAGAGGTATCTTCTTGAAGTAACCCTTGAATTATATAGTTTATGGGGTGGTCAGTCCTATTAAGGCATGGAGAGAGATATCTAGTTGGTCTTCTTGAGAAGCAAGTTCCATAATTGACTAAGATTCTTCTAGATCATCTGTTGTATATTAAGCATCTTCCCAAACTTTAGTTTTGGATACATAGTCCACATCCAATATTAGATATTTTACTTGACACATTGATGATTTTGAGTGAATTTGTCATCACAATTATATCATAGTCCTTTTTTCTCTACATGCTCACATCTCTGCTTCAATCAAATGCTTAATAGGAGTGGTTCTAGGGGATGACATTATTTGAAATCATTATGGAGTTCTATTTATAAAGGGATAAAAATTGGATTTGAATCACTCTTGAGCTATGATCTTATCCTATACCAACTTAACCAACCCTAGGGCTTCCATCATCATGTTGGGATAGAACATTTTGATCTCAAATCAAATTGCATCCTTCAGTTTATTGATAAAACAACTCTTAAATAAATCATCAAAGAATACTTCTATGTGATTATCTAGTTTTTAAAATTATATTTGATAGTCTCTCATGGTTCTTATTTGGAAAAGTTTAGTGAGTGCTCTAGTGAAGTCATCAAAAGCACTAAGGCCAAACCATTAAAAAATGAGGGTGCAAAAATTAGTCCATATTGGCTCATCATGAGCCTTGATATAATAATGATAAAATTAAAGGGATAAATGTTTCAAGTGAAAGGATTTAAGTAGGACTTTGTTGGCATCAAAAATATTATATAGACTAAAATATTGTTCTACCCAATATATCCATCTAGTCAGATTTGCACCATTGAATCGAGGAAAATCAAGCTTCAACCCATCAAAATTTATAGAATAAGAAAACTTGGTGTATGAAGAGGACTCTAGATGTCATCTATTGTTTAGGGTAGTATGTTGAGATTGAGGTCAATAATTTGTTAACAGTCCTCAGCATGTCTATTGGAGATCACCATTGAAGCAGTGACTATTTTGGAGTGCTACAAAGATTTATAAGCCTAGGTGAAATTATGAAAAGCATGATATGATGTTTTTACATCATAATAATACCTTTAAAGAGTGTAAAAAATCTAAATATTAGGTAAAGTATGCTTATATAGGCTTTTGCAAGCAAACAAACATATTGGCTTAAAAGGATTTTTTTTAAGAAAAATATAATTTTAGATTGTTTTAATAGCATGGTACAGACCCCATAATTATATTTTAAGGAACTAGGAATAATGTGAATAGTTATTTTAATTTTGGTGAAATTTTCATTTTTTCAATTCTAGACACCCTTCCTAGCCTCTTATTTAGATGCTCATATCTTTCACCATGTGTGGATTTTGAATGAAATATATTAGTATGTCTTTAATAATATTATTTAATTATAATTAACTAAAAATTAAGACACTTTTTATGGTTTTTATTTACTAATATTCATTAAGAGTGTACGCAACTCAAAATGTAGTCAAAACCCCATAGGCAGATTTCTCCACATGGTAAATTTTTATATATTTTGAATTAGAACCAAATATTTTTAGGGATGTTTTGGGGATAATTTTTATACACATAAATTTATTTATTTTTTAATTTGGAGATCTGTACTTTATGAACCATCATTTTAAAAATTTAGCATCAAAGCCTGCCTAAGCCCTCAAAAAACTAGATTTGAAAAATGTTGATTTTATTGTTATAAAATAATCTTAGATAAACATTAAACCCTTTAAAATTTCAATTAATCTCATATATTATTCCATAAATTTTAATTTTATGCATGGAAATTAATGGATGAGGTCAAAATTCATGTTTTAAATGTAAAAAATCATGTAAAATGTAGTACAAGACACTTCAATGAAATATAATAAATTTATCTCAAGTCATTATACTTATTTTTCATCCTAAAATTTTATTTTTTCATAAATCATCCTATAATTATTCCAACTAGCTCAATCAAAATGGCCAGTCTGAAGGAAAATGGTGCATAATAGGTCTAGTCAACCCTAATGACTAAATGGTGAATATTTTCTCATCAAAATAGAATATATTGTGATGAGAAAAGTTTTTTCATGTATATTTAATTAATTTTTAAGGTTTCATACCATATTTTTGTAGTTTTAAAGGAATCCAAATGTAAGAAGATAGGCTATTAGGCCTAATTGGTCAATCAAACAAGTAAAGAATGGCATCAAAAACATATCAAATGAATTAATATTAAATTTACCACATTCCATATATGATATTATTATGAATATTAATATATTTTTAAATTTTAAATGTTATTTTATGCAAGGAGGAGCCAAGTGGAGTTAAATAGCCTTGAACTTCCAATCAAAGCTTTAGTTGACTAGTTGACTAACATCATGCAATATTCCTTTGTTATAATTTACATAATGATATTAAAATACTTAAATATTGATTAAATTTTATATATAAACCAAATTATGGAATTGATTTCATGCAAGGAGAGCTGACCAAGTCAAAGGGGCCCACCATTTCTTGTTTCAACGCCAAAATAGATTTTTTGCAAAATGAGAAATTTAAAATATTTTTGAAAACTATTGTATTTATTTTTGAACTCAAAATATAATTTATTTGATATAAATATGGACCCACATATTTTCAATTCCAAATTTGAGAGTGCATGCATGCCTTATATAGGAAATCTATCAAATGGAGTTTTCTAAATATTGTTAAAAGGAGTTTTCTAAAGATTGTAAAAAGGAATTTTCTAAATATTATAAAAGGAAGATGATTAAATAATTGTGAAAGGTTTTAGTCTTTATTAATTAAATAATACTATTCCTTATGAAAATCAACTCCACTTAGAGAATTTTGGAAGTAGAGAAGAAATTGTAATTGACACCATTTATCAAATAAAGAAGATTTTTTGAATTTTTTTTATTAGAATAGATTGTAATTTCATTGTGTAATAACATATAAGTGGCATATACTTTTACATTTTTCAGGTCCTTTCCACACCTACTATAAAAATCACATCATCTATAGGTCATTTTAAGAGCTACAATTTGAATTTGTTTTGAAAACTTCTTTCAGGTCTTCTTTTGGAATGCTGATGTTCAGGGTTAATTGCAGAGTTTTCTTTTAGATTCATATGTGTGTCTTTCTCAAGTTTAGAAATCTTCCAAAGAATATCAATCATTCAAGTGAATTGCACAATTAGATAAGATTTCCCATTTAAGTTTAGTTCTTCCCTTTTCATAATGAAAATCATAATAGATCAGATATAACTGATACATCTTAAGGGAACCAACCCTCTCTGGAGGTTCTTCTCAATATAGAGTCACCCACACTCTAAAAATTTCCCATTGATTAAATTGGAGAGAAGGTGTGCATGTACATCTTCAAAAAGGGTGAACTCTAGAGTGATAATAGTTATGTAAATTATTTTTAAATAACCAAATGGTTAAAAGGGAAGGGGCACCTCCATTTTATTTTTGTGAATGGGCACATTGGTATGTGTTGTTGTAGGTTTTGATTTGGCCTATGGGGTAAAATTTTGAGTCAAATATTTTAGTACGAGATCCCCTTATTGTGTTATTTAAGTAAGCTCATGAAGGATAATGTTTTCATTGATTTTTTTCATATTCTCGACTATGTTATAACCTCATTTACGTTAGACTAGTGGGGTCTCCATAGGTTCCTTTGGTTATTGATGTCTTGGAGGTGTAGGATAATTCCTAGCATTTTGATCTGGTGAGGTTACACCATTATTATGGGTTTGAGGTAATATGGGGATATTATTTCTACCTATTCTCAAGGGAATAGTTTCTCTTTTGGAATTAATGAAATGTTTTCACATCACTAATACCCTCGTCTAGCTCATTTTATTCTTACCTAGTGAAATCCATGGTCTCTAACACCATAGTAGTACTAGGGGATTTAACCTTATTATAGGATTTAGGATGATTAGAGACCACCTCATGTTATTCCATATCCTTAAAGAAGATTTCAAAAGTAGAATTGGATTTCATGTAGTCCATTACCCATGTGTTATTATGTTATACAACTGACACCAGTTATGCAAGGCTATCTTGAAGATATTGATTTCATTCATCCTATTGGGTGAAGGTTTTGGGTGATTTTGATGATATTTACCTTTCTTTTTTGATCTTTGATATGTGAATTTTTTATTATAACTTTTTACATTAGAGTTACTTAACTACCTATGTAACCCAAGGAAGTCATTTCCAAATTTTTATACCATCTACTAAATGTAATCTAACTTAGACTTGGTGGAATCTTAAGGTATGGTTTATGTATTGTTAGTTGTAGATAATGTTACATAATTTTGAGTCTAAGGGATTAGTTCATGGCACCTTGGGTTAAGGAAACTTAGTTTTTGGTTTGAAGTGGGATGACTCAGATGGTGTTGATGTGTTATAAGGAGTGGATGAAGAATTGAGGAATTCTAGTTAATGTTAGGAAAGAATTTAAATGAAAGCATCTATGGTATCACACAAGGAGTTTGGGTCATCATGTGAATTTTAGGGTTTAGTTTCCTATCATCTTTTATGTCCCCTATACAATCCAAGGATAGGTTTGCTATAGGTACGTCCCTCCTTAGGAACATGGTTGTCTATGGGTATAACACATTCTTATACATATCAAGAGATAACTAAAGGTTATGTTGATAAATCATAGTTAATCTATAATACATCTTCTCAAGCCTAGCTTTAAAGTTACTAATGGGATCATTGGGTTGTATTTTGATACAAGTAAACTATTGCTATAGGGCACTAAGGTTTATAACTTTCCAAAATTGGGAGAGGAAAATCGTATTGAAATGGTTCCAATTTTAGATAGAGTCTATATGAAGTTTGAGTAACCAATCATATGTTGAGTTCATTAGGGTAAAGGGTAAAATCCTACACATAATTTCCTTATGCTCCACATTTATAAGCCTCAAGGTATTTTTATAGTATGTTATCTGTTATTCTATAGTACATCCCATGCTTGGGGTGAAATGGGGAAGATACCTCTTAGGATTAATAGGTAAATAATTTATAACTCTTTGGACATTAATGGTAGAGTTAGATAACCAAAATATATCAGGCTTCAAATTTGGAAGGGGTTAAAGAGATGAACTGATGTTAATCTAGGTAGGTCTAGGTTGATTGAGCCTAGATTTTATCTAGAAAATCAAGGGGAAATTATTAATAGGTCATGATAAGACATAGCCCTTATAATAGGCAAAACCATCTCCAAGATGATTAACAATCAAATAGTGATCATCACATTATTATCAATAAGCACAAACATACTTATAAAATAAAATCAATGACATGCATAAAGTATTGTAATTATACCCTCTTTCTAGTTCTAACTATTGTTCACTCCACAATCCTCTATTCATGAAATAACCATGAGATTGGGAATTCCCTAAAAAGGAAGGTGGGTACAACTAAAAAATTTTATCCTCCAATTTATGACTGATTAGGGATCAGCCTAGGGCATGGTTTCAAGTATTTGACTTTAAAAATAGAGTTTGTGTGAATAGTCTCCAGGAGATACACTATTACCACCAAAATGTCAATGTAAAGTTCATACAAACAAGTCTAAATATCAAAGATTATTATGAGATTTTTAGTATTATGATTTCTATTTATAAATACCAAGGGGAAAGGGTAATTAAATTTTACAAAAAAATCACAAAAAGAGAGGGTAGAGTAGGGTATAAAAGTGTGTCTCTAGGTCTAGAATGGACTTAATGCATTAATCATGGAACCAAGTTACCTTGCCATAGGTATACGAATGTAGACTAAGTTTCAGTAAAGTTATAGCTCCAAGAACATAAAATGGGAAAATTTCAAGGGAAATAAGAGTATGCCTTCAATATGATATCTCATTAAATATGAGTACTATGAGTTTATAATAAATTACACATAAACACACATTGATAATTTGTAGATTAACACACAAATTAATAGTACTAAAAAATGGAAATGAGAGAAATCACATAATAATTATAATATCTAAGCACATTAGAAAAATAACACACGTAAACTTAAAAATTATTAGTCTAATTAACCTGGCATTGATAAGCATTCAAAAAATTAAGATGAAAGAAAATTGAACATAGAAGAAACCCTTTACAAAAAACATGAATTTTGTTAATTAAAATGTAAGTGTTGTTACAACAATCCATCTTCACTAACTTCTATAGTCTAGAGAGATGAAATAAATATTAGGTTAAATCCTACATATAATTTGACAACACTCTTGAGTAAATTTTGGTCAACCCCTATATTAAAATATACCTTTTTATTATATAGATAAGGATGGGGTCACCTCCAAATAGTTTGAGGATCCCAAATTGGGCCATGATGACCAATCATAGAAGTTAAAACTATAATTCAAAATTCAAAACAAATAAATCCCATAAAACCCACAAAATATTTATGGCGGACCACTTATTTGATATAAAGAAGTAGCTATGAATATTTGACTCCTAATTTATTTGATCTAACATATCTAGCCTCTAATGTAGCTACCATGAGATCAAATTCCTTGTACATCTTAGCAAGGTACATTGGGGGATCCCATAATATAACCTCTCTTTAGTTGTTATCCTTTGGTATACATGGAATGGTTCTTCCATTGACACATAAACCTTAGATACCTAATTGATGTTCACTATAGAGTGAGTTGATAGCTCTAGTACTACCCAAGCCCCTTTCTAGTTTACTTTGGTTACCTTCTCTCTAATGACGTGGTTGAATTGACTTGGTGGACTATAAATTCTCCTTGGTTAAGTAAGATGCCATTTAATTAGAATATCAAAAATATATTGACTTCCTTGAATTAGGTAAATATCTTCTTCTTACACTTTTCCAAGGGTCCAATTGTAGTGTGAGCCATAGCCAACCACTCCTCCATAGTAGGCTTCATGTTCTCGGCATATATTTGATATAACCTAAAGTTTGATGTTGTCATTATTTTTAACTATGGGAAATTTCCCTTATTAATCACCACTTTCATCTTCCTACATTTATTATCTATCTCCATAATCCTCTCCAAGAAAGCTTAGGTCCAATGGATAAGCATATTGGTCTCATCTAGAGTCTCCACTACCTTCCCATGAACATAGAGAAGTAGTAAGAGTCCATCCTTGACCTACCCAATCATCATGATGGGAAAATAGATATTTAATTAATCTTATAAGGTTTAAACCTAGATTTTCATGTCCTTAAATAGTTTTCCAAACATATCATAAGTTTTCTAGATAATAAAGAGTGGGTCCTCAGTAATCCTTTCTTCCCCAGTAGAAGTCCTCACTTTAGTGAGGGAGAATAGATCCTAATGGGTCTCCAAAACCATCAGGTCACCATGCTAGAAGAATATTTATGTTATTTCCCTCTTCATGCTCCTCAAATTTTGGTCTACGCTCTATTGTAGAACTACATTTCCCTATGTAGTCATCTCTAGTGCATTTGACCTTGGGACTATTCCTCAGGCTACAAGAGGTATAGTAAGGGTGGATGAGATAGTGGTGAAAGGTAGAGGATGAGGTGGAGGGGAAATAGAAGTGAAAGGGGTGAATGTGGAAATCAGTGGAGGTAGAGTGGACGAATATAATAGTTTGGATTATAGAGGAAGACCTTTAAGCTAGAGCCAAAGTGAGTTTCTTTTTACTTATTTTTTGACCTCTCACTTGAGTTAACTATAGGTGTTGTAGTGGAAGGACTAGATAGGATAACAAGAACTATGGGTGTTGATGGTACAGGACTTATATTTTTTAAAGGTGTCAAAATATATAAATGGGAAACTAGGATAGTCCCTATCATTAGAGGTATGTTATAAATGGCTGTAACCATGCTTATTGATGGATATGTACTTCATTATATCTAGACTAGAGGGACACCCTAAGGAATCATTGGGAGGGGAATTAAGAGGCCAGGATGCTTGAGAGGACCAAATCCAAAGGTAATTGGGTAAATGATTAAAGGGGTGTCATGGGTAAAAGAGGAGACACCACTTGGGTGTATTATTGGAGTGGAGAAGAACTAGTGAGTGTAGATATGGGGAGTTGAAAAGTGATAGGAGTAGTGCATAGAAGGGAAGTGGATTAGATGGGAATTTTAATGGATGGAACCTATATTGGGTCATATTGTGAGCCTTATTATAATCTCTACATTAGAATATTGACCACATTAAACCTCAAGTTATATGTGGCTTGAGGTTGAGGTGTCAGTGGCTAAGGTGGCCATGCTTGGGTTGCCTAACATTGAGTAACATAGGTCTATATATATCATAGATAAAATATTAGAGTTTTTAGAAGAGGTAGAGTTTTGTACAGAGCATGAGTAGTTAGAGGAGGTAGAGGTAGAACTAGAGCATGAGGATGAGATGGTGGTGGGGTGCCATATAAATCCTCTTAGATATTATAGGAGGATTCAGTGTCAGATCCTTCATAGATCAAACAAGAGCTATAGGGGAGTAGATGGGATCACCTAAACCTTATTCTCTTTATTTTTCTTTATCATGACCTAAGATAATACTTCTCAGTTGTTAACAAAATTCCTATAAAGCTTGTTCTCATCCCTTACTTGATGATTGTACTTGATATTGAGGCAGGTTGAATACCATACCAATAAATCTTTGACCATGCCCTTAGGGTATCAATACCATATATTGTCTCATTATAGGGTGAATAAGTCCCACCTAGTATCCATATAATGTATTTGAGGGAAGGCCTTATACATGTTATCCCTAATGGTGATTGAGATTAATAGGTATATCTTTTACTAGCATTGTATATAAAAAATGAAGATGCCATCCACTAGCTGGTAGGTGATTTCTTATTCTTATAAATAATTTGGGATGAAATACTATAAGCTAATGAGATATTTGAGAAAACTCACAATATATATCATGCTATCATATTTATATAGCTAGTAGTCCCCAAGGTAATGATAAAGTCCTAGATTAATTATGATATGCTGGGCATCGAGGCATTATTGATCACTTGGTAGAACACTAAATAAAATTAATTACATATGTCTAAAATTTGGTTCTATAACTTGTGGACATATAGTTTTTATAAGACCAAATAGACTATAGATCCCCTAGGAACCCACGTAGGAAAATTTGAAGGATTGAAGCAGAGTATCCCATAGACTATGTCCACATGATAGATCATCATATATAAATTTCTCTTGGCTCAAGAATTTTTGATGGCATTAAATAACATGAATTTTATTGATCCTTCCATATATATATATATATATATATATATGTATATGTATATATATTTAGAGCATGTTAAGATCATATGGAGGAGGGACACCCATAGTTTGTTGACATGAAAATAGTCCTAGGGCCCAAAAAATTAGTTCATCATAATCATGCCTACTCATACTTCCTCTTATAAGGTGAAGACTTTCTACAAATTTATTTGGTAGGTATACATATAAAACTTCACTGATCTAAAATCATAAAATATGTAGTCAGAGATGGAGTAGTACACATTGTAACTATTCCCATGGATATCTGTAATCTAGTTATAAGAGTTGGGTTAGCACACCTATTCATGTACCACATCTTTCACTTAGATGATAGTGTGAAGGAGGTTAAAAAGTAATTAGGAATAGGGAAATGCCTCTATCTATGCAAAAAATTTATGAAGTCCACATTTATTGCAGGATCTAAGGGAATCTTAAAAAAATTCTTATTTGTCACCATTATATCTTGAGTCTCTAGGTACTTGCTTGACTTCTTTGAACAAGTCATTTTGGTGATTTAACTTGATCAAGCTAGCTATGAATTTTGTATCCTAGTAATAAGGTTTAGTCTTTGGGTTTGGAGAGGATGTGGCCATTATAGTGGGATAGGGGAAAAATATGGATCTTATGATCATAGGAGGCATGAAACATATGGGTACTTTGTAAAATTTATAAAGTTAAGGGTTGGAGTGATCTCAAAGGTATGCAATGGTAACCATTAGTGATATTTCCTTATGATTATTAAAATTCATGCATACAATCCCTTGTATTAATGGAATTCAGTATCTCACTTGATACAAATTAAAATTTGAGTTAGTGGTTGTATTTACTCTCTTTAGTTTTAAATCTAGATCCCATGATCCTCTACTAAAACTAGATTTAAACATGGCAATGGGATATTTAAAAACTATCCAGTTGGACCCAAATTTCTATTTCATTAATGCCTATCATGCGAAAAGAAAAAAATTGGATCCATCATAGTCTTATTAGTTAACTCCCATGTTACATCACATGTCATCGATTCATTTATCCTCTTGCTAATGGTCGACACCTAGGCATGAATTTATAATCTATGCCATACACTTAGGAAGGGTGAGGTGTCACTTAAGTACACATGGCACATCTTGATTGGTTTTTAGTGCTCATTTTTACCTTATTCTAAATTTATAGGAAATTATGTTCCCACCATTTCAACTACATTACTTGATAACATGACACCTCTTGATCAATCTAGGATCTCTCAAGCTTTAATATTTTTGATAGGTTTATGGACTGGCCACTCCAACACTTGGTGACATGGTGATTCTTGGTTTAGTTAGGCTCTCTTAGGCTCTAAAATCTATGAAAGTTATAGGTATTGGCCACTATGACATTTAATGATGTACTACCCCCTGATTGGGCTGAAATCTCCTAACATATAACATCTCTAACATGTTTTGGGACTAACCATTCTATCACTTGGTGATGACAAGAATTATAATTTTCCTATGATCTCCTAGACTTTGACATATTTAATAAGTCCAAAGACCAACCAATCTGACACTTGGCAATATGGTTCCTCTTGATTGGGTTTGGATCTCTCAAGATCTTACATTTATGATAGGTCTAGGGACTAGTTCCTTTAACCTTTAGTAATGTGGTGTTTCCTAATTGAGATAAGCTCTACTGGGTTTTGACATATTTTATATGTTTAGGGACTAGTTTCTCTAACACTTGGAGACTTTGTGCCTCTTAATTAGGTCATGCTCTCCCAAGATTTGACTTCTCTAATAGGCTTAGGGACTGACCTCTCTACCATTTGGTGAGATGGTACATCCTAATTAGGTTGGGCTCTCTCAAGATCTAACATTTATGATAGGACTAAGGACTAAAAACTTTGACACTTGGTGATGTGGTTCCTCCTAATTGGGTTAGGCTCTTATCATCTAATAACTCTAACAGGTTTGGGGACTAGTCACTCTAACATTTGATGATGTCACACCTCCTAATTGGGTTAGGCTCTCTTGGGGTCTAGGAAATCCTCATAAATGTTAAATAAGAAATGAAAATGAGTGAAATAAATTTAATAATTACTCCTCTATCATTACAATTTTGAATTTCTATGAAGGGTGATAGGTTTGTTACTTTAGGAAAGGAATGAGACTCTATAAACTTCCATCGAAAGTGGATATACAATGTTAGCACCATAACCCATATAAGGACAAGTATACCTTAGTCATAAAAATATATAAGGCTTATTTCTACTTAGGGAAATCAGGGTGGCATATTTTTATAAGTATTTAGGCTCAAGTGAAATTGATGAGAACAAAAGAAAAGAACCTAGAGCTTTGGTTGTTGGGTTTTTTAGAGGGGTTCCCCATTTCAATGAAAGGAGGCATGTTGGACACAACATTACTTATATTGTGTAAGTTTCATATAAGGGATATTCGTATTTGATCCTTTTTAGGTTACCCCACTACTTATAGATCCAAAAGTAATTAATGATCCTTAGAATATTTGTGAAGAGACACATGGAAAATCACAAAACTAACCTATAAAGTATAGATTGATAGACTCTATCATATAATGGATATTTTTGTTAGATAAATAAATTAATTTAAAATAAATTGTCTTCAAATTAAGTCTTCATGTTTTTAAGCCAAATATTTTTTAAAATAGTGATTCTTAAGACATACGATTTGGTATGTTATGCATCTAAGACCAATTTATATTATTAGACACCAAATATGGGATTTATATAAACAAATTGACCATTATTTTTAATTTTAAAATTGGTCATGTTGGCCATAATAAATACAATGAGATATTAATATCTTTGAGATCCATCTCCTTGTACATGTACTATGTTTTGGTATGCAAGAAATATTTGATATTATGCAATTATACATGATATCTATCTACTTTTGTACTTTTTTTAATTAAAAAATAACATAAAAATGGTTTACTATTATAATTTGTATTTTCAAAACACGCATTTTTAAATGATTTAAAGTTTCATATGTTCTAATTATATGAAGATGTATCAAATTTATGTAGTTCCCCAAATTAGGGGAGTGTGTGAAAAAAATATTAATATTTTAAAATTCAATCCCTCATTCATTTTCAAAATTTGTAACCACATAACATTGAACTATTTATTTTGATTATTGGGTTTTTGGAGTGCTCTATGGATACTCCTTGAATATTTGATGTGTTTATGAGTCACAAATATTCATTTTTAATAAAAAAGCGAGAGACTAAAATATGATCCATGGTCTTATTTCATGATTCACATATGATTATCAGATTATCAAAAACATTAAAGATGATGTGGATATGATTCTTTGTTATTTTCTCACTAAAAATGATCCATGAAAATTTTCTATGATGATTTAGTGGATACTTCTTATTTTAAATAGCTATGGAGATTTATGGACACTAATCATTGAGGAAAACACGTGTAATAGCCAAAATATTATAAGGTTACTAATAGTATCTTGATAGTGAAAATAAAGATCCCAAATATGGATAATGTATATAAATGAATATGAGTTCTTTTTTATAGAAAATTTTCTTCAAAATTAAATATGTTTAGAAGATAAAAGTGACTAATGAATTTAAAAACTATATTGATGAGTGGAATTTTCTCTCAGGACTTAAATATATGTATAATTAAAAAATTATTTCAAATTGATATTTTCAAAACATTTAATAAAAAAATTAAATGCCTACAAGAATAACAATTTAATATTTCATACTATTTTTTATAATGCAAGGTAAAACCAAAATTTATTATAATTTAAATAAATTCATGCACCACATGGAAAAAAATTATATGTATGTTATTTTCTCTTCATTATTATTTTATACAATTTATATTCATTAGTGAATTTACTTATTAAAATATTTAGGGACAAGGGTTTGTTTAGATATACGATGAAAATTTTATAAATGTATTTTATGCTTTTATTTATAAAAACACTTATTTCATATTATAAAATCACTGAGATAGGAAATATAGTTAAATTTAAATCTAATTTAGTTGTTATTTAAAAGTAATAAGATCGTTATCAAATTATTATAATTGTTAGGGTAGATCACAATGCTTGATATTTTTATTTATTTTTATATATTTACCTTTCCCCATTATAATATCTTTAATAGATTCTTCAACATAACATGGTTAGTTGTATGGTTATATCTATTTATATGGTATATTATATCAAACATGTATTATTGGTAAACATATTGATGACAACTATATTAAGGTAAATATTCTAGAGGAAGATATTTATTCTTGATAATTTATAAAGTGATATTTATGCCCGGTTCTATCTGTATATGGTATATTATATCGAACATGTATTATTGGTAAACATATTGATGACAACTATATTTATGTTAAATATTCTAGATGGAGATATTTATTCTTGATATTATATAAAGTGATATTTATGCCATATTCCTAGCATTATATATTACATAATGATTAGTTAGATAAATGAAAATATATCCTTACAATGAAAATAAGGTAAATATGCATAAGTTCCAAGTTATTATTGAATATAATTTCATCATTATAAATGTTTTAAAGAGTTAAAATATTAGGTGCGAATATTCATCACATAATTAAGGACGTGCAAGTCATAAAGATGTAACAATGTTTACGCCATGTTGAGGAGTTGTAATAAACTTTTAAAAGGGAGTATGTAAATATTTTTCCTTGAAAGCACATTTTTGAGCATCAAGAGACACTTCATTCAATTGAAATGGTATATATTTTTATTGATATCTATCACTATTGAAGGAATTATTTTGAATTGATGAGAAATTATAATCATTGGTCCTTTTATTCCTTCATAATGTTTTCTTATATCTCAAAGTTTGAACCCTTTTTTTGTATACACTTTAATTAAAATATATATTTTTAAAAATATTTTTTGAGCTATATTAAGAATTTTTTTTTAATATTATTATTCAAACAATATTTTTTCCTGTATTTACTACCTCTATCATCCCATAGTGATGTAACATTAAGCATATTAGATTGATTAGGTTTTATTGTCTTGATATGTGAAATATAATTGAATAATATAAAAGGTATACATATGATCTCTATATTCGCTTGGACCGATATGAGTAAATCTTAACTTGGAAAATGTTCATCTTTGTTATTATTATGATTGACATTATTCTTGTTGTGCATACTAATTTCACCAAAGTATTTAATTGTGATATGCAAATGTATGTTTTAGCTTCCAAAATATATGGTTGTGCTGTATTAGGATATATGAAAACAT
The DNA here is from genome assembly GCA_037957365.1 of Torreya grandis. Lineage (NCBI taxonomy): Eukaryota > Viridiplantae > Streptophyta > Pinopsida > Cupressales > Taxaceae > Torreya > Torreya grandis. The sequence goes on from JARHVA010007049.1 coordinate 377,849, forward strand.
ATTTTTGTGCATCTTCCCTTTTTACAAAATTGAAAATAAAACATCTTCCATACAAAACCTGAAAATGTATCCATCATAAACAATAAACAAAAAAGGAAATCTATGTAATTTAGAGGGGACTACATTCATATCATGAATCATGGCATACAAATTAAAATATTATATATTACATAATTATATGTCACTTGAAATTTTATGGCTAAAGTTTGTATCCAAAATGTTATATTCATTAAAATTAATACTGTGGGTTTTCTTGGTCAATTATCAAACCCTTTTATGATCATATCCAAAGGTATAAGATAATAATTATCAATCCTAAGCTCATTAAAAAATGTTACACTAAAAAAATCAAATTTGAAACCATTGTCTATAATAATAATTTGTAATCCCTCTATTATGAATGATAACTTGAAAGTAAAATGGGAAATTCGGGGCAAAAATATTTTTGAAACATAAATTCTATGTGTCAAAATATTAATAATGTTTTCATTATCTTCTAACTTTTTAACATTAAGATAAAAATAATATGGTTTGATACATGTGGTAAATTATTGTCACATAACCTCTCATAAATTATTTATTTATAAATATTATATCTTTGGAGAAAATTTATGATGTATACATTAACATGAGTATTCATAATTTGATCTTTGATATAACAATTCTTATGTTATTATGATCTAATCATAGAATCTTTAGTATGGTATGGATAAATAAAAATGATATAATTTTTTAATTCTATACCATGGTAGGTTGTTAATAAAATTACCTCATAATAAATCATTCAATAATTTGAATAAGTTGTTTCACTAAATGGAGTGATGTAATTTTTTATTTTTTAAAAAGTTATCAAGACATAAATAATTAATATAAAATACAACCCTCTCATAATTCAAACCATCAACTACTATTTTTTTATAATCTTAAAATAACTATATCATCAAGCCAAAAAATAAATGTAAAAGGTATGGGCCCTCCATGTTTATGCTATCATAGCAACAAATGATACATATAAATCACTTTTACTTATGAGTCAAGGGGAGAAATAAAATCATACAAAAAAGATACCAAGGGAACATGGATAAAAATATTACAAAATTTGACATTGTAAAAAAAAATAGAAGCAAACTAAGTACTTAAATATAGTACATGGTTAAAGTAAAGAGATTATTGATATCAAAGTACAAGAAATAAAGGGTTAATATAAAACCAAAAAGAATTAAATTTTTAAAATAATTTGGATCTAGAAGGAAATGAAAATGGATTCCTAATTTTAGGTGGTATAAAATATTGGGTTCACCAAGATATTTTATAAAAAGATGTTAATAAAATTATTTCAATAAAATAAAATAATGGCATTATGTAAATCAAATAAATTACAATAAAGTATAGTAAATAAAATAGAATAGATATATGTTAAACTCTAAACAATAAAGAGACATAGAATATATGAGATAAATAACTAAAACTAACTTATCTAAATCTTGATAGGTTTTTAAAATGTAGAGAAATTTTTCATTTGACTATACAAAAAATAAATCTATAAATAAGACTGCCATTTTATATTGAAAACATAAAAAATGATCTAAAAATTATTGGTCAAGTTTTGAACTACTTTGAAAATAACAAACTCTAGAAAAAGTGAAAACCTACTCCAATAATGGTTTTGTAGATCATCATAGTCTAAATATTTTTAAAACCATTCATTATTAGCATATGCATCTATCAATTTTTGAATGGGTGAATGTATATGTTATAATATTGTGTTCATTTTCTAACCATAATTAAACCTCAACACTTACAGAAAACATCCAAGATCTAAGTAAATATACAGGGTTATTGGCCTTGACCACATTGAGGGGTATAAATACATATCAATAATGAGAATAATTATTTAATATAGCTATAATATATGAGGATTTTCTTTATTAATGAGTGATATATGGTTCCACCTTATCTCCCTATGAGAATACATGAAAATTTAATCATCTTTAGCTTAAGACCTCTTTTTACAAATTTATGAAAATAAATAAAGTTAATATAACTCATGGCTATATTTCATATTTTGAAATAATACGATAAATGTGAGATAATGATACCTCTATTGGAAATACCTAATGATGTTTTGGATATATAATTATTAAATTATAATTGCGGACTTATGGGCATGTATGTTGACACAATAAAAAATGGAAATGCTAAAAAATACATAATGGGGAAAATATCAAAAGGACCAACATGTATATAATTATAAAATTTCCACATTCATACTAATCTCAAAAATATCAAACCAATTTTGGAATTGTAAATCATTCACAAACCAAAAAAATAAAACAAAATAAAAATTTAGATATTTAAGTACAAATAAATAGAAAGGAAGATAAAAACTAAATAAACAATCACAATAAAACACATAAGAAATGAAAAATGAAAACAAAATAGAATATGATGATGATGATAACAACAACAACAACAACAACAACAACAATAATAATAATAATAATAATCCATATGAAAAAATCATGCCAATATTCTCAATAATAACCATTGTGAAAACATTAGGTGTTTATATATTAAAGAATACTTCTAAACCATATTTTAGTCATTCTCAAGCCTGGATATTACATAGGTAAGTCATAATGAAGGTATGAACACTTACATACCATCTTTTTTAATCTTAACCATATTATTATCTATTTATCTTAAATTTCAAATATGTTTTTATTCCTATATATTTTTACATTCAGGTAAATATTTCATGTGAATTCCATTTGATGAATAGTTTAATTTATGTAGTTTAGAACCCCATTTGTGTATATTTAATCAAAATTAAAAATATTGTCATCATCAAGATTTTTTACATGAATAATGAATTATTGAAAAGATATCATGTTTTAGGAAATATATTATGGAATATCCTAATAAGATAATTAAATTGATTTATTAAATAAAATATGTTTCAATACAAAACCTATGATAGGATGTCAAGGATGGTTTTAAGGTTCAATAAATACTATATAAAGTAACTAATAGATATATGTGTGCTCATAATCTAGATCAATAAATTTTCTCGTATAATAAATTTATTTATATTTTTATTAGTGTAGTCCTTTACATTTTTTTAATTATTATTATTCATTTTTATATTTCAACTAGTATGGTTAATGTTTCCCCTTATTTTTAAAACTTTAATATTAATTCTTAGGGTCTTAAATACCCTCTAATTTATATTTTTTCTCTCTAATCATAGTAAAATTTGATATACGATTCTTGAATTATTACTATTCAAACATATGTTACTTATAATTATTCTCATTTTTTATTTTTCATTTCAAAAATATTGTATCCCAATTTATTATATTATGACCTATATTCTAAAATATAAAATTAGAACAATGTTATACACTTTGCATGACCTAGAAAATAATATTGATACTTTTTATCAGTGGTCGTAATATTTAAATAATATGTCCCAACTCGTATAATAAATATAAGTGTAGGATAATATGTATCCATTAAATAATTTAGCATGATAATCATGGATTAAAATAAGATAGTTTCCTGATGCTTAAGGTTAATTTGTATAAAAATTTACATTTCAATAGTGTATTTAAGAACACTTCATCTTCAACCTCTAATTCACGGGTATAAAAGTTTTTTCTTTTCTTATATTTAATTTTATTTTATGGCTCATAACATTTGGTTTTAGTTGAAGAAAAGTTAAAATAACAAAAATAATGATATTGTGAGATACAAAAACTGAAAGCAATTGGTCATGAGAATCCTTAGTGGTACTAGTTAATTCCATAGCATTAGGATTATTGGAATAAAATAAATTAAGATATTAACATTTTTGGTCTTGATATTGATGGTAATATTACATTTTTAAAATATTAAAATGAAATTAAAAAAAAAATTATGTTTAAATTTTTTTTAAATTTAGAAAGATAATTATAATAAGAAAGGAAAGGAAAGGAAAATAAATGGTGAAGATGTTCTAACGAATGGTGGGATAAAATTCACATAAAATTAAAAATAATGTATATTAGTAAAATATGGTAAAATACATATATATTCTAATATAGATAAGAGATAAGACTAAATTAATATTAATTATATATAATCACCCATGCCAATAATTAAGGTAGAGGTTGAAAATAAGAGATATTTTAAGAGGTTTTCAAGTATATGATATGGAAACCATATTAAAGTAATTGGTGAGAAATGGTAACCTACATATATTGTGGTAATTACATAATATAACAAGATATAAAACATAGATAATTAAAAGGATTGTAACTACATATAAAGGTAGTGGAAAATAACCTAAGAATTGATAAGTGAATATGAACTATGGTTGTATTTATAGGCCTAGATAACATATACTATTATAGTAATAAATTTAATATAGGTGAGGAGAGATTTGAATTAAAATATGCTACTCTAAACATATATATTAAATTAAATTAAATAAAGAAAATAATGACAATAATCTCTAAATTGAGTGCATTTTCACTAAATCAATCTTCCTAGTGTTCATAGTCAAAAAATGTAAGGGATCATTTTATATATGAATAAAAAAAATGATATGGTTGAATACCTAATTTTAATTAATTTTAGACTCCTAATAATGAGGGAAAAATCCTTGGTACGACTTCATTATATTAAACTTCAAAGGCCTTGAGCAAAAATAGACCTCTATAAGAATAAAATCATATCTTCTAATTCCTGTTATATACATGATAAATAATTTCAGGCATAAGCACATCATTTGATTTTTTTCATTATATTTAAATGGAATTTATAAACCATATAAATACCATTCAATTTTTAAAATTTTACATAACTAAAATTTTAAATTAATTGATCTCGTTTCATTAGATATAATTAATCAAGAGTAATAACGTATTAGGTCAACTATGTTTATTTATTAAAAATAGGAAAAAAATTAAACCTATAAAGATCAATTCATTACATAAAAAATTATAAGCAATAAAATACACTAATCAATTTATTAGGAAATACAAGGGATGATATAGAACTAGATTGAGAAAAATGAATATAATAATTTTTTTATACTACATATAATGAGATGAATGAATTAAATAGATACCTAGAGGAATAAATATATATAAAAATTAATGAGAGTGATGATAATTAGTTATAAATAGATAGTATGAACATCTCATTTAAAATAACACAAACTGAATGCAACCCTTTCCCAGTGTGCTCATTAGGATGTGCACTCTTGGATATTGATGCATTAACAAATCTTATAAAATATGTCATAAATGACTAAGTAATGTATGTGTATAAGTACCTCATCTTGATATCATCAGGCACCACAATAGCGTAACATAGGATGGTGATTTAGGAAATAAACATGGAAACACAAAAGATAGAAGTAAATGTTGTGATAAATTATAATAAATTAATGAAACACCTAAAATTAACATATACAAACCTCATGTTACCTTTCGTATGGAATGTTTAATGTAAATAAAGTAGTATTTTTTATTTTATGTTCAAAATCTACATATGGTAACCATAATGACACAAGGAAAAAATTGAAATAAAATCAATATGTTAATAAACATTAGACTCAAGAAATGGAAATATATTCAAATTTTGAAAAGAATCTTATAATTAAGGGAAAATCATCAAATGAAGAATAAAAATAAACTAGTAGTGAAATATCAAAGAATTTTATAAAAATTAAGGTAAATGTCGAAACAAAATATCATATTCCTAAATTAGGACTAAAATACCCAAGAAAGATGAAATCATAGTTGAAGTAAATATAGATACAAGGGGTAAAAAAACATGAATTAAAGGATAAAATAGGTTAAAATGACATAACGATAATAAAAATATAATTTAGGAAAATAAGACATAAAACATAACAATAAATTAGAAACAATATTGGATGCCCCAAAAAAAGGAGGTACATTAAAGCATGGAATTGAGAAATGGGACTAGATAGCCTGAATAAAGCTGAATATAAACCTAACAAATATGATATAATTATATGTATATGACCAAGATCACACACACACACACACACACACACATAGATAGATAAATAAAAGATGGATGGGATTTAGAAATATATATGATTTCTTATGTAAAATAATATAGGAATACGGAAAAAATAAGACACCAAGGAAAATAAATATTTATTTACTATATACAATAAAAATTAATAAATTTTAAAAGACTAATATTTTTATATAGCCATGTCTCTAGATAAAACAATAAAAAAACCATAAAGATTGGGATAACTTGCGAAGTATAAATATCATATTATGAAGGCTAATGAATGGAAATTAAAATGATTTTGACTTCCCAAAACATGTTACACATTCACTAATACCCATATATTTTTTTTAATACTAAGAGGATTAGGCACTTGTATGAGAAACTATGTGGCACTATTGATATATATGACACTTATATATGTAAGATAGGATGAGTGATAAAAAAACATTTCGCTTTATTTATTAGGATAAAAAAGAAATTTATAACAAAATATCTTGAGTATAATTATATGTTACATTTAAAATTATAGGGGTGGTCATAGATAAAGTATATGTAAATCCACACTCAATAAAAAGGATATAGGGTTCTAAATCCTATGTACAAGATATGGGATATGGATCTAACTAGATATCAAAAAAAATCAATTACATATAAATGGTAAAATATGGATTTATCAAGGACATAATAATGTGAAAACATGAAAGTAAATAATTAATAATTACCATAGCCTATATCTAGGATATATACAAATAAAAAAACATAAGTGGTCAAATGGTTAATCATGGGGATATATATATATAACCTAAGGTGATAAATTTAAACACTATGAAATCCATATGTATACCAAATTATTTATTATAAAAATAAATATAAACAAGGACAAAAAACATTAATATACTATAAAAATAATAAAATCAAATTTATCAACATCATGCCTAAAACTATTTGTAGGAAGTTAGGATTGGCTGTAAAAAAAACTCCAAAATAGTGATCACAAAGCTGGATAAGATTGTAATCCCATTTTTCAAGGAATTATTAATGTTTCACATGTATCTTAATCTTATCTACATTTTTAACAATACATATACATATTGGTATTTGACAATCCTAAGTATTATAGTTTAATTATAATACTTAATTTATAATTGCGGTTGGTCAAAAACACTGAATGGTTATATGGATAGTTATTTTACACATGTGACTATGTTAGAGAGGAGCATAAAATAATATTTAAGAGGAAAGTAAATGAAAATTAATTAAATTATCATATATTATAATTCTAATATTGAAAATATCAACTTTGCTTCATCTCATGTAGGTATCTACACATTTATTACAAAACATGAACCTCATGAACAATAATTTGAACGTCCTTCAGAATTTTGGATTTTATATTTTTGTGGTGTTATATCCAATTAGGGATTAGTCATAGGAATAAAACTGATATCTACATATGGGAAAAAATATCTTACTACATACATTTTACATTTCCCATGTACCAAAAATTATGTTGAATATAAAGCTTTGATTTTGGGGCTTCACTTCATGTTGAAACATAACATGAAGAAATTGATAGTGGTGGTTAATTATATTATGAGTAAATATTAGTGAAAATTATCATACTTAAGGATATATAAATTCATGGTTTTGGATCTAATTGAAGTGTTAGAAGCATTCAATACCAAGACTATTTCAAGATGAGAAAATCAAACATCAGATTCACTAGTTACTTCAGTTACCACTTTAGAACAACTTCAATAATCTAAAATGTATAAGTTTTCTAAGGAATTGGTTCCTTTTCCCTTAGTCCCAAAATTTTTTCATAACTTCTAGGTAATTTATGACGAAAAATATATTATTCAATTTATAAATAGTTTTGGGACCTTTGAATCTCAAATATTATATCATAAGGCTTTAGTTTTTATGAACATGGAATAACTATAAGATGATGTTATATTGAGGATGAAAGATAATTGAATACCTAGAGGAATGGTATCATTGGAGATATTTTTTAACATGGATTCGCATGCTAAAAAATAGAAATAATAAAAAGTAAATGAATCTAACTTTGATAAGGAAAATTTGGGAAATGATGAACATCCTCAACATGCTAACATTGGGATGAGTTGTTCAAAGAGAGAAAAAAAATTAAATAACTTCTTGGAAAAATATAAATGTTTTATTGCATATACATGTGAATACATATAAGTCCTTGATCCCAAAGTCATTACACATACTTTTCCTTTGATGTAAGAAGAATATCCCTTCATTAAATGCCAAAGGCTGATAAATAAAATTTTATACCCCCTCATTGAAAAAGAAGTTCAAAATCAATTAGATGCTAAGATCATATTCCCAATTGAACATTTTATATGGATTTACAATTTAGTTCCAATAAGAAAAACAAATAGTGAAATTATGTTATGTGTTTACTTTAGGAACTTAAATAAAGTCTCAAAAAAGGATAATTATCCTCTAACATCATTAGATTAAATGATTCAAATAGTCAATGTGTCATAAATTATTTCATTTATACATGGTTTAGTAGGCTACAATAAAGTGCTAGTAGAGTTAAATTATCATATGAAAATTATTTTTAGCACCAAGTGGGGAACCTTTACATATAAAAGGATGCATTTCAGCCTAATTAATGTAGGAGAAAATTTCTATTATGCCATGGATTTATCCTTTAAAATAATCATTGAAAAATGTATCATCATATATATGGATGATTTTACTATGTTTTCAAAGATTAAATAAAACCATGTGACTTATTTATAAATTGTTTTCGAGATGTGTATAAGGTATAGAGTGTCCTTAAACCCAAACAAAAGCATATTTGGAGTAAGATGAGGTAATCTTATAGTTCGTGTCATTAATAAAGATGGGGATTTTATTGATCTATAATTAATCTAACCCATTTAAAAGATAACAAATCACAACATCATAAAAGAGATAAAGCTATTATTTATAAAAATAAAATATATATGCAAGTTCATTTTAGAATTTGAAGAAATTGTTAATACTTCGAATGTTAGCCTAAAATAGGATGCCAAAATTGAATGGAAAGATGAATCCAACATCCATTTTATATATGAAAAGTGTCATTCCTCAATCTCTAGTTTTTATCAGCCCCAAATTTACCAATTATGTATTCCTATATTCATTTGCATCATATCATAGTATATTGGTAGTGCTCATAAAGAGATTAGATGAAAATGAAAAATTAAATTATTTTATGAACACAAATCTAAAGGATGCATAAATTAAGTATTCTATGATAGATAAGAAAATATAGGCTTTGATCAAAGTAGTGAAAAAATTTAGATACTACATTTTATGTAATAAAACATACACCATCACCCTTGATCCATCTATTACACACATGTTTAGACAAAATGATCTAAGTGAGAGAAGAGGAAAGTGGATGGCTAATATACATTAATTTGATCTCAAAATATGTCTTCATAATATGGTAATAAAACAACTTATTATATATATTATGACAAAAATAGATCCACACTTTTCTATTGACAAAATCAATGAAATGCCAAACAGATGGAAGTGACCAATATGCCTAGATCATTCAATATGTACTCATATATACATGACCTAATAAACTTAATGGAGATCAAATATGGGCACATAGGCTCATATCAATGCATAACATGATAAGGAAATGAATGTTGTAACAAAAAAACTATAAAGACATCTATCTAGGATATGTTTCTAAAGAGGAAGTTGTAGACATCTTGGATAATTTTCAACACAAATTTTGTAGTGAATACCCCTCAAGTAATAATACTACTAAAAAAATCGAAGGAAGGGGTAGTATTGGCCAACCATTCTCAAGGATACTCACAATAACTATAATACATGTCATAAATTCCATGTTTTTATAAAATAAGAAATAGACAAAATAATGCATTTACAACATATAATTTAAGGAGAACCTATTTCAAAATAGGGATTAGAGTGTATGGGCTTAATCAATCCCAAATATTCTATTAAGCATGAAATATACTGAGAGGGGGGGGTGAATCAGTATATTATATATCTTATAAATCTTTCCCTTAAACAAATTCCACTTAATCAAACATTAAAGATATGCAATAAAACTCAAACAATAAACATCTAAACAAGATAGAGAGAGACACCAGATATAACGTGGAAACCCAATGTGGGAAAAACCACAGAGAATCAATCTCAAATATATTTGTGAGAATAACCCCACAAGAGCACCATACCCCTTTGCCAAGTACAAACCTCAGCTTCAATTCGTGAGCACCACCCCACAGGAGCTTCAAACCCCTTTGCCGAGCACCAACTCAGCTATCATTCATGAGCACCAACCCACGATAGCACCAATCCCTTTACCGAGCACCAACCCACAGGAGCACCAACCCCTTTGCCAAGCACCAACTTAGTAACAATTCATGAGCACCAACCCACACGAGCACCAACCCATTTGTGTATACCACACACCTATCTCTCAATGTTGCTATCTCAACAAATGATAGATCAATAGAACATCACCTTCCTCTCTCTCATTTTTGCTCTTCTAATCTAGATATAACAAATACAAATCATCTCTCATAATTGCTCTTCTAAGCTAGATATTATAATATCAAACCAACCTCTTACTTCCACATTACAAATGGCTACTCAAGCCTTTATTTATAGCTTTCCAAATGACCTATGGCCTTCCCCCTTTGTGAATTTTCATTCCTCATGGAAAATGGTGCCAATCTTGGATGACCCTTCATATCCAAGCATTTGAAAAGTCATGTGGTGACCCTTCATGACCAAGAATGTCTTTCCCACTTTTGTCCTTATCTTTGGTGACTTTTCATATTCCTTTAAGTGTCCCTTCATAATAAATTCTCCCTTTACTCTTTTGTCTTCACTTGGTGACTCTTGGTATTCCCCAAGATGACTCTTCATGGGAAAATGCATCCCATCCTTCTTTTGTCTTTATCCCATGAATCTTAGTCTTCTCCATGGGCCCTTATTTTGTCTCATATCCAACCAAAAATATATTAATTAATATTAAATAAATATTAACTCATATTAGCCAAAATAAACAATATTAAATGCAATGGGGCCTTTATCACCAATAATACTAAACCTTTGACATCAATGACAATATTTCCAACAATCTCCCCCTTTTTCATTGATGGCAACCTCAATCCTAAAACTGCCACATCCTGTCACCTACACATACCGTCATTTGAAAACATACAGTAACTCCCCCTTATTATAGCAATCTGTACCTAATCCCTATACCTATTTTCTACACCTATACCTATACCTATTATTCTCCCCCTTTGACATCAATGGCAAAGGGCCTACCTGGAGCTAACACTTAGCTCCCCCTCACTTGATGCTAAACATCAATGGCAGGAAGTAATAGAAATTACTCCCAACCCTCTCACCAATCTTTGAGAAGATATCTAATTAAAACATTTCCTGTCCTTTGAGAATCTGCAATCAACTTATTTGAATATTTCCTTCTGATCTCAAAACATTCCACATGAAACTTTAAGGTGTATCCTTGATCACATATTTGCCTTTCAATAAATAGATTATGCTTATAAAACATTCTTAGACTTGGTTCTACCATTATCCAAAAATAAAGTACCTTTTATGGCTATCCTGCCAGTGGTTTTATCTTTGAATCTCACTGTACCACCATTGATCTTTTTTACTCTTATCTCTTGTCATATGCTTCAAACATCCACTAACAACGAACCATGGCTAATCTTTACATCTCACATGCAGAGCTATCTACATCATCATAGAATCTTCAGGTTGTTTCTTCTGCCATGAACATGTCTGAACCTTCATCTTGATGAATGGAACTTTAAAACTCTAATCCTTCTTCATTGAATCTACATGAGTATCCTTTTCCTTCTTTCTGAAACTATTAGCTCTTTTTCAACATTCTAATTTCTTATGACCATTATCATTTAAAAACACTGCATATGCAAGAATCATTCTAATAGCCTCAAACCATAATACTGATGACAAATTTTCTTCAAAAATATATTCCCTCAAAACATATACAAATTAATCTATCAACTCACCTTCTTGTCATGCAAAATATCCAAGACCCAATATCACCCACCATGCTTCAATTTTCTTATAAGTGTCTCCTTGAAGCCTATAAGAGACACCCCCACACAGAAGGGTTCTAGAAATAAATCTCAGGAGATTTCCACATCTCCTATGTTTCTTCCTTGATCTTCTTGCGTTTTTATTTTAGAATCCATTTAAGCATATCTAACCTTTTTTCCCTAATAACCTTATCATTTATGATGTGCTTATTTTTCTCAACTTTTGCAACTTTCATATTTTGACAAAGCTCATGCTCAAATGTAGCAAGAGATTCTTTACAATCCTATTTATCTGATTCTTTATCTACTATAGCAAGTAATTCATTTTCACTCTTAAACTCAACCTGATCAACCTTTACTATTTTAGGTCTCCACACATTAATTTGACTCTTCTTATATCTTTTAGGGGATTTTTAACCTTTGACATGCTTTGAATATCTCTTTACTTTATTTTGGCATAATCTAGCAATATGGCCGATCTCATGACAACAGAAGCAAACAATATTTCTCATACCTTTTTCTTGAATGTGACTGAGATCTCCCTTTTACTGATTGCTTCTCCTCATAAAAACTCTTTCCCTATGACCAACATGATGACAAACAAAACAATGGCCATGAAATGAATTTGAAAACTTGAAAGCATTGGGCTGCCCGATTGGCTTCTTTGATTTACCTGTAAAAACTGCATCCTTCTTTCCTTGGACTGATATTTCATGATCTTTCTCAACCTTGATTATAAGATTTTCATGATTATCCTTTAAATAACTTAACTCATCCTTCAAAAAATTACACTATTCTTCTTTTGATGTTAAAATTGAAGTTGCAACCTCTAACTGATTCTTAAGATTCTGAATAAATATCTTATTTTCTTTTACTTCTATAGCCAACTTAGAATCCAAGATACACACCTTTTCCTTAAGAGCTTCAACCATAGATTTCAACTCTTGATTCTCCTTCTTTAGTTGCTTAGCCATCTTATGCTTTCCTTTGATCTACCTTCAAGCTGTTAAACTCTTTCTGAAGGAACCTGCTCTAATACCAATTGTTAAGCATGAAATATACTGAGAGGGGGGGGTGAATCAGTATATTATATATCTTATAAATATTTACTTTAACCAAATTCCACTTAATCAAACATTAAATATATGCAATAAAACTCAAACAATAAATATCCACACAAGATAGAGAGAGACACTAGATATAACTTGGAAACCTAATGTGGGAAAAACCACAGAGAATCAATCTCAAATATATTTATGAGAACAACCCCACAGGAGCACCATACCCCTTTGCCAAGTACAAACCTCAGCTTCAATTCATGAGCACCACCCCACAGGAGCTTTAAACCCCTTTGTCGAGCACAAACTCAGCTGTCATTTGTGAGCACCAACCCACAGGAGCACGAACCCCTTTGCCAACCACCAACTCACCAACAATTCGTGAGCACCAACCCACAGGAGGACCAACCCCTTTATGTATACCACACACCTATCTCTCAATGTTGCTATCTCAACAAATGATAGATCAATACAACATCACCTTCATCTCTCTCACTTTTGTTCTTCTAAGCTAGATATAACAAATACAAATCATCTCTCATAATTGCTCTTCTAAGCTAGATATTACAATATCAAATCAACCTCTTACTTCCACATTACAAATGGCTACTCAAGCCTTTATTTATAGCTTTCCAAATGACCTTTGGCCTTCCCCTTTTGTGACCTTTCATTCCTCATGGAAAATGGCACCAATCTTGGATGACCCTTCATATCCAAGCATTTGAAAAGTCATGTGGTGACCCTTCATGACCAAAAACGTCTTTCCCACTTTTGTCCTTATCTTTGGTGACTTTTTGTATTCCTATAAGTATCCCTTCATGACAAATTCGCCTTTTACTCTTTTGTCTTCACTTGGTGACTCTTGGTATTCCCCAAGATGACTCTTCATGGGAAAATGCGTCCCATCCTTCTTTTGTCTTTATCCCGTGACTCTTCATCTTCTCCGTGGGCCCTTATTTTGTCTCATATGCAACCAAAAATATATTCATTAATATTAAATAAATATTAACTCACATTAGCCAAGATAAACAATATTAAATGCAATGGGGCTTTTATCACCAATAATACTAAACCTTTGACATCAATGACAATATTTCCAACATATTCACCATATAATAAATTTGTATTGGAAACCACAAATTATTATACTATATGGGCCAAGGTCATAACAACAAATAATTTAAGAGATCAATGTGTGATTAAGTTTCTTGAAGAATATATATTAATAGGATTCAAAAATCTAATTTATTTTTTGTGTGATATGGTCTATCCTTATAATATAAAAAGTTCATAGAGTGGGCCTACAATAATTATATTACCATTAAGATCTACTCAAACTACTATACAAAAGTGAATGAATTTATATAATCCAAAAATAATAACGTGATGGATGCCATTATGAAATCAAAAGAAGATAAATTTATAGAATGACATTTATGACTTAAGTATACACTATGGGAAGACATGAAAAGATACAAATAGGACCTCAAATCTTTCATATTTCTAATAGTATATGGACAAAAACCTATGTTTCCTATTACTCTCAAGCTACCAAAATATTAGTTCATGCAAGAGTATATGGTAGGAGATGAATTCATTTAGTCTTGATTACTAGAAATAATTTGAATGGAAGATGCATGAACTTAAACATTGCATAACTTCAACAAGCATAAATAAATTGTCAAGATGTGGTTAGATAAAAAGATATAAAATTAAGACTTTCATAATTTTAGACTTAGTAATTTTATGGTATAAGGCACACAAAAAGAAAAGATAACATGACAAGTTCACTCACTTATGGATTGGGCCATACTATATTTCAAAAATTCTAGGTAATAATGATTTTTACCTAAAAAACCTCCAAGGTAATGATCTTTATTTTGCAGTGAAAGGGATGTTTTCGAAACACTATTTCGTGGCTCCTTTAAATAGATATGTTTTTGAATGACTAATATTTTGACCATATATGTGGGATTAGATTATATTTATTGCTTTCTAGAGGAGATTTACTAATTTTTGTTATTTGTTTTATTAGTTTAGTTGCCTTGATTTCCTAGATTAGGTTCCCATTTTTCCTAGAATATATTTTATTCTTTCCACATTTTCTTTCATAATTTAATTATTATGATTTATAGATTAGAGTTATGAAAACTATAGAATAATTTGATCCATTCCTTCTTATAGATCCATTAGGATTCTCTTAGGAAAAGATGATGAAAGGTATAAAAAATAATATGAACCAAGGGTTGTTATAGAGGTGGCTGAATTTCCTAGATCAAGGTATGTGTTATCATTGAAATTAAGGTTTTATCTGAGCAAACTAGATGTACTAGGTATTTTAAAGTTACTCTAACATTTTGATGAAAATGTTATAAATAATTTAAAATTTTGAAATAATAATTTCACTTATACATACTTAAGGAATGAATGAGAGATAATAAAGATTGAGATGGATATATTATGATAGTAATTATTTCATAAAATTAATTTTTATTATGCATACATCTAGGCAATGGTGGATCCCAACCCTTCTTCCATATGTGTTTCCAAAAAAATTATTTAAAAATAATAGAATAAAGATGACTCAATTATCTCCATCAAGGATATGGATGATTTGATAGTGGTAGAAAAATTCTTAGATAGAAAGCAATGGTATCTATATAAGGGATATAAATCCCTAGCTAGTAGTAGAACAATGTTTGACTTAAATTACTTTTTTTTGTCAAATCAAAATATGAAATGAACCTCCATATTTTTATAAATACTTGTTGAAACTCTTCTGTTAGAGGTAAATGAAACACATGAAAACACACACATATATTAGAATAAAAAATGGTTAGAATGTTTCATGGAGTGTTGGATTCCTTTTATGTTATCTTGTTTATTTTTTCATTTCTTTTAAAATGTAATTTTTTTTAATCATGTTTCATAATATTGGAAATTTTTGGTTCTCAATTAATCTAGAGTATCTCCCCCACTGAGTCACCCTTTGTTGTGATCTAGCACACCCCATTATAAATTTTCAAATAGGGACCAAATTTTACTAAAAATATTTCTTCAAGACAAGGTCTAAGGATAAGATAACCTTAGAAAACACAAACTGACTTACTTTATGAAGTTCCATGGTAAGTTTATTAGCCAATTTTTATCATTTATTTCTTTATGAAAATAAAATTTGGGCATGAGATAAAATATTTTACATTATTTTTTGTATTTTACTCCAAATCAAGCTTTTGTTTGAAGGGACAGATGAAACTAATTATGTTATGTTTTAGTCTATTTTAGATTGTGGTCATGTACATGGTTATTTTCATGACTAGGTTTTTGTATTTTTATCTTTAAGATCCTGTGATATTAATAAATGTTGCCATTTATATCATCCACTTTTATTTTATCTTAGCATATGAATTCATGAGATCATGGAAAGTGTCATAATACTTCGCATTTGTATCTACTCTATACTTTAAAAATATTTAAAACTCAAAGGGAATATAGGAAAATAATATCACTCCACATGTCATGATACCATTTACTTGATGCCTAATCCACAAACACACATTATGAAAGAATCAATTCAAGTGGACAAGTGACAACCATCCACATGGTACCATGTTATGCATCCATAGCTAGTGGTTATTGACATAGTTACTAATGCCTTCTGACCCTCTAGAGAAGGTAAAATATTTTACATCACACCATCATACTCATCTAATGATAGTGACTATTGACATAGTGTAGATGATACTTTATGATTGTGTAGCACCTCAGTCTTATACACTTTAAAAACTCAAACATTAGATGTTATTCATAGTTATACACATGGATTGATTGTGAAAGACTCTCATATGCTCTATCTTTTCCACCTTGGCCTATATCTTAGTCAAAATATCCGAATATTGATGACATAAACATCCCATGTTTCCTATAATGCTTAAAATTTACTTATCTTGCATATATATGAGTTATGATCTTATGCCTTATCTCTTGTTCACTAGACACTAAGGTTTATGATATACATTAGCATTAACATTTTTGTCCTACCTCGATTCAAGTGTATATCTCCCTCAATTCATAAATTTTACAAATGAAACATATTATAATGGTTAGCATAAGTGTTTTAATGTTATTTATCTCCTCATTAGATTAGTATAAATACAATGTCAACCCCTTTCTTTCCACAACTAAAAAATACCAAAGCATTGATAAAAAAACAATATATCAAGCACTTAATTGATTAAAGATTCACTATTTACACACTATTAATTGGTAAAACACACATATAGGTATAAATTAATAAAATAATAGTCATAAGGTTATATTTTCCATGTTACAAGATAGGTTACTATTATACTTACTTTACACATTTCATTGTTCACACACAAGCCAACATGTAAGGGAGAACTACATGAGTCTAAGGCCCTCTTCTATAATATTGGATATGTATGAAATACCATTTTAGAGTAGGGTATTTGTGGTTTATATTGATATCATTTGCCCACTAACCCATTTTCCACCCAAGGTCACATTAAATATATAAAGCTAGGGTTTTAACATTTCACCAGGAACTACACCCCATGATCTAGATTTGTATGTACCAAAGTGAAGGTGAAGACAAAATAAAAATCATATCAAATGTCACATCCATTTTAAAATAATATTCTATATAGGATGCTAGCGTCGAGACCAAACACTAGTATTGTCACAATTATCTTGGGATGACATAAGTATCTAGAGAGCCAAATGCACCAAATCTATAATTTGATGATTACTACAAAACTACCTTGCTACATAATTTTTTCCTATAGTAAATCCATATCTAAATTATCATTATAACCAACTAAGTATTATATTTTATCTTATTTCTATATCTAACATAGTTTTACTTTTTATCTCAATTTAATAAATTTAGTATATCATACATTTGAGTTTTGACTTTAATTAACCTAATATATATGTGATATTCACCCTTATACCCTATAATTTATATATCCTTAACCTTATCTACCCATGTAACAATCCTTATCCAAGTTAGGTTAAACATTTGGTGAACAAAAATCATGTGAATGCATCTTTAATAATTCCTAGGGTTTTAATCCAGCTAAGGTTTTATATTATTGTAATTTTTAATTTTCTATCGGTATTATTTTGCATGCAACCAAGGCATATCCCTAGATTTTGGGGTGTGTGAATTAAACATATTAACCTTCCTCTCAACCCATCTAAGATGTATCAAATGAATTAGGGATGTCATACATTGGTTGATAATGATAGCCATGTTGAAAATCAGAAAGACCCTCATAGGCTTATCATACAAGATGATTTTGATAGTGAAAATATGGAAACAAATGAAAATGACCAAGTAGATAATGACTAGGTGCATGCAATTTGAATGTTTTATGATAACATTAAAATAAAAATTGAATATCTTTATAAAATAGTAAAAAGTATACTTGAACCTAAACATGCAAAAAAAAATAATAGATACATACCTTCCCTTCAACACACTACAACTCAATACATCAAATGGGTGAAAATATTGTGTTTTAACCTATGTTCCTAGAAACTAATATTGATATATGTATTATGAAATTACCCATTATTTCAACACAAATCCTAGTTTTAATTCCTATTACAACTCAAAACATGTTTCTATCCCCTATGGTGACTGCTCATATTGTAAATCAAAATCCCATTGGGCCTACAGTTCAATTAATCCTTACAGTCATAAAGATATTTCAATAAAAGGTTAAAAACATTGAACAAAATGATTCAAAGTCTTCATTTTCTATAGATTTTTAATACATGTTACATAACCCTCTTTCACTTGAGATCTATTTGCACCCATTTTCCAACTAGATTTGTTGCACCTAAGTTCACATTTTATGATGGCAAGGGTGATCTTGAACGATATATTCAAACCTTGTATGAGGAATGACTTGATTTTGATTCCAATGATAAATTTTTGACCAAATTATTTCCAAATATTGTCAAATAATTACCTCTCCAATCCATGAAAGCACTCAAACCTCTTTAAAATTAGTTTTTGGCACACTTTTTTATTATCATCACCAAAAAGGTTTCCTATGCTAAAATTTCAAAGATAAAATGGGGAGTGAATGAACCAATCAATGAATATGTTTTTATATGAAAGACAATGCTATCCAAGATGACCAATCATATGCCAGACAAAAAGCGGTAAGACATATTCAAGAAAATCTTGCATTTTCCTTTAAATGGGTCCATTATTTTCAAAAATTTGTAATACTTTGATGACTTATTCCATGTTTTAGGAGACCATAAAATGAATATTATGTCATTGAATAAGTTTATTTATGTAGAAAACACAATAATTTCATCTACATCTAGTGTAAAATTTACAATTAAACCAAGTTATAAGCTAAAATCTCATGAGCCTAAAATGTAAATAACCACCATGGTTAACATAGTTTCATAATAGACTAATTGGATTATTCTATCTAATTCACCAAGGATAAAATTTACAAATTTACCTAAGCCTCATCCATCATTACTCCTACACTTAATATAGTTTCATATTATATCTCTCCCTCCTCCTATATAGGTTGATGTAATTAGACATCTACCTAAATTATATGATGTAAATGTTTATCATGACTATCACCAAGGCCTTGTGAATTATATAAACAAATATTTTACCTTAAATCATAATATTTAGGACCTCATCGATGAAAAACATATTTCATTTAATGATCCTCTAAAAGAATCATATTCACAACCTATCAATCACCATCAACATAAAATATATAATTGTCCTTTGTAAAACAACACTAAGAAGGAACCATAATTCCAAATGGCATATAATTCACATCCTCCTCCACCATATTATGGACACACACTAGATGGTGTTATTGGTACTTACACATTACATATACCACCTATGGTTTAAAATCCTACCATTTCATTTAATCACAATGAAATTAAGGATGATGACATTGATCTTCTTTCTTTATTCATTAGAGTATACCTTAAAAAATACCACATATGAAGTTTTATGATTGATAATGGTGAAAGAAAAAATGTTTTCACCATGACATTACTTATGCATTTGTGTTATAATAATCATGATTTACACCCCTCTAGTAGATCTTTTAGATCATTTAATAGAACTTTCTTGAAGGTTCTTGGCAAGATTGATATACCTTTACAGGTTTGTCCCACACATGTGGTTATTACTCTATTACTTATACATTATAATTTTGTCTTTGATAAATTATTAGAAAGACCTTTGATATATACACTTTAATCATTACTTTTTATAGTGCATGGGTGTATTAAATACATTCATGCCAATTGAGAAATTATAGTTTTTGTTATTCCATATGATCATCCTCTTGAATAAGAGAAATTCATACCCATGTAATTAATTATCAAGCATGTTAAGGATAATCCACCATAAATGGGTAAGTATTAAGCAATCACATTTACTAAGAAGTCAATACTTGAGATACATTTACATTGGAGATATTCAATGGGTTTCATAGAATCCTTATATTCTATGAAGCATATTTAGATATCCAAAGAACTCAGACATGGTCCTAATATTTCTATTCAAAAGAAAAGAAAGAATACATAGAGATGTACAAAAAATGAGCACAACATATACTACTTCATGACAAAATAAACCCTGATTATTTTTATTGGTACTTCATGACTCAGAGTCATTATACATAAACTAAACACAACATATACTATAGTGATATATAATTCACCTATACATGCTCATTGGTAGTACCATTAGTTTCCTACACCATGTTTTAATTTTGGATATAACTATGATCATACTTTTTATTACATCAAAAGATGGTCTTGTCTATTCAAAAATACCAAAAAAAATGTAAAAGAATGTAAAAATATTTTTAGCACCTACATGTTATATTAGCTCCTTGGCATCTATGTGTTAGTTCTATGTTGAGGACTAGCATATCATTTACTCCTACACATACATATAAAAGTATAAAATAATACATCATAAACCTATGGGTGTTGGTATTTACCTCTACTCACTTTACTAGGATGTTGGGGGAATCCATCTTATACGATATTGGCACATAAGTTATGTTATTTCATGATCACTCTAAATGATCATGTTTGAGCTTACATGTGTACTTAAACATGTATCCATGATTTTATGTTGCATGCGGTAATTGATATCCTATTTAATTAAAAAGATTTACTAAAAAATTTGATCTATTGGCCACTATGAGATGTTTATGTTGGTTTCTTATGATTTTCATTTATACTATTCCTTTAGTGTTTTGCCTTCATACTATCTTACTTTTTTGAGAATTTAAATATGCTTTATTGTATATGACCCATGTGCCTATGTTTGATTTATTATAAATTTGAATATCTAATTCTTATTTTATGGATATTTCAATATTTCATTCCTTGATTTCATGGATATTTGACTAAGTCATGTCCATTCACATTTTTGACATTTGAAAATGCCCCTTATTTGCAGTCTCCTTGGACCATTATTTTTTAGTTTTCTTCTTAGTGCTCTTGTGTATGTGCTTATTTTATATTTGATATTGTATTATTTATATTTAGATTTTTCCATGATATCATGCATTTTAGTCCTACATGTGATCACATTGGTTCTATATGCTTTAATGATACAACTACCTAGACATATTTTATTATATATGCTACATGGTTATGTTCATAGATTTTACTATTATCTTACTACTTTTATGTGTGGTAGATTACAAGTAATATTTTTAATTCATGGGTGGGCATATTATTGAGGTAATGCTTGTTAATTATGTTCTCCACCCTTTGAATAGTCCTCAAATTCTATGGGGTTATAAAATATGGACATAGATTCCACACATTCATAGCTTCCAAATTTAGTGTGGGCATGCTTTAGAAACATATTGTCCATATTTACTCAGTATTTGGTACTTATATGAGTTTTTGTATTTAGTGGGGGAATTTCATATGGACATGGCTTATATACATTCATAGTTTTTATATTTAGTGGGGCCATGCTTTCAAAACATGTTCTCCACACCTAATCAATATTCAACATATCTAGTTTATAGTGGTGGCATGTTTTTAGAAACATGTCCTCCACATTGGTACTTATATTAGTTTTATATTTATCCATATATATTGGGGGAATGATTTTGAATCATGTTATACACACTTACACAATTGTCTGAATTAGCCAAATCATACACTTATATGATTTTGATACAAATTTATGGTAAAATTCTATACACAATAACATTTTTATACATAATTTCAACATGAGGCATATATAAGGTGCATATGCTTTGCAACATGCACTTAATATTTAAAAATACAAATCAATTTTAGATTCCAAAACTGTTGCATGTATTGATACCCAATAGACTTTGCAGACTTTAGCAAGCCAATATATTGCAGTAGTTGTTACACCTTTTGGTAATGTTGAGGTGATTAAGTCACTTAATATTTCTATTTTTTTAGTTTTTAATTGATCATTTAAACTTACCATGTTATAAATATCATTGGGTTTCACATTTGATCTAATATCAACAACTAGGTGAAACACACTTTTACTCTAAAGTTGGGGGGATGTGCATTCTAACACATCTCTTTATATCCTTAGATATATGAACTTTAGATATTTATCTATATTTATACTAATCTTATTTTCATATATATACAATGATTCATCCCTTACAAAATCAACTTATCAATAGGTAAGGTGCTTACAATGACACATAGGTGTACTCCTAAACCCTTCAGTTTCAATTTCAATATATTTCATGTATTTTTAACCTAGATTATATGCACTAATTATACACTATAAAATTTTCTTGGTTTTAGGTAGTCACAAGAAAATAACTAAAATTTCACTATAACTAACCTCCCAAATTCAACTCAATCAAAGAAGAGTTGTGCATACATACTTAGGTACTTATTCCTTTCCTTCAAACTAGAAATTTCATTACTATATTAAATGTGGGGGTGAATGTATATAATATTTTATAATTATGTATCACCTATGTTTTTTACACTTGTCAAATTTAGACCTTGGTTATTCCTATTATTTATACACATGCCTTCATTTTGTAAGTCTCACGTCTACTATATATTGTGCCACTTAGCCTATCTCTTACTATGACTAGCCTTATATTGATGATATAGACATCCCATCTTTCCTAGAATGCTTAAAATGTACTTATATTACACCTCTACAAGTTTTGAGCCTATGACTTCTCTCCTACTCTATGTACACTAATGTCATGGATAGACATTAGTGTTGACATTATTGTCCCACCCTGATCTAAGTGCCAAGTTCCCTAACATCATCAAATTTGTAAATGAAACATATTATAATGGTTAGAGTAATTGATTTAGTGTGATTTATTTCCTGATATAAATTGGATATCAACCCCCATTCATTCCTCAGCTATAAAATACTAAAGACACCAAGGAACTTATTATAAAACACTCTATCAATGATTTAATTAATTAAAGCTTCCCTAATTACACACCCATCATAGGTACATCACATATATAGGTCTAGGGTGTTAAAGGAGTGTTCATAAGGTCATATTTTCCAAATTAAATCTAGGTCACTATTGTACTTGATTTACACATTGCACGATTCACACACAAGCCAAAACATAGGGAAAAAAATACATGAGTTTGAGGATCTATTATAGAGCATTGGATATGTAGGTAGCACCCTTTGATAATAGGGTCATTTTGCTTCAATTAGACACCATGTGTGCACTAAACCATTTTTCCCCAAGATCACATTGAATATGGTAAGCTAGGGTTTTGACACTTCACTAGCAGTGAAAATCCATGACATAAATATGAATGGACTAGAATTAAAGTGAACTTAAAACCATAAGTTTCTACATGATTGTATACTATTTTATCTTATAGTATGTATCTGACACTAGCATTGAATCCACATAATAGCATTGAACTAGATACATCCAATTCCTAACACCATTTGTGTTGAAATTGTCAATCTTACTCGAATTGCACTCAAATACCCAATTGAAGTCAAAATCACTAAAAGTGCTAAATAGTTCAAACCTTTCATTTACAAGTGTTTATTTAGGATAAATTATCCCTAAATGGAGAAATTTATTTTATGTGATTCCTAACTTTGATCAATTCATTTTAAATCAAAATGATGATTTCACCTTTTTGTGCTCTAGATCACTCTTTTCTTGTAATTCATTAGTAAACATCACATACATTTTTTATTTTGTTTGGGAAACATCATTAATGGGAATGCATTTTATATCACCTTCCAATTCTTCTCAAGTAAATTATGACCCAGTAATACGAATTTCTAACCATTTTGACTAATTGAGGGCCAATTTCCAAACAATTGCAAAAATATTGATTAATATTATTTAAGGTTAATTAATTACAATCTAGAGCTCAAGTGTATTTTCAATGGAGGTTATTGGATATTTATTTTTGGAATTTGATTCCTATTAACTACATCATCTAAATGACATCATCTATGGGGTGGCATCCATAATCCATAATCACAACAAATATCAGGATTAGGGCCTCCCATGCCTCATTAATGCCCCTTATTCCTAAATCATATTGAGAATATTTATATAATTAATTAAAAATATTAGATTAATTCATGGCCACACATCTCAATCTTAAGATGGACAGTCATGGTTGATCCTGATCAATCTCAAAAATATATAAATAGAAGGCCTCTCACCTCATTTATAAAGCTTAAATTATGTAAAATTATAATGTTAAAATATCTCCACAATACATTTGTGTTTTTATTATTATGTTATTTATATTTGGATTAACTTCATTTGATAGGCAATTAGTAGTTTTTATCATGATCCTAGCTTTTAAAAAGTTTTCTTGAGATATTGGAGGAGTTTTTCCACCATTGTTGATAAAGACAAGAATGTTTGATTAAGTGGGGAACGTGATTTTGAGCCACCTTTGAGTAATGGAGTCATTTGGGAAGGTAATAGTTGATTGATCTTTCATTTGTATCTTATTATTATTAATAAACCCTACATGAATAGGTTGGATTTGTTTGTTGAGTTCTTTATTCATTTTTGGATTTATTCACTAATGCTTCACTACCTACCATCATAATACACTTTAAAAAATCAACCATCCTAGTCTAACACAAGCGTTTAGAGAGCCAGAGGCACCACATCTACAATCTCATGATTGTTTAAGAACTACCTTCCCTCTTTCTTTTTACTTATAATAGATCCATATCTACCTTATCATCAAAACCATATAAGAAATTATAATTTTAATTAATATCTTATCTTGAATTAATAAATTTAGTATATAGTAGATCTAAGTTTTACACTTAATTGGTCTACTGTAGATCTAATTTTCAACCTCATGCCCTATCCCTTAACTATATATATCCAAGTAAGGATATTCATCTAAATTAGGGTTAAAATCATGGTTAAGAAATACCTATGACCCTATAGGTATGTGATATTTATCAACATAGATCCATCTCACTCATCTAAATAAAATGGTTTTTGACATAATTAATATGGACCTATGACATTGTAGACAAATTATAGTCATCCATGTGTGATAATCCTAAGAAGTCACACCATTGAAAATATAGGTACAAGGTAAAAACCTAAGGACCCTCCAATAAATTGGGATCCTACCAAGTGTCTCAATCCAATTTTAATGAACTCAAAATACCAAACTACAAACTTTGGAGCCCATCACCAAACAAGTAATATAAATAGCACCATGTGTATCCCTCTGAAAAAGTAATGTTTAAAACATGAAAGTAACCCCTAATATCACTAAAAAAAGGCATATATCATTTATTATTAAATAATATTCAAAGAGTATCAAGATGGTGGCATGTGGAAAAAAGCCATGTTAAAAGCTGACATTACAAAATTAAATATTTAAATGAAATATAAATTCATGGGTAATGAAGCAAAAGCTCATTATATGTTATTAATACACATTAAATATCACTTAATTAATTCATGTTTTAATCCCAATGAAATATTTGAATTATATTTGGATTTCAATTTAAAATTTGACTGCGTAGCTCTATGGTTATTTAGTGGTATTTATGAGTTCAAGATTCCCCATGAATTAAATGACCTTATATTTCTAGTTCATTCAAAAATACTTCCAAATAATTTCAAAGGCATCTTATTCTCATCTTCCTCAACTATCTACATGTTCCATTTCTAGAAGGATGGAATACATGGACATAATGTCTTATGTGACAACTTATATCACTAATTTATTAACTATTGATACATTTGGATAAAGGTTGATTCTATAGAGCCATACATGGTGGAAGACTAATTTTCCTTGTATAAAATAAGATAAATTGATGATATTCTTGCTTTTGAGATAATGGGATTACAAAATAACACAAAAGAACTAGACGTAATGCCTTATATCAAATTTATATATGATTTATTTACCAATGGTAATTTTTTTTGAAATATTATTAATTTTTTATATAACAAGCCCCCTTTATCATACATCATCAAGAATGCATTCGAGAAGTAATATATGTTTCATAGTCCTAAGATGGCTTATAACCATCCAGTAGTAGATGTATGGTTATCAAAAAATATAATTAAGGATAGATTGAAACAATCATGTAAAAAATAGTTAATTTTTTAATTCATGTCCCAATTTCTTCCATTCCCATCATTAAATTAAGACAACATATAAGAGTATCTATGGAATTTTTAAATATGTTATGTGGTTTCCTTAATATTTTTATGTCTATGAACTATGTCTCTATTTTTTGGAAATCGCTCTAAGTTCTTAAAATATTTTAAGCCTTGAGAATTTCATTAATTTTTAATTTGAAATTCTATATGTTCAAGTTAGATAATTTACTAGATGTAAATTTCTATACAATATCATATTTGGTGGATGCCATAAGTGCCACATTAACTATTACACAAGATGAGAACTAAGACCCATTAGATGACTATCCTAATAATAATATTTGATATGAATTTAGCCTCACCCATATATATTAGTTAATAAATTAGATTCATATAATTTTAGATAATTTTTATCCAATTCTATACAATGCCATTTAGGGACTCGTTATTTCTAAGCTATCAAACTCAGTCAAAAGAAGTATTATAAATATGGGGGACTATTATTTCTACCCTGACTACATAGTGATAAAGTAGAGGGAGCTTATGTATCCCCATTATATCTAATATTATATGTTTCAAATAAGTTGTATTACCAATAAATTACTTTAGGGTTATCGAATAGTGTAGACATCAAGTTGAAAGGCACTACATAGGTACCTATCCACAATATACCATTAAGTGTTTCCCATATGTAATATAATAAATGGGAGAATATTTATTTAGTGGGAAAGGTTAGTATGTTTAGATTTTTGGGAAAATATGGATTCATGTATTGCAATCCAAGGCATAACATTAGGGATTCTATTAACAAGGTTAGGAATATAGTTAAAAACACATATGAGAATCAATGGCTTATACATGGACCCATATTTTTAAATACAGATGATGATACTGAGGGCATAATAATAATATGAAAATTAAATATTTCAATGATAGTCACTGAAAGGATCTAGTATGATCATAATATCATAGAATTAGATGAAACCATAATATATAGTTTGGAGATAGATCCACCATGGTTTCAAAATCCTTCTCCTCAAGTGGAAACATGCACATCCATAGAGAATGACCAATATATTAGTTCTAATATGCTCATGTGTCTTATAATACCTCTAAGTTATGTTGATCTTATACATACCATTACCATTCGATTACATATAGTTTCCATAGGTTAATAGGGTAACCTTCCTTCATATAGATTCCCCTACCATCAATAATATAATAAATAAGTGTTTCCATTATATTTCCATAAGTTAATATTTAAGCCACATTTTCACAAGTATCTAATTATGTTCCTATGACATCTTCACTAATATTGATTATATTAGAATCTTCACCATTTCCAACCACGACTACTGCATCACCACCTATATTTCATATGGATACACCATTATTCAATGTTTTATTTCAACCTATATGGCCAATTGCTTCTTCTATTTGGACCTCTATAATTACATTAAAAAAAAATACTAAAACCAACCAAGTATCCATTTAATTTCCAATTGACATGGTTTTTATGCACACCAGGTAACCTTACAAGTTAGCCTCTAACTTTTTAGGATCAATGAAGATAGATTCACTCCAAGGCATTAGTTGTAGTGTATTAGGTTTTATAAACAACTTGTTGGTAGTGTAGTAGTAATTGGAACAATTTTTTACCACATATGGCTTATATATAAGGAGAATTTTTATCTATTTTATATGGGTGAATATATTATGGATCTAACCTATGTCGGATTGACCAAAAATAAACTCAAAAAAGAAGGAAAGGTAGGGAATAAAAGAAGGCATATGGACCAAACAAGATTAAACCTTTCTAAGTTGGATTTTGAACAAAGAATTGGACAATAAATTAGGAACTAATGTTTTTTGAAATCTATTATCATCACATCAATAATAAAACACATTTAATATTCCAAGGAAATGGGAATATATTAAAATATTTTCATTTATAATCAAAGGTTGTTGTTGATTTTAGATTGTAATTGCACATCTACAAAGGTACATTATGATTATTATAAAAAAGGCATTAAAATTAGAAATAACACAATATTAATAACTATATTTATAATAAAAATCATGCACAGATTAAATTCTAAAATAGTTATTAATATCCAAGCTTATCCTCCATTTGGGATAGGGAAGATATAAATATATAGTATTGGGGAGGAGATGACTTATCCTCCAAGTTAGGTCTAAATTTACATCTCTAAAAATACAATTGTGTCCAAAACCATGCATAATATGTATGTAAAAAAGTGTTTTACAAAAAAAAAGTATTCCTATACTAAAATACTACACACACACACACACACACACACACACACACACACACACACACACACACACACACACACACACACACACACACACACACACACACACACACACACACACACACACACACACATGTGACAAAAAAATTATGAACCATCAGTTTTAACTTGATTAAAACATGTAAATGCATATTCATGTTTAAAGTGGTGTTGATGTCACATCGATAGATGAGGAAAATGGTTGAGTTAAAACTATATAAATATAAATTTATTTTTTTCATTCTTGGGGAATCAAATTATTGATATTGAAGCATGTATGACTACATATATATAAAATTAGGGACCCTATTCCACTATTGTATCACTTATAGTTTCCTGTGTGCTTGGTGTTGACCCTGGTATTCCTTATGTGGCTCTACATTTTTCAAATACTCCATGTGTTGTCTTAAATTACTTATTAATAATATAAAAATTGAGTAGGGAATGATTTAATATTCTCATAGCTTTAACCATCAACCTTGTGTTTTCTAACTCTGATCTCTGGAATTATGATCTAAGTGATTTAGACTTCATCACTCTATGTTTATAAAAATTTATCAATTGTAGAATATCATCATTAGTGTTGTAAATATTTCCCTCAAATTCCCCCTTGAGTATATTTTTAGTTACTTTAAGGAGTGTCTAAAATTTGGGCCTATGTATTGATTTTACATTATATTTTATCATATAAGTGACCCTCATATATCTCAAAATGTCTAAGGTATCATTTTCAAATATGATAAAATGTCTTATCAAAACATTCATCTATGTATTCTAGTCAATGGAATCACCCCTTTTAGAATTTACATAACTTAGTGCCCATGCATCATCTTGTTTGGACATTAGGTTCATATGATTAAATGTTATGTTAATTGAACACTGAAATGAAAAGGTAAGTATTTTCTCATATTATTTCATCTAGTGTCAAAGTTTAAGCACCTTTATTCTATCAAGGTGAATTATCCCCTAAAGGAATGAAAATTATGCTAACTGTTATACAACCTTATGGCTACACTCTATACAATATCTAAAATTTCCTAACGTGTATGGATAATTTGTCTCCATATAAATTTTATTTGTGCTTCATCCTTACAATTATACATTTCCCTCATTGATTCTACAAACAAATCCACAAAATAACGTAAATCCTCTATATACTTTGTTGGATCATTAGGATTCATTGTGGACTTTATACAGCGAATGAGAACATGTTTTCACTTTGCTCAAACTTGATTTATTCCCCTCTATTTAATTTCACCACATTACCTTTATTCACCCTGTATATTTTTCCACTCTACTTATTAAAACAAGTAGAGACTATAGGTAACTCAATGATTACCAAATTATATCTCTCATTTCTTTAGCCTTGTAGGTATTTAACCCATTGGGGAATAATAAGTTCCACTTATTCTTCTAGTTGATTTGGATATTTAGAGGTAAAGGGAGGAGTGATCATTGGAGGGAGATTTTTTAATGGAGGTGCTAATGAAGAACTTTTTTAAATAGGGAATAAGAGGGGAGGATAAGTAATTATTTTCCATGTTGAAGCTTCCCCTTACTAGGTGACTTTAGCCATATATCTAGTAAAGACTAAAGTTCTCATAATTTTTATTATGGTTGATAGTACAATAGAGAACTATGAAAATTGTATATCTAATTGAGTTGAAGATGTTAGATGGACTAGTGGCCATTTAGGATCAAAAATGGAAATTGAAACAAGATTCTCAAAATAGACCTTTTTATTTGGAGCCATTGTTTGTGTGGATGTTGAAACAATGGAAAAATCACCTGAACTAGAAAATAGTGTCCTTGAAATGTTTGAAGTATTTATAAAAGTAATAAAATAAAAAAGAGAAGAAACTACCTTATTGATTTTTTATCTTTCCTTTTTAATGAGGATCTATTAACATAGTGTTCTATATAAATTTTCTTCTTGAAAACTTCTTAAGCTCATTACTTTGGACTTTTCCAATTTTTACTCTACAACTAATTCTTCTTAGGCTCCCTCCTCACTTGACCTTGATTTTTTCCCCATTATTTCTTATGAATTATATTTATCCTCATAAGCAGGATAGTCCAATAATGCTATTATATGTAATGTATTCTTATCATTATCTTCTTCTTCAAAGGATCCTTCAAAAATTTCAAGACTTCATGATGGTCTGTTTGCTAGTTGTTTGACTTTGAAGGAGGTAGGGAGCACTATGCATTTATTTTAATTGGTGATTTTCGAAGGAATGGTAGGTGAAGGGGATTATGAAACAAATAAAGGATCAATATTAGTAGGGATTACTATTACAAATGGTGGTGAATGCATGGATAGTGGAACAATAGTTGTGGAGGGAAGAATGGATGGAGATGGACCTTATTAAGGTGGTTGAGGGGATGTAACAGTGGATGGGAGAGATGATAAGGGAGCTTGTATAAAATATAAAATAATCAACTATGTATATGTTTTAATTGGATGGAGAGGTGTCAAAGAGAATGTGATCTTTTTCATTTCTTAGGAGTTATAGTCCTCTTCACTATAATAGTTATACCAAAAATAATTATAGTATTTAGATGTGTGGAGGCCAAATGGTGAATATGGAGACTTATGAGGATTTTATTTTTTTATTTGGAAATTATCCTCCCTTTGAATATTCCACTCTTATTACAATAATTTAGTTTATTCTCTTATAGGATAGGGGAGTTGATCTTTTCAAGTTGGGTCATGTGGATATATTGGATGCCACTGATGACTCTAGGATCTTTTTAATTACTCCACCATCCCATTTTCCTACTCATTGGTAATGTTAAGGTCATATTGAATTCCCTAAGCTATAATCATTAAAATTTTATTTTAACTCATTTAGGTCCACACTTTTGATTCATTTGATGTATTATAAAATTAACATCATGTTCGTACTCTTGGTGACCATATGTAATGGTCACTACCTTCTTATCCTTTAGAGATTTAAGATATTTCATGAATTTTACTTTAGGGTCCCATGGGCCTTGAATTAATCCATTTTTAAACTATAATGGGTTTTGATTCTCCTTATGTGTTTGAAGTGTTCCCTCACCACAAATTAGAACTACTTGATGCCTAGTTGTGTTTTGGATTAATAGGCCTAATGTTTAAGTCTAATTTATTCATGTATAATGTTATATATTTTCTAAACCACCTCTTGATATAAAAGCTTGTCTATAACATGGCATGGTAAAAATAGAGGTGGTGCCCTTATTCCATCTACTTGGATTATAATATGATCTAGGTAGTATAAATAATCCCCCATTTTGGCTATGCTTATTTTAAAATTATCAAATATTTTGGGCCTCTAAGAGCCATGAATGTCTTGGTAAATTTTATGATAAATTTAATCAAAAATCTGTAATCCCATTCTTCTACCTATAGGCAAATAAAAATAATAGTCTTCATAGATTATATTATATAGATACTTTGTAGATGGATACCATAATTCATGATGGGCCGTGCAGACCATCCTAAGTACTAAATCTAATAGATATGACATCATATAAAACTTTACATCAATAAGCCTTAATTTATGTTTTTACATTTGGGCCTTTAGTCTAAAACTGATTATCTTTCATAGGACCATATTTTTATTAGAAGGTAGGGGAATGTCTATTAATGGGACCCATTCCTCTAATACATAGGTAATGCTATCACAACCATACAATATAATTAAAAGGGCCATGGCTATTCTAATACCTATCCTAAATATTTTGATACTATTTAATGAAATATCCCCCTTAGGGTTCAATATTTGACACTTCAATCATTACTTAAAATTTGTTTCCTACAATGTTGTTCTTGAGCCATACATTTCCTTAGACTTGATTATAAACTATGCCAATCACTTTGAGCATGAGGTACCTCTCAAATGCACTTACCAAAATATATGAAATTGAATTTTCCCCATTTTTAAAGTGTAAAAAGTCCCTATAAAAGGTTACATTAAATAAAAAATCATGGATTAAATTGATACAAGGTATTACCTCTAGTTTAGTCATCACCTGATGGAGTCCCATTATCTTGATTAGCAATAGCTCAACAATGTATTGATTCTCCACTTGTGATAGTTAGTCCTATGTAGAGTATGGTACTACATACTTGACTGCATTTTAGAGGTTTGAGTAATATGAAAACTTAATATCTAGGGCACTCATATTGAATATTATGTCAATGAATTTGGTATTTATAGAACTTGAGTACACATAAGGGGCTTGGACATGCATTGGTTTTGGATAAGCCATTTATTAGTTTGTATAGTGTAGTTACCTTATCAAATTTTTAAATGTTCCTATAAGTTCACTTAAATAAGTTAGGGATGTGGGTTTCTTCAGATCTCAAGTTTGTAATGTTTGAGTAACTGAAAAGTGATATTTCTTTACTTAGATCTTATATATATTTCTAAAATTATGCATATTTAATACATAAATCATTGGACATCAATATAAATAACAAGTTTTAATTTTGTTCCTATCTAAATTTAAATATGTCAATCATTTTTTACATGTTGATATTTACCATATGGAATTTTTTTGTCTACATTGTATGTCCAATCACTTCTTCGATATAGGTGCCAATTTCTCTCTCATCAACTTTTAGTTTGTTGTCAAAATCCATTATTCTTACTTTGTCCATAAATATCCTAGATCATGAAACTTGTTTAATTATTTCTTACTTGTTTATTTAAATTTAAAATCTTTATTTATAAGCTTTGGGGTTACAAGTTAATGGACTATTAGGCCTGTGAGAACTTAGAGACTAGTGTTCAAGGCTATTTGAGCCTTTGAACTATGTAAATACTTGTGAATGCTCCAAGTGGAAATTTTTTTGATGCATGGTGTGATATAGACACTATGGATAGTTTAAGACTCAGATCCATTGAATCATTAAACTATTAATTTGATATTTATCAATTAAAGCTTTGGGTTAACATAATTGTGCCAACATTCAAACCATCTATGATTAAAACCATAGGGACATTAAAATATGGGGCCACAAGGATATTAGACATTATTTTAACCTTATAGGTTCTATGTTCATGGAATTTTTTCGTCTGTCAAACCCTAAGAATATATGGAACTTGAAAACTCAAAGTCATTAGACTATTGACTTTTATTTGAACTTATATGATTTTGATTTCATGAGATTACATCTCATGGTGTGTTATCTAGGCTCATAAAATTTAATACTTAAAATTTTCATTAAAGTGAAATTTAGCTTGACTAAACATGGTTCTACCATGTGGATGTCATGTGGTGACTCAATTATTGATAGAATAAAAAAAATTATCAAATTGTGGTAAGTTTTGAGTAATTTGTTAGTACCATCTATCAAAGACTTAGATATTAGAAAATTTGGAACACTTAGAATATTTTGTGAAGGCTAAAGAGCTTATGGTAACATAATCTTTCCACTTTTCCCAATATCAGATAATAAAATTAGGTCCTAGATGTTAATATTTTATAAGTCCTTGTCAATAGTCCTAAAACTACACAAGAAATTATATAAATGATAGGCTAAGACATATTAGTTATATTAGTCCAAAAAAATCATTAATTTAATTAATAATTATTAATAAATTCTAAGGTTTAAAATAAATAAAAATCAATGTCAAAGATTTAATTTTCATTATTCAAATTTATATAAATATAGACATTATGGACAACTTATCCATTTGAATGTTAAAACTAGTATCATGGATCTCTAAGGCTTATAAAATATTGGATAAAAATAATCAAATAGCATTGGGTGCCTATTTGATTTCATAAAATGGGTATGTGTGTTAGGGAAGAAGAAATGGTTACTCAGTGGGGAAATAATCTTAAGTATTTATAAACCTAAAATCTTAGGAACACATCATAACATAACTTAAAATATAATAAAAAAAATTTAAATAAACCAATCCCTAAAAAATACTCCTACTTATTCATGAAACATATTAACCATTTGCATTCCCTTGATCTATGTCTGTGATTTTGTGAAATTAATTTCCTCTTGTTATGAGAGTGTTAGTAGAGTCATGGATAAAAATTGCAATTTTATTTTTGAATTTATATTTTGTAATTAAGTATTAATTAATATTTCACATTAATTTAATTCCATCAAATCATTCATATCATTTACATGGATACCTCTAATTCCACTCTAAGCCTTTCTCTATTTTAATCCCAACATCCATATCCCCTCATATAGATTACTTAAATCACCCATATTCTATAAGTTTCCTTTTTTTTAAATTAAATATAATAAAGGTTGGTAATCACCATTATCTAGGTGTATGTATAATAAAATACTTATTATAATCAATACATCCATACTAATGAGCATCTTGTTTTTATCTATTTTTTTTGCTTTTTATTAATTTGGAAAGAAAGAAACTAGTTAAGAAGGGTGTGTAAAACAACCTATTAAAATGTAAATGAATTGAATTATATACTTTGTGAGATATCTTCTTTGTCTTGAGATGATGACTTAAAAATAATAAAAACACTTAAACACACTTGTTTATTAGATAATTAGATGGGTGGATTGCCTAGAGTGAGCTAGATCCTAGAAGTGAAAGCTTTATAAGAGGCTATCAATCCACCTTATTTAAACATTTAAGTTGATAAATAAAAATGAAATTAAATTGTATAAAATAAAAAATAACTAAAACTAAAAAATAAATTATTAAATTTTATTAATTAAATTAAATTCTTTGCTAAGATAATTAAAACAAACCAGCTAGTGTCATTAATACTAATGCTGAAAATTAATTATCTTTATGTTGTGGTTTTGGTTTGATAAAGTGATAAGTAATTAATAATATATGGTTTGGTTGAGTTTGGTAGATGGTTAAGGTTGAAAATAGACAAGGAGATGAATGGGTAAATGGGGCAAAGGGGTAAGGATGACAAAGGGGTAAAAGGGGGTAAATGGAACAAAGAAGAAAATGGGGTAAAAATGGGTAAATGGAACAAAGAGGGAAATGGGGTAAAAAGGATAAATGGTTTAATATGGAAAAGGGATAAATAGAATAAATGGGATAACAAGGAAAATTTTAAGATGTGAATGGTATTTAGGCAAAGAAAATAAAATTCAAGAATCAAAGAAATAAAGGAATAAAAGAAATACAATAGAAATTACCTTTCAAGCATGGAAAATAATGTTGATGTAGCTATAGTTGATGATGTTCCTAGAATCCTATAGTAATTATAGTAGAGATTCATTTATTTGAATTCTTCTTCTCTAATATGTGGATGATATGCTTTAAACGTGTAAATAAAACTTGTAAGATGATAACTCTCTCACCAAAAACAAACATAACCATGGGTGAAGGGGGAGGGTCACATTTATAGCATTTATTTTCAATAAACATGACAAAGAAGTGGAATAGTGAAATATGGCACCATTTTTCAAGTGGGATCATAAATTACAAGGGGGATAGGGGTGGTGGGATTCCTACCTTTTTTGGTTTGTCTCCAACCTTACACATGAGTCCAATTTGCAGTGAGAATCATAAACATGGGCTCAAATGAGGCCAAAAGACCTTTCACCAAGATAATTTGTCTTTTGGATAAGTTTTGCATGAATTTTTGCACCATTATTCATGTGGGTGTATGATTGGTCATGAAAGACAAGGGGATGAGATTACCACTTATCCAATAGGTCTCTCACTTTGTTGGTTTGTCTCCCAACTTGCTAAAGAGTCTAAACTAGAGTAGTAATCATGCTCATGGGCTCATATGGGTCCAAAATACTTTTCATAACTCACTTATATATTTTGGCTAAGTTCCCCATGAATTTTGGCATAATTCTCCATGCATGAGGATAAAAACATACGTTGAATGATGGTACCATAAGGAAAAATTTACCATACTTCAAAGGAGGGCTCCTTTGGTGCTAAATGATGTCATTAGGTACCTTAGAGGTGGGTCTAAAGTGGTGTATGATGTCCCATCTCAAGCAACCTCACTTTCAATCCATGTCACTTACCACATCACCTTCCATGTCACGTTCCATGTCACTTGCCATGTCACTTGTCATGTCATCATGAATAGTGATAGTGAATATTACATTCAAATAGTAATTTTAAATAATATTATGGGAATAGGTGAGATGTTAATTGATTCGGTTAAGAAGGGTTGGTTAAGGGTTAAGAAGGTTTTAAGGGGTCTTTAGTGGGAGTCAAGGCATTTAGTCATCAAAAACTTCAAGTGTGCAATTTTTTAGTATTTACATTTTGCCCCTTTTTATTACGCATCTTTACATTAACAAGCTACCAAAAAAAATAGATCACTTGGTCGAAGGTCAAAATGCCCCAAGTATAGGAGGAAGTGTTCCCCCTCCAAATAAGATTCGATGAGGTAAATCATAATTAGGTCTGAGTTTGATAAGTGATTGGTGGGGAGGCACTAGGTGGTGCCACAAGGTAGTTGGATATTTGAGATGTAAATATGCATAAAAAATGTGACTAAGTGTAGTATCCAAGATCACACATGAGCTAAAGTTATTGATGTTGGTTAATTTGGGTTTGGGTTTAGAGGGACATATGTCAAGGGTAATCAATCCACAACATTATTCATAATTGATCAGGTCATGCCTATCAAGTGATATAGATAGGGTTAGGGTTGGTTGTAGGTATCCAAGGTAGAAAGTTCTCCTACAAAAAAACATAAATGGTCAGGTTATGTAAAAATGAAACATAGAAAGGTTGGTTGGTGTGGTTAAAATGACCTAGGCAATGTCATCATAAAGGTATGCAATAGTTTGGGTAAAAAATGACCAACATTAAGGTGGAAATGGTCAAACGGTTAATTTTTTGAAGAGAGTAGTTGGTAAGGGTTCAGGTAGGGGGTGGTTGAGTATAATCCATATACACTAGGTAACTGGACACCACCTACATAGTTTTGTGGATGTGATATCTAACAAAACTTTAGGCCAAATATAGTTCTATAGTGGAACTCAAATAGGTTGCCCCAATGTGATATACCACATGGTTAGGTTTGGGGTGATAGTTTGGTAATGGTGAGGTGTCATGGTGTAGATTAGTGATTAGTCACCATAATAATCCCACATGCATCAAGAGGAGAACACAAATATGGGTAAGGTAGGATAAATAAGTGGGTAACAAAAGGATAAGCATCACAAATGTCTTGTGATGGAGCTAAGCCAATAAAGAGGTGATTTCATGAGGAGGTTACATCTTCTAAAATTATGTGAGGGTATAAGCATAGTGCTAGAATCTATCATTATGAGCTAAGATTTAAGAAATGGGCATCTATCAGGATCTACATAATCTCTTTGGCAAAGGTTCATTACCACTACGAGCCAAGTTTTATGGGAATTAGTGAAGTGACTATTTGTAAGGAATTTATTTGATGGCTAATTATTTTTTATGAGTTAGAAAATTGGTAGCATGGTGAGTGATATAGGATGGAATGTGCCTAACCCAAGAGCTACATGGTTAGGCTAGATAAAAGGTGGCCATTTTTCATCTTCTATCCCAGTTCCTTAGAAATAATGAGCTTAGGCTCCACTTATAAGAGGCCCTACTAGTAGGGAGCTACATTGTCTGGGATATTGGTTATATAGTTCGATAATATGGGGGAACTTCTATAATAGTAAATATTGGGGAACTACCACCACTAGCTACATTAATGATTTTGAAGGCATGATCATTACAATGGCCCATGGGTAGAAGACAATTTATGTAAACTAGGTTAAAGATGATAACTATGTAAATGACCACTCGGTCCATAAGGACCGTTAGATGACAAAGCACATAGAGACATCATATTTAGATCTGATGATAAGTGCAACAAAAAGACATCATGACAATGCATAATGACTATATCAAGATGACCAGTTGGATCGAAGGCTACATATCCACATGAAAAGGTAAGTAGACATGACCATTTCAAGTGTGAAGATTAGTCAAGAGAATAAATGACATTATAGGACCCTCGCCATTGGTGGAATGGAAAATCATGTTAATGAGGAATAATAGTTGGGTAGCCTAATTAAATAATCATGGTAAAAACAAATACCTATCTTGAAGTCATTTAGTTTTGTATGTTGTTTAGGGTGAAAAGAACTACTAGAGGTTGAATATGGTGAATAATAAGAGCAATGGCAGAGATAATCAACAACCCCCATCACCCAAAATAATCTACATGGTGAATGTGTGTATCTATCAAATATTGAAACATGTAATGGTGATAATGGAAGTGTTGTTAAAATAATATTAATAGGAAAGGCACCCACATCTTAGGCTCAAGCTTGAACTCCTACCTCCTTACCAATGAATAAGGTGAGACTTTCATTGCAAAAGGTGTAGGGCTAGATAACATGACCTTCATCTTATCCATGGAGGAAACCCTTGCTATCTAATGGGATGCATAATGAGGCAACAACTGATGGTACCTATGAAATAAAAACAACTAGAGTAGAGGGATGTAATGGTTGTGATGAGTGAGTAGGGTAAAAGACCTAGAATGGAATATGATTCTCACTCTATGAGGATGAATGCAAAAGAGGAGAATAGAGTACACCTTTTATAAACTATTGATATAATAAATATTATGAATGTTAGTTCAGGGAATAATCAATTCGAAGGATGGTTGAACACAATTCTAGAGTCAATGAAAAATTAGCCTAATACTTTGGTAGAAAAATAATGTATGTAGAGGCCTTAGGTGAGGTGTTTATAGTGTGATAAATTTGTATGTGTTGTGTGACTCCTTAAATCCTAAAAAAATATTTCACAATTTGTTGTAGATATGTATAAAATGTGTTAGATGTTGTTTGAATGTTATTATGCTTAGGGTTATGTGTATAATGATCAATGTTATGGTTATGTTTAAGATTGTTTGGTTATGTTTTTTGTAATCTTGCTTAAGGTAAATAAAATAGGGTAAGGAAACCAAAAACACTAATTTTAAAGTGAAGAGTAAAATCAAGAGATAAATGTTGTAATGAAAATGTCAAGTAAGCATATTAGGATGAGAAGAGGTCACAATGTTCCTTCTATGATGAGGAATAAAAATAGACCTAAATTATGCTTGTATAGATGAATATAATCCCTAAAAATGCATCACATGAGTATGCTTTGAAGGCTAAAATAGGGTTTGTTGATCACACTCTATCAAGTACACTCAAAATGTGTAGAGGGTTTTAATGTTGAAGAGGTAATGGATAGGGTGAAGAGAGTAGTTGTAGAGGGATAAAAGGAGGACCCATTCTTAATAGATAAGTATATTGAATGGATAAATGGATTCCATGAAGAAATAAACCTAAAAATATTTCATGCATTAAAGCAAGAGAGCAAAGGATACAAGGAAGCAAACATGTATACACACATATAAATAATGTGACTAGTGACCACACTCTAATGATTGAGAAGCTAAAGTGATAATGGGAGAAAATAAAAGAGAACCAACAAGGGATGAGGTGAAGGCAAACCAGGAGATGGATGAAGAGATAGGTAGAGAAAATAATGAGGTCATAGATAAAGATGAAGGTGGAGAAGGATGGAAGAGGCCAAGCATGGATATGGAGAAGGAAAAAAAGAAGGTTGGGAAGAATAAGGAGTGTCAACAAGGGAGATGAAAAAAAATGTAATGAAATGGAGAAAAGAGAAAAAAAAAAGGTAGAAGATGGGGTTTTGAGGAATGCAATGAAGAATGATAGATTGAATAATTGAAAAGAATGCTGAAAGAAATGTATCAATCATGAAGGGTAAGGGAGGGATGAGAAATATGAGAGGCCATGAAAGGTTTGAAAATAAGTCTAAAATAGACCAAGGATAAAATTGTTTGGTGATGAAAATTAAAAACAAGGAAATACACAGAAGAAAAGGAAATAGGAGTGAAATGAGGACACAAAA
The DNA here is from genome assembly GCA_037957365.1 of Torreya grandis. NCBI lineage: Eukaryota > Viridiplantae > Streptophyta > Pinopsida > Cupressales > Taxaceae > Torreya > Torreya grandis. The sequence goes on from JARHVA010007049.1 coordinate 418,926, forward strand.
AAGATGATAAGAGAGTGAATAAGTAGGTTAAGATGTGACCAAGTAAGACTGGATGATGATAAGCAAGGAGAAGAATAATGAAGAAAATTAGAGGGTGGTGTTAGAGATGAAAATGGGATGGAAAATAAGAAAGGGGTCAAGAGAAATGATGGGATGCAAAGGATGGGTGGATAAGAAGTGAAAGAGATAAGGTATGTTCTAATCAACTTGTTAGAAGAGTTGACAAGATGAATGGGTGATTAGAAGAGATTGACAAGCTAAAAAGTGGTTAGGTGGTGAAGAAATAGGGGAACACAATGAAATGGAATGAGATGAAAATAAGAAATGAGGATAAGGGATGATAAAAAGGAAAAGGAAGAATTGAAGTATGGATATAAAGCATAGATGATCACATAGATGCAAAATACAAGTAACTATCATGATGGAAAGAGAAAAAGGGGAATGAAAAGTGCAAAAGGCTAAGACTGATAAGAAGAAAAGGGAAATTACAGAAGGCTTATCAAAGGATAAATACCTAATTAGAAGCTAGTTGTGGAGGTAAAAATGGAAAAGGTGGGGAGAGTGGCAAATTGATAGAGAGCGGTGGTAAATGTAAGAAAAAAATGGGATGATATAAGAAATAACATAAATAGAGAGCATGTCATATTGAAAATATGGGAAAGAGGAAAACAAGAATGTAGAATTGGAATGAAGGTGGTTTAAAAGTAGTGAATGGGAAGGAATAAGGTGGTAGAAAAGAAGAGGAGGTAAAAGTGTCCATCAGTGTGCAAGGTAACATGATGATGTAGAATTGGTGAGGAAAAGAGAGTGAAGAAAAGGGTATGATAGGTTGCCAACAACAAGGGAAAAGGATGAGGTCAGTAGAAGAAGACAAATGGTATAAAAGGCATAGTTAGTAAGAAGTGAATAAAGGGATTAAAAACATGAAAAGTGGGTGGGGGAGTAGGCCATGAAGCATGTGTAAGGAGAGGTAATAGGGAGGCCAATGAAGCAGAGTAGGTGGTGGCTTTGTGGGAGATAAGAGGGGTCAATGGGGAAAGATGTCTATCCTTGTGTTAGAAGAGATTGACAAGTTGGAAAGGTGGTTAAAAGAGATTGATAAGTTGAAGGAAGCGAGGTAGTCAAGATATAGGTAAAGAAGTGGAGGAAAGATATTATGTGAGAAGGGAAAATAAAGGATGTGATCGAGATGACCTCAGTAATTGAGTGTTTCCTACATTGTCCAAAAGACCTTAGGCTAATGTAGTTCTCCCAGTAATTGGGAAAAATAAATAGGAATTATTAGATGATGTAAAAATACAAGGATTTTAGAAACAATCCAAAGCTTCTCTGACATAAGATGCCCTAAGCAAGAGGGCACTGTTAGTAATATAAATTTATGAGAATGAAATGGGTAGGGTAGTTAGTTATTAGTGGCAGACTGCCCTTAAAAGTCAAGTAGTGCCTACATAGTCCATGGACATCTGGCTAATGTAGTTTAACTAGGATTAGAGAATGGTTCACAAATGTTTTTCCCCAATTTGATGGACTACATGGTCTAGTTTTGTTGAAGGTTTGAAAATAAATTGTGTGTGTCAAAAGTTGGAGTTATGAAGAAAGGTATCCCCAAAAGGTGGATTGATTGATTCTAATGTTATTCTAATTTTGTTTATGGTTTGGATGGATGATAGTGGTGGCATATAAGTAGGTTATATGACCATACTAGATGTGGAAAGAGACATGAAAAATATATGACTCAATGAGGAGAGAATAAAAAATTAGGTGTAATGTCTATTTGTTGATAAGGACAAGGTAAAAAAAACCCAAAGTTGGATTGACTTAAGGAACATAAGGGTTTAGAATGCTTCATGCTAGTGTGCATTGGTTGGTAATTTTTTTTTATTAATCATATTATGTAAAATAAGCTCAAAATCCCTTGATTTATAAATAATATAAAGGGAATATGGGAAATAGGTGGTGTGAAAGATAAAGGGTAATATGTATGGTAACCTTATTTGGGTAAGTTTTCCCCTTCTATAGGTGACCTAAGAATGATAATAGACAAGTCCATATCATATGCTAGATATAGACCGATCAATGCGATAAGTCTACATGAGAAAGCCGATTGTGGCTCCCAACTTATTGTGTTGCTTGGGAGTTGATTATGGCTTTAGATTTTGTTGTGCTAGTGGGACTTTTGTTTTATTGATGTATATAGGATGCTAAGCAATGTAGGAATCTTCCAAGGAATTTCTTTTCTTTTGAAAAAGTTAACTTCTCCATTCTTCAAGGGATTGGTCTAAGTTCATTGGATTTGTTTAGTGCTCTTGATAGTTGTCCTTCAAGGGAGAAGTCTACCTTAAATTTGACAACTTTTATTTTGTTTTTGGCTAGTTTCCCTTTAAGGGAGTAGTTTTTAATGCTTAAAATATTGACCCAAGTAATATTTTGGTTTTCGAATTGTTTTTGAATGTGATGTTTTTAGATATGGACATGTCTAATTAGGTTCAAAGGTTTACCTTTTTGAGGGCAAACCTTTAACACACGAAGGTTAATGGTATGTGAAATGAGATGGTTTGAGAGACAATGACCATTGGATTACATCTTATTAGAGATGAAAATTCTCCATGAGAACCAGGCTATGGGTAGAGCATTGGTACACATATTTAGGATTAGGCTATGATTATGATGATTAAATTCATAGTTCTATGTTGTAATCAATTGTCCTCCAAAGGAGAGGAGGAAGATGGATAAAGATAAAAAGTTCATTGATCAAGGGATGAGATTAAGTTAGACAAACAGTGAACTTGATCCTTCCTTAATAGAATAATGAACACAAATACAAAGCATTAAGAGGTTTAGGTTTAGGTTTTCCTTTGAGAGAGGACAAATGATAAGATCTTGATCCATACTTATAAGTGATGATATAGGGTCTTATGCAATTAAAAGCAAACTTGTCTCATTTACTTTTCTTCATGTTGGTCACATGTTGGTTTTCTTTAGGATGAGGTCTTTGATATTGAGGTCTCATTATTTGAGGCATTTTTTATAAGGGCATTTTATAAGTTCTTGATAGATATGGAAGTGGGTGAGGGTTTCAAAATGATTCTCATCAAGTAGCTCAAGTTGAGCTAAATGGTGTTGATAATATTCTTTATAAATAAGATATTTCAAAGATATGTGAAGAGAGGGAATTTTGACTTCAAGAGGCAAGATTGCCTTTACTTTGAAGACTAGAGAAAAATGGGTATCACCTGTAGAGGTTTGAATACTAGTACGATAGGACCATAAAGTGAATGGGATGTGGAAGTGCAAATCTTGACTTGAAGCACTAATGATTTTGGTTATCATTTTGTTAAATATTTTTTTAGTGGATTCTACCTATCTATTTTTTTGTGGATGGTAAGGCAAGAAAAATATTAAGTTTATGCCAAATGCATCACATAAACCTTGGACTTGCTTGGTTTTGAAAGATTTTCCATTATCAGTGATGATCTTATGAGGAACACCAAAGTAGAAGATGATATGATGGTTGATAAAGTTTAAAATATTCTCCACTTTGGTCAAGATAAGAGGAATATCTTTCACCCACTTGGTGAAATATTTGGTGGTTGTGATGATATAGCTTGCCATTGTGAAGAATAGGGTTTGATTTCCCTAATGAGATCAAGCCTCCATTGTGAAAAAGGTTAAAATTCCTTAGATGCTTCAAGGCCATTAGCTGATGCATGATGTAAATTAGTGTGATATTAACATTTAAAAAAATTGTTTTACATAATCACAATAGTCTTGGCTAAGGGTGGGCCAATAGTAGCCAATGTGGAGGATATGTTTAGAGATTTTAAGACCGCTAATGTTTCCCCCATAGATCCCATCATGCATTTCCCTAATGTCATGGGATACTTCATGGTTGGACAAGCAATGAGGAAGGAGACCATCAAAACCATGTTTGTAAAGGATTCCGCTTAGTATGCTATAAGGAGAGGTACTTTGAACAAAGTTTCTTGAGCCATTCTTAGAGAGGTTGGGAAGCATGATGCCTAGGTTGAGGTAGTTAAAAGCTTGGTCACACCAAATTTTATATGGGGATTCCTCCAAACTAAAAATGCTAGGGAGGTCAGATTGGTTATAATAGGATGTGGTAAGATTATGAATGGTGACAATGATATTAGAATTGGAAGGCTGAGAAGGGATCTAGAAAGCAAGGAAAGCCATTGTATTAGTGAATTTGTTGGTAGATCAAGGGATAGATTAGATCAGGTAAAATTTAAATGATGTTAAGAATTTATCAACTAAACATTTGTATTTATGTAAGACATCATTCTTACATTGATAGGAGCCATTGACCTAGTAGACCATAAATTGGGAATCACCAAAGACATTGATTATATTAATTTCCAATGCTAGAATTATTTAGAGACCTATGGCTAGGGATTCATGCTCAACCATATTATTGGTGGACTCAATGTCAAGTTTGAAGGATAGTGGAAGTGGTTCACCATCAAAAGGGATAAGGACGATACCAGCTCCAACACCATGTTGACACTTTGACCCTTCAAAAAACATAGTCATTTGGTGGGTTATGTCCTCTTGGGAAAGGGTAGTGATAGATTCATCTGGGAATTCAAGAAGAAGACGTTGGTGATTTGTCAAAGTTTCTTCATTCAATTGGTCAGAAATGACTTTCCCTTTAATTAACTTTTGTTGAAGGAGCTCCAAAAAAATTCTTCTAGGAGCATAAGCCACTTGGCCATACATTGGTTTTGTTATGGCTTTAAATGCATGTAATTGAGTGGGTTGGTGTTTGTTATGACATAGATTTTATGGTTAATAAGGTAGTGGGGTAGTTTGGTGACCACAAAAGCTAAGGGTAAATAGAGTTTCTTGGTTTAGGTATACTGGGTCTTATATTCTACAAGTGTGTAGCTAATGTAGTTTATGACATGATCTCTAATTTATTCATCTTGGTGAGCCAATGTTGCCCCTACGGAATGGTCAATGGTATAGATATATATGTGAAAGGGGTGGCCATACTTAGGAGGGATGAGGAGAGCTAGTGATAAAAGATATTGTCTAGGTGATTCAAAGGCCTTTTGAAAATCGCTATTCCATTTGAAAGAGACATCCTTCTTTAGAAGGTCATGGAAAGGTTGGAACCAATTTGAGATCTAGGAAATGAAATAGTGAATGGATTCAAGCTTTCCTTACAGACTATGGAGTTGCTTAAGGTTGGTAGGAGGGGTAATCTCCAAGATTGATTTAATCTTGGTAGGATCTACCTCAATTCCTAAAAGAGAGATGATAAGCCAAAAAAGATTCCTAAAAAGACCCCAAAAACACATTTTTTTGGGTTGAGTCAGACATGGAAATGGATTATGCATTTGAAGATAATGTCAAGAACTTTCAAGTGATCTCGGGGAGATTTGGATTTTCCCAAGAGATCATCAACATAGTCTTCTATGATGATGTGGATGAGGTCATAGAAGATGTAGGTCATGGCTCGTTGGTAGGTTGAACCGGTGTTATTTAACACAAAAGGCGTGATACTCCAAAAAAAATTTCCCCAAGGGATGGTGAAGGTTATTTTATGTTGATCTTTAGGAGAAATCAAGATATGATTGTAACACAAAAACCCATCCATGAGAGATAGCATCTCATGGTTGACTATAAGATCAACAAGTTGGTCAATACTAGGTAGACGAAAGTCATCCTTGGAGAAGGCAAGGTTAAAGTCATAGAAGTATACATAAATGTATAAACCACCAATGGATTTAGTGATAGGTATGATATTCAATACCCATTAGGGCTAATCAATGGGTTTAATGAAGTTTATAAATAAGAGATGTCGAATATCTTCTTTGATGAGAAGGGATATGCAAGGACGTATGTGTCAAAATTTTTATTTATTAATCTTGGCATCATTCTGAGTGACTATGTTATGGGTGAAAATGGTCAGGTCAATCCCAGACACATCATTGTAAGACCAATCAAATGCTATGCTATGATCTTAGATGAAAGAGGAGAAGTATTGAAGTTCTTCAAAATTTAGTGATTAGCCCAATTTGACAACATGAGGGTTGTTTACGGTGCCCAAGTTGATATCCATGGTGGATTCACTCAACATGGTTGATTATTCAAGAGAAAGGGATTTATGGATTGAAGAATCTAGGGCACCAAAGTAAGTGAGAATAGAGTCATCATCTTGATGTTATATGATATTGATGGTAGGAGAATATTTATCTATCATTTTAGGATGGATGAGAAGAAGGGTTTGAATGTGGCCATCCTTTTGATATGTCAGGGGGTCTAAACTAATGGCATTGATAAAAAATATAAGTTGAATGATATCAAAATCCTTAGACTTCAAAAGAGATTGGGTTGGTGAGGAGGGGATGCCTTCTTTGATGGTGCCAATAGGTTTGGGTGAATTAGTGGGTTCTTCAAGTGATACAAACCCAAGGCCAAATGAATCATGAGGTTTTGGGGTTTTGATCGAAAGTAACTCATGAGATCCTTGTTCATATCATCCCAAAACAAATCCCTTTTAGGCACACCTATGAAGGTATAATTTATCAAATGACAGTTTGTCACGGTATGAAAAGTCACAGGTGAATGGTTAGATGGAGGAGGTAGTGGTGAGAGCAAGAAGTGGTTGATCAAGTCCCCCATAGATGAAGTTTTTTTGATATTTTGGGGTCTAAAAGGGATGATCATTCTAATTTTGGGGTCATAAGAAGGTTCATGTTTGAGGTTCTCATATTCTTGAGGAGTAGGGAAAACATCCAATGCTAGAATGTGATACTCCCCTAATAAGAATCATTGGAACATAGATTTCAAGGGCTCCTCTATGGGGATCTACGAAGAAGGGATGGATGAGCTAGTTGATGTCTCATCGATGGTTGGAAAATGGGGTGTAACTACTAAAGGTGTATTAGATGGGTGTATTAGGACATCATCTGGGTGATAGGTCATGTTACATGTTGAGAAAAGATATGGGTCTACTTGGATATTGATGACCTAGCCCTCATGCTCGAACTAAATACATCAATGGAGGGTAGAGGGAACACATTCCATGGAGTGAATCCAAGGTTTTACTAATAATATGTTGTATTTTAATTATACTTCCACCACATAGAAGAGTTTAGGGAGTGTACGGGGTCCTACATAGATATGAAAGATGATGGTTCCCAAGGTAATAACCATAGTGTTGTTAAAGGATTAGAGAATTACTGTGGATTCTGAAATGATATTGTATAGTAAGTTGAGTTGCTTATAAGCATAAGAGGATATGATTTTAATGATATATCGCTCATCAATCATCACACTTTTGACAAGGGTTTGGTTTGTGTAAGTAGTAATAAAGAGTGGGGGATCTGGGTCCTTGGGGTGGATGTAATTTATTTCTAAATTCCCAAAGGTGACAAGGTTAAAAGTTTGGAGGGTACCAATAAATATATCAAGAGGTTGAGGGTCACTGGGTTGGACCTCAATGGATTTTGAGGACTCTATAAGCGCCTGGTAGTGATGGGGATAAGTATAAATCAACTCATACAAGCTCATTTTTTTGAGGGTCTAGTGAAGCTGCTTAATGATATCTTTTTAGATAGATATTGTGTATGGATTGAGGTATGAAAGTTTAGATTGGGAGGCACCTAAGATAGAAACCTTGGATTTGCTTGAAGATGGAGATGGTTGGGTGTGGTTTTCTTGGGAATGTTAAGAGGGGTAGGTCCAAGGAATGGACACGTTAGCCTTTCCTCTATCATTTTATTGTCATCTAGTGACCACATTGATAGTATGGATAGAAGGAGAGAGTGAGGTACCATAGTGGTTAAAATCATCTTTAATTTTAGGTGAGAGTGGAGGAATGGGTAAGCAATGGGTAGGTATGATTATTTTTTGGTTTTATATGGGTGACAAAGGAGGTTCATCTATTAATAGATCATCCTCATCATAAAGGTGGTGGATGAGAGTTTGGAGAGCTTTGCAATTATCCATATCAAGGTCAGGTTTCATATGGTATAAACAAATCAAATTGTTATTTAACCATGATGGTTTGGGACTTTAATGGTTAAAGGGTTTGATGGGTGGTAATCTCAAGGAATAGGTTTGTAATAGCCATTAGAGAATGGTTAAGTAAGACTCAGTTAAAGGGGGTAAAGGTATGGTGCTTATTATTTTGGGTGTTAAGGTAGAAGGTTATTTGGAAGTAGGTTTGGTGATAGGTGTCTTAGATAAGGTGGTACACTTGGTTGATGGTTTTGGTTTAGGAAAGATGGTTGATGAGCTAGAGGTGGAGGATGGCAAGGTAGGTAACTTAGGTACTATTGGTGAATTAAAAAGAGTTACGTTAGAAAGCAAGTGTGAAGGTACAACCAATAAAGGTGGTGAGGTTTTCATAAAAGTAATGGGCTTCATGCTCAAGGTAGAGGGATGTGGACCCAAAATAGAGGATAAGGTTGAGGGAAGTAAAACTTGAGGCTTTGGGCCTTTGGGTATTTTTACCTCTTTGGTTGTTTTGGTTGTCTATTTTGGAGGGGGTTTGGTTACTTTAGTTACCTTGGTGGTTTTTTAAGGGTCAATTAATTTAGAGTGGGTTTTGGTTAGTTGGGTGGAAGTTTTATTTGGTTTATAATGGCTAAGTTGGTCTACCAAAGAAGGGGTTAGATGTTTTTGTTTGGTTCTCTTACCTTTCTCTTAGCTTTTGATGGAAGGTTCCTAAATTAGAGGTTTGGTGGGTGAGGTTATCTTTTCCCATGACATAGCTTGTAAAGGTGGAATGGATGGTTCTATAATAGGGGAGATAGTGTTAGTGTATCTAATTATTTTCCCAAATTTATTTATTTTAGAATATTTTAATTTTTCACATGGAGTTTTCTTAAATTTGGGGGATATGTTTTCTTAGATGGAGATAGTGTGTCATATATGTCATAGGTAACTCCCTTGACTAGTTATTCTGGGTATGCGAGTTACTTTTTCTATTCCAGGCACTTGTGATCACCTTTTTTGGAGGAGTTAAATTTCTATTTTAGGGGTGATTTGAACACCATTCAAGGAGGAGTTACATTCTCTTATATATGTATTCTCTACTCGAGCCTTATTCTCTTAATGAATAATTGGTTTTCTCCACTTTATTTTGTCTCTTGCAATATTCTTTTTCTATGCGATTTCTTCTTGCTTCAACAACATAGTGGTGTGCACAAGCTTCATCTCATGAGATACTTCCAAATTAATTTCATGTTATCTAGACTTGGAAACATGTCTGATATGGTATTAGATCATACCCATGGTAAATGTTAGTTTGTTTCTATTTGTTGTTAAGCTTTCATTCAAAATCATAAGTTGTTTGTCATATTAATCATAATATGTGTTATTTTATCTTTCAATTTCATAGATTAGTTATAAAAAATATATTTTAAGGCTAAATATAAATTTGTCATGCTTCCAAAATATTCATCTACATCGAGTTGGTTGTAGGTTCAATTTTTTGCCTTCGTATATTTGTTGAAAGACATTGATTTTTGTAGCTAGTTTTTTATCCAACTATTCTTTTACAAAATTTGCACCAACCATAAATAATCATGATAAAAAAATTTAGGTTTAGTGTAAATTTATAGTGTCTTTCAGGATAATTTTAAATTTTTGAATTTTGTTAAGAAATACATAAGTTATGGTGTTTTTAGTAAATGCTACTCAAAATAAAAATGAATTTCGTGATTGTTGCTAAAGTTTTATTATTATTATTTTTTTAAATATATATTGTGTAAGGATTATGAGAGACTTTTAATTTACTTGAGAATGTTCAACATTAAATTATAGTTCTATTAGCTAATTGGAAGACTATGTTCATTGCCTTTTCATTAGTGTATTTAAAATTTTGGTGCAAAATGTTTTAAATAGGCCATTAATGAAGAAAAATATAATGCACTATAATTTTTGATAGGAAACTCAAAATTGAGTGCCATATTTTTAAAAAGTTCATATGTTTTTACCCTCTCTCCATTGGTCTAGTTTATTTTTGTAAATGCACTAAATTTATAAACTACCTTTTTGGTGGGTTCTCTACTTGACCCTTTTTCTTTCACTTGTACACTCTTAGACATATTACCAGTTGAGACTAACATCCTCACCTTATTTTCATAATTTTTTTTATGACACATGCAATAATTTCTCTAGATTCACTATTATTTGAGTCTAACATATTTTGAGTGTATATTTGCAACATTTTGGGGGGTTCACCATTTCATAGTTCAGGGGGGTGTAATTTTTCTAGATCGCTCTTTCATTTCTACTTGCACTCTAATTTTTGAAAAAAATGAAGCTTGCACTACTAATACAACTCAATTTTTCACAATGGATTCAAGTTCAATCAACCCACTAACTCTTTTCAATTATCACGAATGGAAAATCAAGATGACAATTATTCTAAGTAAAGGTCTGTATAGGATAACTATGGGTGATGAAACTAAACCTAGCATAGATGCAGAGATATTTAAGTGGTATAACCATAGTGATGAAGCCTATATGCTATTATGTCTTTTTGTATCACCTAATCTCCTATTTCACTTAGAGCCTACCAAATCACCTCATGATGTATGGACCATTTTGGGTAAACTATTTAGAGAGCAAGATGTGATGAGAGGTCATGAACTTGAGAATGAAATTATTAGTGTATGTCCTTGTAACTTTGACACCCTTTATAATTTACTTACTAAGTTTAAGTCCTTCAGATTGTAGTTGAAAGAATGTGGAATGAAGAATGAAGATGACCAACATATTCTTTTTATACTCTCTAAGCTAGGTCCTAACTATTCAATCTTTGTCTCTACTATCCATGCCACTAAAAGTGCATTGGGCACTACATGGAAAAATTCCCTCTTTAGATGCTTTCATTTCCAACTTAACTAGGGAGCAAGACAAGTTGATTTAGATGGGTACATTGAAGTTTATAAATCCTTGAAACCCTAATTATTGGGAATGGAAAAGAATATATTTCAAATAAAGAGAAGAATAATAATAAGGATCAAGAGAAGATGAAAGAATCATCCTTTACCAAAACCAACACTAAATCTTCCTCTTCCAATGATAAACCTAAGAAAGGGAAGGTTAAGGGTGCCTACTATAAGAAAAATGGGCATGATGAACATAAGTACATAGAGAAGTAAATAGATCACCTAACTCATCTCCTAGAGAAGAACAACATAGGTGTTCCTGAGTCCATAAAGCAAAAGTCATCTACCCAAGATTATACTAAAGTAAAGGGAAAAGGGAAAGAGAAAGAAAAAGACAAGGCCCTTATAGCAGTTGCATATTCAACATCTTCATGGGTTATTGACTTGGGTGCTTCTCACCACATGGGCTTTTCACTACTTGAGTTTTCTTCCTTAGAGCTTTATATCATGTCTTCTATTAGTTTGGGTGATGAAACTTCTATACCATTTTTAGGGAGAGGGTATATAGAAATTGAAGGAGGAACAATCAATAATATCTTAAGTGTTCTTTCTGTTTCAACCAATCTCATATCCATATATCAAATCACCCATATTGGCAAAGGCATGAGGGTTGAGTTTTTACTATATTCAATTATCATCAGAGAGTTTCATAATGATTCTAAATTGGTAATAGGGAGGGTAGATCACCAAGCCATATTATACACCTTCTCTCATTTTATGCTTGATTCTTCTCTAATAGCATTGTTGACTCATTCAAATAGAGTTAACAAATTATGGCATGAGTGGTTTGGCCACCTTAACTACCACTATCTTTAACAACTTAGAAAAAATGAAATGGTTTTAGGCTTGCCTCAAATCTAATTCTCTAAGGGACTTTGTGAGGGTTTCTCTCTTGGAAATAACTCAAAGAAAAATTTGACAAAGGAAAAGCTTGGAGGGATTCACAAGCACTAGATTTAGTACATAGTGATGTATTTGGACCTTTTCCCAATCTATCTTTTACAAGGGCTAAGTACATTTTCAATTTCATTGATGATTTATCAAGATATACATGGGTCTAATTTATCAAGAAAAATTCTAAAGTGTTTGAAGATTTTCAAGACTTTAAGGCTCTTGTTGAGAAATAATCTGATAAATATATCAAGGTTCTTTTAACTGATAATGGAGGTGAATATGTTAGCAATATATTTGAGTTGTTTTACACCACATAGGGGATTTATTTACAATGGATAGTTACTTACAGTCTATATAATGGAGTTACAGAATGTAAGAACAATTTCTTGAAAGAGATAACTACTTTTATGATTCACTCTAAGTCCTTAGCACCTCAGTATTGGGTCAAAGACATTAATTATGCTTGTTATATTCAGAACAAGGTTACTCACAAAAAATTGAAATCCATAACACCCTTTGAAGTTTGGCATGGAAGGAAACCTGATGTTGAGCACTTTAGGGTTTTCATATCTCTAGCTATGGCATGTATACCTAAGAAAAAAGTTCAAAGCTATGGAACCTCAGTTCAAGCCTTAGATCTTTGTAGGTAATCCATATGGTGTCAAGGGGTATTGCCTTCTACATCTAACCACACATGAGTTATTCATAGAGAGAAGTGTTCACTTTTAGGAGATTCTAAAAGACTCAACACTTGACACTTCTTCTCTTTTATTCGATATACTTAGACTTGATGATTCTTCTTTCGACTCACATCATCCAAAGTAGGTTCCTGAGTCAGGGTCTTCTTCTTCTAGTTTTGATAGAGAGGACACTGATGAGGATTCTTCTACATCCAACTCTAGACATGTTTTAGAGGATGAGGAGTTGGCACCTAACTCACCCACATTTGAGCCCCTTTCAGCCAGGTAGACACTTTAGAATATAGGCACTTGGGTATGGGATCCAAAAAATGATAGCCATACTTAAATAAATTATCAAAGTGGTCCACATGCCTTCTTTTCTTCAGTTTTGGATCCACAAACATTTTAAGAGGCTTCAGGCATACTTGAGTGGGATAGTTCTATTTAGGAATAATATTATTTCTTGATCAAAAATCACACTTGGGATTTGACTTCACTTCCTAAGGGAAGAATAAGGTTTGATGTAGGTGGATGTATCAAACCAAGTTTGCAGTAGATAGGTCAGTTGATATGTATATGGTACGATTGGTCACCAAGTGTTTTTTGAAAGTAGCTAGCATTGACTACTCAGAGAATTTTGTACCCATTACAAAGATGACTTCAATCTGACTCACACTAGCTTTACCCACAATATATGGTTGTTATGTGCATTAGATGAATGTGAAGTGTGTCTTTTTTTATGGAGACCTTGAGGAGGAGATTTACATGGAGTAGGCACTTGGGTTTATTCATGATTCATCCTTAGTTTGTATACTTATAAAATCTATATATGACCTTAAATAGGTCCCTCAGGATGGGTACACTAAGATAGATTCCTTCCTCCTTATTTCAAGTTTCACTAGGTGTCATTTACACCCCAATGTATATTTCTTATGGTAGGATGATTATTTACTAATACTAGTCCTTTATGTTGATGATATTTTCATCACTAGGAATTCCTTATCATCTATTATTATGGTAAAGATATCTCTATAGGATAGGTTTGACATGACAGACTTGGGTCTTTTGGATTACTTTCTTGACATTGAGATTTCACAGTCCAATTCAAGGATTTCACTTACATAGTCCAAGTATGCTCTTGATCTTTTGGTTCAATTTCACATGGCTATTTGTAAACCATCTTTGACTCCCTTTATATTAAGAGTCAAACTTGAGGCTAACTATTCTACTCTTTTAGTTGATGCCACTTAGTATCAATAATGTATTGTTAGCCTCATTTATTTGACTCATACCAGGCCTAACATTTCATATGCAGTGGGCATTATTTCACGATTCATGTAGGATCCCCATGAGCTACACTAAAAAGTAGCTAGGAGGATCTTACACTATAGTCAAGGCTCTTATAGATTTGGGATTTAGTATAGATTTGGTATAAATGTTGTCTTGGTTGGATTTTTAGATTTAGATTGGGTTGATGATACTCAAAATCATAAGTCTACTTCAAGTTACAATTTTTTTGGGTTTTATCCCTATTAGTTGGTCTAGAAAGAAGAAAAATGTTATTTTTATATCATCCATAGAGGCAAAATATAGGGGAGCTATTAATACAAATATTGAGGCTATTTAGCTTTAGGGGATTCTATCTAAGTTTGACATTCTTATTGGGTAGCCCACCATAATCTATTATGATAACTAGAGTACTATATAGATATGCAAGAATTTGGTTTAGCACTAGTAGACCAAGCACATTGAGATTTACATGCATTTTATTTGGGATCTTATTCATGGTTAGGTCATCAAATTGAGATTTTGCTAGTCTTCAGAGTAGGTTGTAGATATCTTTACCAAACCTTTCACCAAGAGAAAGTTCATTCATCTATGATCTCTTCTTAGGGTATGATCTACACCAATAGTAGCATCATCTTCATGGGGGCCTTCCAGCCTCTTCACTTCTTTTATTTCTCTGTTTTGGGGGGGGAGTGATTTTAATACATGATTAATCCTTTTCTCTATTTTATGAGAAATTACTTTTTACATGGATACCTGATTAGGCCTAGTTACTAAGACCTATTTTTATTTCACACTACATACCTAATCTATGCTTATGGGGTGGTGTTAATATAGGTAATTATTTTTCTAGATTTATTTATTTTGAAATATTATATTTTCTCACATGGATTTTTCGTACATTTGGTGGATATGCTTGTTTAGATGGAGATAGTGTGTCATATATGTCATAAGTAACTCCCTTGATCAGTTATTTTGGGTATGGAAGTTACTCTTCTATTCCAAGCACCTGTGACCACCTTTTATGGAGGAGTTACATTTCTATTCTAGTGGTGTTTTGACCAACATTTGAGGAGTTATTTTCTCTTCTATATGTATGCTCCACTTGAGCCTTATTATCCTAATGAATAATAAATTTTATCCTCTTTATTTTATCTCTTGAAATATTCTCTATTTATGTAATTTCTTCTTGATTCAACAACATAGTGGTGTGCACAAGCTTTGTCTTATGAGATCCTTCTAGCTTGATTTCATGTTATCCAGACTTGGAAATATTTTCAAAAGATGGTGTGGTAACCTTTGTCAAAGGTTCACCTATGGTTACTTCCTCTATTTGGATGTCCAAAAGGGTAGATGGTAACTCTACCATTTCAATAAGCAGAGAGGGGTTGGTAGATTAGTGAGTGGGTTCTTTATTAGTGTGTGTGTGTCAAGAACCATGTTAATGGTAAAGGTATCAAGAGAGCTTTCAACATTGTTACTATTATTTCTAGTGGGAGAATAATCTAGAAAAGGTTGCCTACATATGTCAAGGGCTTGGTTAGGTGGTGTATTGGGGCTATCCAATATAAGCTCCCCCTTGTCAATGAGGGATTGGATAAGGTATTTGAATGTATTTAACCTATTGATATCATGTCTTATTACTTATTAAAAGGCACAATGGTCATTTTAATTATACTAATCCAGCACAGGGTGAGAAGAATCAAACTATTGGGGTTTTTAATTGGTGGAAGTTGAATGATATTAGCTTTTAATAACTTTTGAAAAATAGAAGCATAGGGTTCTCTATGTGGAGTTAATTGATTTTAGTTACTCCAAGTTTGGTTCCTTGAGTTTTGGTTTAAAGAGTTAGAGGTTTGGTTCATTGGGTTTTGTTGGTTGGTAGATGGTAGAGGTGCAACATTAAGGACAATAGCATATGCGGTTATTTTTATTGGTGTTGATATTGGGCTATTTGCTTGATTTGGAAGAAGAATCTTCCTTAGTTTTATAGGTTGAGTTCTTATTTTTGAGTTTAATATTTCCTTTGTATTAATGGCTCAGTTATCTAGTTTAAAATCCATGGTAAAATCTTCATCAAAGGTC
Organism: Torreya grandis; assembly: GCA_037957365.1. Classification (NCBI taxonomy): domain Eukaryota; kingdom Viridiplantae; phylum Streptophyta; class Pinopsida; order Cupressales; family Taxaceae; genus Torreya; species Torreya grandis. Next base: position 434,803 of record JARHVA010007049.1, read on the forward strand.
TAGAAGACTTAGACACATAATGTGGATGAGATATGCTTGGTGCATACTCAATCAAAGATTTCTATAAGTTTAAGTTGAGGCAAGGAAAAGGAAATTTGGCTAATTGGGTTCCTTTAACAAGCCACCAAATCGACAATGGATGTTTTTGAATCACTGAATGGAGTATATTTTTGTAATTTAATATTTCTTGGATATATTGATTAAAAAGTGATCCAAGAAGTTTTAGCCTATTTGATTAAAGGAGAAGATGGAATGTTTGGGAATGGCACTATACCAATCCAATTCTGGTTTGAATAATGACATAAAAAAGGTATAAAGTAGAAGAGAGTCATCAATAGAAATAAAGTAGCATGAATGTCTAAATTCTCTTAAATGTTGTTTAGGGTATTCCTTACTATTAAACTTGGTAAATTTTGGAAGTTACCGTTGAGGTGGATAAGGTATGATAGTGACTGAAGGGTGAATAGGATCATTACAAATTTGATTATAAGACGAGATTATGGGCTTCAAAGATGGATGAATCAAGGGTAGTCATATTTTCCATGGTAATCTTCATGAAGTATATATAGGGTTGACAACCTAGGAGGTTGTAATATGCATATTGTGGTAGTGGTTGAGAAACATGTTGATAGTGGGTGGAAGGTTAAGAGTTTGCCATATATTGGTATGTGGATACCAATGGTTGGGTAGAAGAGATATATTGTTATGTGTATGTCAATGGTTAGGTATGGTTTGGTGGTTATATAATATGGATGTGCCCTTGTGTATTATGGAGATAACTCAAGGTCACTTGTTGTGTTGGAGTGGTAGTTGGGTTAGTAGCTGATGGAAGGGTAGTGACCTTTATACTAATCAGTGGTACATAAAGGGTATGGAAACCAAAATTATTTGAAATGGAGTAGTTTTTAATGGGTTAGATGTAACTATAAGGATATGGGTAGTGATAGAGGTAAGCACTCCTATTATAGAAGAGTGATTGTTAAGCAGTATAAGGGCAGTAGTTGTCTAGGTTGGCTGATTTTCAATGGTAGCCTCAAGGGGGTTATTGATTGATGATATGTCTTGGGTAGCTAAAGGTTTAGTAGTTACCATGGTAGTGGAGATACTCCCCATGAGGTGGAGAGGTATTTCATAAGTAATATCTACAAGTGGGGTTGAAACCAAGATTTATTAAGACGTAGTTCTAAGGTAATGTTGTAAGGCTGCATGATTATTGTTTAGGAAAGTGTTAAAATTTGCATCTCTTGGGATTAACTGAATATGAATTTATAGAGAGTGAAGGGATTCCATGGGTTTAGAAACATGTTTCATGGATGGATATGTCGGAGAGGTTTGTTGATTTGGTTGCAATTTTTGTTCATCAAGGTCCCTTCATTGTTGGTGACCAAGAACCATATGAGAAAATAGGAAAGGAATGATATGTTCTCACACCTCAAAACAAAGAGGAATCAAAAAATATTCAAGGAAAATAATAAATTCATTTATAATGAGTTAAGTATTAGGATTATTTTTAATCTCTCTTTTGGCTTATGCCTTAGAAACATGTGGAGGGGAAATTGGCTTGAATAGGTCCTAGAAATTAATCTCTATTTGGTTTTGGATTACGTTTAGGTTCTAAAAAATAAGTCTATTTTGGATAAAGGACATGGTTTGATACTTGGGGCTTACTCCCCTCACTTCAAAATCCTGTAGTCAGTGTGGGTGCTTAGCCTTTATACCATTTATCTAGAGTTTATACTCAACTAGAGCGCTGAGGTGGTTTTCCCCTCGGTGATTAAATCCAAGTACGATAATCGAGAAAGGGTAAGGTGATTTTCTAGGTGATGAAATCCTATATGGGCCTTGTCTCAAGTGTGTTTTATATTTTTTTTAGTTCAAGTGGTTTGGTTTGTGTAACATTTGTGCACTATGGTTAATTTGGTTTATTTAAATTAAACTAGATGAGCTAATTAAACAAGCAAGCAAACTATGTATGCAAGTTAATTTTATCCAAAAGGAAATTTTAATTTATTTTTGAATGAATATAATAACAATTAGAATGCAAACCTAAATTCAAGATGAAATTTTAAGTCCTACTCCTAAGATTATTACATTTGGAAATGCAAAGAAAAGTATAACAATTTTCCTTTTTTATTTTATGATTTTCTAGAAAGAAAAAGAGACTAAAACTTACATTTTAAATGGAAGAAAGGAATGTTCAAATTTTATAAATGATATATGAAACTAAATAAAATTTTAATAATGAAACTAAATTTCCTAAAACATATATGAACCCTACAAAACACAAGGGTCCCATCAGGCATGTAAAAATGTTTCTATTTTTTTTTTTTTTGGTTTTTCTTAATTTGGAAAGAAAGAAACTAGTTAAGAAGGGTGTGTATAAAAACCAATTGAAATGTGCACACATTGAATTATAGAATTTTTGAGAGATCCTATTTATCTTATAAGGATGACCTAATATTAATAAAACATTTAAACACACTTGATTTTTAAATAAGTAGATTGGTGGATTGCCTAGTGTGAGTTAGATCCTAGAAGTAAAAGCTTTCTAGGAGGCTGTGAATCCACCTACTTTAAACATTTAAGTTGATAAATAAAAATTAAATGAAATTGTATAAAATAGAAAATAACTATAACTAAAATAATAAATGACTAAAATTGATGAATTAAATAAATTTTTTTTCTAAGATAATTAAAACAAAGCAACTAGTGTGATTAATACTAATGCTAAAAATTAATTATCTTAAGGTTGTGGTTTTGGTTTGGCACAGTGATAAGTATTTAATAAAATATGGTTTGATTGGGTTTGGTAGATGGTTAAGGTTGTAAATATAAAATTAGATGAATGGGTAAATGTGGAAAAGGGGCAAGGATGACAAAGGGGTAAAAGGGGGTCAATGGAACAAAGAGAAATATGGGGTAAAAAGAGGTAAATGGGGTAAAAAGGATAAATGGATAAATATGGCGAAGAGATAAATGGGATAACAAGGAAGAGTTTAACGGTATGGAGTTTAATAAAATAAAAGGCTAAAATCAAATAAATAAATTAATAAAATAAATACAATAAATATTACCTTCCAAGTTTGGAGAAGAATGTTAATGTAGATGTAGTTGATGATGTTGTTGAATCCTGTAGTAATTTTTATAGAGCTTCATTAATTTGAATTATTTTTCTCCAATATGTGGATGATCTTCTTCAAAATTGATCTTAAAACCTATAAGATGATAATTCTCTCACCAAAAACCAAATTAGCCATGGGTGAAGGGGAAGGGTCATATTTATATCATTTGTTTTCATGAAACATGCCAAAGAAGTGGAATAGTGAAGTATGGCACCATTTTTCAAGTGGGCTCATAAATGACAAAGGTGATAAGGGTGGTGGTATTCCCACCTTGTTGGTTTATCTCTCACCTTTAACATGATTCAAATTTAGAGTGGGAATCATTTACATGGGCTCAAATGAGGCCAAAGGAATTTTCACCAATCTAACTTGTCTTTAGCTAAGTACTCCATAAATTTAGTACGTGCATCTTCCATCTAGACTATGTGAAGTAGTATAGATTAGATTATTTCATCTTATCCCATATACTCTTGCATGAACAGGTATCTTAGAATATTAATAGTAATAGGGAAAAGTGGTTGTTATCCATATACAATATAAAAGGTTAAAACTTGAGGGCTTGTTTGTGTCGAGTTATGTCTACCCATAATGCATACTTTAGTAGTAGATTCCATTCTCTTCGTTTATATTGTGTTGAATTATTGGTGGCATCCATCATATTATTGTTTATGGATTAAATCACTTTATTACATTGAAATTAATAATTTAAAGAGAACTTGATGGTGATTTGGTTGTTTTAGTCCCACTTAGTAAATTTAGTAGATTAGAAAGATGGAGTTTTATGATTCTTAGGTATTTCATAAAAACACAAACTGAGAAATTATTTGAAAGGAATGATAATATTCATATTTACACTAAAATAAAATAAAAAATACATATTTTTTCTAATTTAGTAAAATACATAAAGTAAAAGGTAGGCAAAGTATAATAAAGAGCATATCTTATTTTATACTATTTTCTAAGGTATGACAATGATTAGCAATCATCACATGGATGCATTAGAGGTTTTGAACTTGTTCATTCTATGATTTTACTATTTTTGTCCACATGATGCTTGCATCAAACATGGATAGTAGTGTCAATGCACTTCTCTAACTCTGATGCATGTGTCCAATCAAGGATACAAATAAGAATGGATCCAAATTTATATAATCCCTACACTATTACCTATATAACTACCTTGTGCACAAAATTTATCCAATGAATAAAACCTTATTTATTTTGAGTTAGACCTCCTAAAACATGGTTAAAAGGGGTTAGCACATGATTTGATCTAATCCTAGTAACCCTAGTTTTTTATAAGTGTCTTCTATAGATCCAATACACTAAAGAAGGCCTTAGGCTCACATGTAGTTATCCCTCCTAAGCTTTTTTGTGAAATTATAACTGTGAAATTATATGTTATTTATTCTCATAACCCTTGGTATAAGTAAAATAATAGTGTATCTTACCTTTTTAATGCTTCAGATATTTTATTAAATGTTTTAATGTAGTTTGACAACATGAAATTTATAGTATTTTCCAATTAGATATTTGCTAAATCAAATTTCTAGATAGTGTAACTAATCTATAGCCTTTTTATATATAAGGTCCTTTTTATTTTGAATTAATATATAGTGACACATGAAAATATGATAATAGGATGGAAAAATAGGTTCAAATAAATGGTCATTAATCAAAATATACAAAAAATGACAAAAATATAAAACTGACACTTGTGTTGTAGTTGGCCACTAACATAGAGGCTAGTGTTCAAAATTGATGTAGGTATCTAAGGTATAAAAACACATAGATAAAAGAAAAAAAGGTAGGTATCCCTGACATAAATTAGATGAAAATTAATAAAATAACATATAGGCTCAATGGGTAAGTAAATCAATGTAAACAAGATGGAATCAAAGAGGTCCACAAGAGGTTGCATCACTAGATACTTAATCCTCAATCAAGATTTATATAGATGAAAATAGACTATACAAACATGTGAAATTATGATTATACCAAAAATGGGTGTCTATATATCATCCTTCTCCCCCATTTAATATAGTAATGTATAAAATTTTAAATTACTAGTTTAAAGGAAAAGAAAATGCATATTGTCTTGTGGACAACACACCTTGTCTTTGTTTTGAGATTGCCTTGGTTCTTTCACTTGAACATTACTTGAAACAAACAAAATGAAAAAAAGTAATAAAAATATATTTTATACATGCAATATATAATAAAAATTAACATAAATAAATAATTTGGATAGAATATACCTATGTATGTGTTGTGTAGTAATGTTTTTTAAGTACTATAAACTAGATAAGTAGATAGGGGTCTTAAAACCTAAACTATCATTTGGACATGAATATTAATAAGATTAAAAGTGGTACATTAGGTTAAAATATTATGAAATTTTACCTATATTATGGATATTTTAGAGTTGTTCATGCACCAAACTTAAAATATGAATATTGGGGTTTTGCCTATCAAGAGTATCATTTCCCATCCAACACAACTTGAGTGAAAAATGTGTGTGTGTGTGTGTGTGTGTGTGTGTGTGTGTGTGTGTGCGCGCGCGCGTGTGTGTGTGTGCGTGCGCGTGTGTGCATGTGCGTGTGTGTGTGTGCATGTGCATGCGTGCGTGTGCATGCGTGTGTGCATGCGTGCATGCGCGTGCGCACGCGCGCGTGTGTGTGTGTGTGTGTGTGTGTGTGTGTGTGTGTGTGTGTGTGTGTGTGTGTGTGTGTGTGTGTGTGTGTGTGTGTGTGTGTGTGTGTGTGTGTGTGTGTGTGTGTGTGTGTGTGTGTGTATTACACACACACACAAGTATAGGGTGAGTGATGCAATATCACCCAAAAACTTGGTGAGACTAGATGAGTTAATCACTTCAATATATTCTCAAAAAAGAACCAATTGTTGTAGATAGGTAAGACTTAAATATAGTCTATAACACTTTGAATTGGTGTGTGGTGATAGTCCATAAAATAGTTTTAAAATATGAAATTGAATTGTATTTTTAAATATTATGTTCAAATCACATAACACATTCACCTTACATATGTATCATGATGAAACTATGTATAACAATGGTACCAATATATATAATTTTGCCACAACTGTGAATATGAATCATATAGTTGTGTGCTTTTGGTAATTTAGAAATTTTCATGAGTGTGGGTAGTATGTTACCATAACATTACCCCACTATGGATGGATGAATATGAAAACTAATATAATTTACACTATGAAGGCCACATTACCAATACATGCCCACACTGAATATCAATATGTTGAATATTGAATAAGTGTGGAGAACATGCTTCCAAAGCATGTCCCCATTAAATTTAGAGAATATGAAAACTATAATCAATGGTGAAAGAAATGTTTGTAATAATTACCTACTAATATACCCCCTTTGATATGAGTGGAAATAGTACTTGTGAGGCATCTCTTCACAAAATAAAAATTAATAATTTACCTGATGTAGGTACCAAGTTGTATGCCAGTAGTAATACTGGTGGTAATTTGTAAGATTATTTTTGGTAATATTATGAATATAGTACCATATATAATCATATGTTTTTTATATTCATTTTTGATAATATTTGAAAATTTTCAAATCTGGTATAATATGTAAGGGCTTATTATCTAGATCCCATCACAACTCATGATTTTGAATTTGGACAATTTTTGCTCAATATATCTATTTTTAAAGTTCTTTTAGTATATGTACAATAGGTACTTTTAATAGAAATTATAACTTATTTTCACTTTGAATTTTTTAAAATTTTGAGATTTGGGTAGAATAAAAAAATGTCATTCAATACAAATCCTTGACCAATGCTATTTTATGTACTTTAGATAGCCCAAGCCAACCAAGATTTTGATGATTTGGTAAGTAGGCTTAGTTGTAAATTTAGTACTAATTTTTAATTCTTGATTATTTTTTTATTTTGGACATGATTTTTGGGTTTTAATTGGATCAACAAACACTTGGGTTTTGGGTAGATCGATAAATAATTACATTAAGGTATAAGACACTTGTGTTAGTAGTGCGATGCTAGAATCTAAGTTTGGATGCATTCATTTGACATTATCATCCAACATCGATGATGGTGTTTGACATTTGTGTTTTTTATCAACACTAGAGTATGACACTATAATATTTTTATGTTGTGTTTATTTTATTGTAACCTAAGTATTTTTTGATAAAATAGTGGTTGATAACATCTATTTATTATTGTGTTTTTTGTTTCATAAGTATATAAAAATATTTGAGTTTTGTCATGGTAGTCATTTTTATACTCTGGCAAAGCTATGTTTGGATGCAATTGACTTGTCTTTGTTGATCAGGCAAGATTGGGCCATGTGGCTTAATTAGGTAAAACTACCTATGATATACACCTCTTGAAATCCCTAGATTAGACGTAAAACCCTAATACATTCACTTTGTGGCTCTCCATAAGAGAGATGATGATCACATTGGAGGATGTGTATTATATTATTTCAATTCGCATTAGAAGTGAAAGAGTTAAGGTTATTTAACATTGTAACCCTATTTATATCCATATTTCCCACATATATTTTAGTGGCCAAAGTAATATTGATATAAATCTAAGTAGGATGATTCTAATAGACAACATTATTATATGTGATGTTCCGAGGTTTAGAATTTTATCTATATTTTACTAGCATCATTCATAGTAGTAGAGGGTGTCATAGTGGGTATTGCATATCATATGTATCATATAATTTGGAATATTGAGATTGATCATACCATATATTACTAGGGTCACACTATATTTTACACATTTTTTTTAAGTGCATCTACTAAGAGATGGGGGGGTTGAATTATTTGTATTAAAATAGTCATTCAATTTCACTAATTATTCATGAACCATTCATTCACTTACATACACCAATTAATGCATATACAGGCATATATGAAATAAAAAACCATAAAGACATGAAATATATGTGGGAAGACCTATAGGGGAAAAAATTTGATACAAAAATTTTAATACTATATTATAATAAATGAATCAATCTTTTAGTGAGGCACCAACCACACAAGGAGCACCAACCCCTCACTAGTCAAGCATTAACTCAACTAATACATTTAGCATGCTTCAACTTGCAAGGAAGATTAAACACAATATAAAATCACATAACAAATAATATACCTTGAATATTTAATCAAAATTTAACACATATTTCTTACTCAACTAAATATAACCTCCTCTATTTTATCTTCTCACACCTTTTCTCTCTCAAATAGTCAATTAAGCCTTCTCGCTCAATTAGCCCTTCACTTGGTAGAATTAGGTCAGATGACCTTGATCAAAACATACAAAAACATATTTATATACTCATGTTATAATAATATTAGTTATATGATGATATTTAATCCATTAACTAATTCTCAAAAACTATATATCCTTCTCTCAATAGCTCAATCTTTTAACTAGTCAAAATAGGCTTATTAGCCCTTGACTTTATACTTGATTCTTTATCACATCCATATTGGTAATCTAAGGACCTTAGAATTATATGATTATGACTTAAATATAAAAATACACACGTTTATCAAGTGAAACAAACATTACATAGTTTGGTCATTACCCTTAAGGGCTTAAAACACCATTAGGCCTAATAGAGACCTAATGTAATTAGGCCTTCCTTAAGCATACATGTTACTTAGAAATCCTTTGAAAATTTTGATCCTTAAAAAATAAATTAAATACTTAATATTTAAATTTAATATACCCATAATAATCTCTCCTTATTTCCCTAACACCATTTGTCTCTTTTCACTCCTTGAACTATCCAATTAGGTCTACTCACCAATAGGCCTTCTCACTACCATAATGTTTATCTTACAAATTTGAACCAAATACACAACTTTACCACATAAGCCATATATAAAATAATATTAATAGGATATTAGTGAATTATAAAAATTCTCAAAATTATTTTGTCTTCACAACATAGGCCAAAAGGCCTCAACAACACTCCTGTAGATGGCTTACTCAGAACCACCAAACATTGTCAACAAACAATAAAAAATATTTGACTATCCATACTTGAATAGGGATTTAAAATGAAAGAAATCACAGTAAAATGATAATATTATATATTTATAACATATTAAATATCTTTATATCATTAAATTTATCATAAAATGACTTTGGAACATCATTTTCACACACACACATAAAAAGTTGTTTGTAACATCAAAAACACAGTCAGGAAATTCAAGTCATAGAACACCTATGTGAAAAATTATGTGATATTAAAATTGGTTAGTGTGAAACTTTATCATCCTTATATAATTTTTTAAAATATATATTTAATGGTCATATATCAATATTGGTCTTACAAACTAATCCCACATGTCACTCTACATAGATTCACTATGTTAGATAGACCAGTTTGATGATAACATTTTACCTGAGTATGGGAATAAACAATAATTATAAACTAATGGGATAGGATTTCATGGTATTAAATAATGTACCGATAAATTAAGATAATTCCTAGTCTTATAAAACCAATCCATAATCTCATTATCATTCTCATCTACTTTTCTCATTATTTTGCTCATTAGGCCCATTTAGCAATAGGCCAACTTCCAGGAATGGTTTCACACATTTTTGGTCTAAAAATTTCTTATAAACACTCATGGAAATAAAATATAATTCTTACACATAATATACCATCCATTCTTATTTTTTGACCTTATCAACCCTACTTGTTAAATCAAAATCTCAAAAAATAAGGATTTTCCTGCAACTTCTACTCATTGTCAAAAAAAAACCAAAACCACCTATGGAGACTTTTACGAGTATTTTAAATTTTATAATCATCAAAATATTTCAATAGGAAAATTATAATCCATAACTAAATAGATATGCCTTATCAAGTCATTATAAGGGTTTTGAGAGAGTTTTGACTGCTTTGACTTCTTAGTAATCTTTCATAAAAGATTATTCCTCATATCCAAAAACACTGCGAGGAAAAAAAGATAGGGTCCTTCCAAACCTTCCATGAAGTTTTCAAGACTCATGAAAAGGTTTAATGTGCTAGTGAGTATAAGAATTTTCTTCTTAGGTATACATCACCCCATTCTAAGCACATAGGAAACTTTATCATAGGTTTTCATGCTTTCTCCTTCAGGTATATGATCCATTATTTATTCATATACTTATTATGACCTATCATACCTATGTCAATTATTTGAATAGATCTTCGACATTTTTAAATGATCCTAACCCTTCATTAGGCCATTATAGGTCACTTTTCATATCAGGCCTTATACTACTAGTCATACTTAGACTATGATCATGCCTTAAAACCTACTTAATTGTATTCAAAAACCTCATCCATATATCATGTGATATCATATCCTTCTCATTCACTACCAAACTTACTCAAATAGGTGTCAAATGGCTCAACTCACCATATTCCTAGACCTATGCCAATTCACTAGATCTTTAAAGTAACGGTTATGGCTCAAAGCTAAACCTTAAAACTCATCAGTAAGCTTCTTTGTCTCTTTCTCATTGTTAAAACATCTTAGGACACTTTATTATGCATATAATAACATATATCACAAATATTTACCATGCATAATACATACATCTTCTTCACAGAGCTTAGACTAGGATACTTAAGATACCTAGTACTAAGAGTTTGGACATAAACAACCTATCTCTTAATGATTCAATTATTCAAAAATGATTCCCTAAAGACAAGTCTACTCTCAACATACTTTATGAGCTATATCACATTTCAACCTTGTGCTAAGGCATCATATAGAATACAATGACATGTTGACCCATGTGCTTACCTTGTATGCTCCTCAATACTTAGAGCTCAATTAATGTGCTTATCTTGTATCTTGAACATGATCTTGATATGTCATCAAACCTCATAAATAATATTAGGTTAACTCTAAATTTTCTCTCAATACCTCGATAATAATAAACTTAACTTTGACATCAATGACAACTTTAATGCCTTAATATTAACATTAGGAATATACCTCAACAATATCCCCCTTTGGTATTGACATAAGACACTTTTAATCATAGAATATCATTATCTATCCTTCAAGATGGATCTTATTTGATACATGATATTTGAAATAGGAACTTTCTCCCCCTTTGACATTAATGATAAAGGTTCATCTTATGAGTAGATATTTGTTCCTTGGATATGGGGAAACATACATTTTCTCTCAAATAAAATCATCAATATTTTTTTCTATAAATTCTAGAAAAGACAAAGATCACATACCTACACATGAGACATTATTGACTCTGTTTGTCTCTATGAAAATTCAAAACATTTTCAAAATTGTGACTTGGTTTTATCAATTCATCATACAAACCTGTGTGACTTGTCTCTTGTGATCATATATGTATTAGACTTATTTGACTAAAATTTGAATATGAAGGTTTCCAAAGACCACAAAATCCCCCTATTATCAAGCATCCTTCATGCTTATCACTTGCTATTTGAGTTCCTCCATAAAGCCTAATGGAGTCACCTTTGCTCTAAAGAACTAGAATAACATAAGTTGATGAGATTCATAGATCTCCATGTCCTTGCATGACTAAACTTCCTACATGATCCTCTTATGCTTGATTTTTCCTTCTAGCATGACCCCCTTAATCTTTATTTGAGCAACATTCTTGCTTGATTTATTAGTCTTATTTCTTTAATCAATAATCTAAGTTAATAGAGAAAATTCTTGGCACTCCTTTGCATTTTGATTTTGATCTATCATGGCAAATATTACATTTAGATTTGAAAATTGGTTATCAACCTTAGCTACATTGTGTTTACACTTACTATTTTATCTTCTTTCTTTTTTTATAAAAGCCTCAAATTTCTTATCTTACCTTGAGAAGTCATGATTATAGTATTTGTCAATATGACCAACCTTATGACAATTGAAACATACTATCCCTCTAGATAGAAACAAACCATGACCCATAACTCTTGGTTGATATTTATCCTCATATCTCCATGTGAATTCATTCTTGAAGAGCCTTCTGCAACACCTTGCTCTATGACCAAATTGGTTACATGAATAATAATAGCCACTGAAAGGATTAACATAACTTATGTTATTATATTTCATGATAGTATTAACCTTTTTTTTAATAATAATCATTCTTTGGTTTATCTTTGACCTTTTTTTATCACATTGTGTCCTCTTGATTTCTAATAAAGCTAAGGCATGTTTTGTCATTAACAGTCTTTTGACAACTAAGAAAGTTGTCTAGATCATTGGTACTATTTTAAAATGTCACAAAGGACTTTACATTATCATATGATTGTTTCAATTCATCTCTTAGGGAGTTAATTTTATCTACATACCTTTCACATTATTCTTCTTTTACTTCTAAGCCTACGGTTATAATTTCAAGTTGAATCTTCACCTATTTGACTATTTCCTCTTGTTACTTAGAGTTGTTGCTTAGTTTATATTGAATTTATTTTATTTTATCTTCATAATATTCAATAAGATATTTCATCATCCTATTCTTCTTCTTTACCATCTTTAGATCTTATAGGGTATTCATAAATTCTATCTCAAAGTCCATCTCATCTCTTTCATGTGAAACACCAACAATACCTCCAATTGATATGAGTTATTTTATATTTAATAATATTGATTATTCATCCATGAAGATAACCTCATTGACATCAAGACTATCATATTCATGATCACTCTCTAAAACACTCCTCTCACTCTCATAAAATGAGTTACAATCTTCCTTAGTGTAAAGACTCCTTTTGTTTTTGAAGAACATTTTCTTTATATCATATCTTCTAAAGTTTTTGGTTCTCTTATTAAATTTATAAATATTTTTATCATCATCATGATATACATCATATTTTGTCTTATGATTATGAGGACATTTGAAAAATTTAAATGGCATTTTGCCCTTGTATTTACATGAACTTGTCTTCAAATTTATAATAAACATAGATATAAACTCATTATAATCAATATCAAATTCATAAATATATTTGAATTTATTACCTTGTGAATTATTATCTTTTGGATTATTTTCTAACTTGAACACAACCTCCTTCTTTGTTCTTCCTTGACTTGTCCTCATCTCGTAGGCTATTAGGGTTCCACAAAGTCCATCCATCTCTAGCTTGTCTAGGTCTTGAATTTATTCAATAACACATACCTTGGAAAAATTAAAACCTTTAAAAAAAATTGTCTCTTTTAACTCTTATCCTAGACCTCTTATGACATTGAACACCTCGTCAACCCTTAACAAGTAGGCTATAATGGTCTCATCTTCATTCATTTTAAGACTTTCAAATTACCTTCTATGTGTTTTTAACTTGTCTAATTTGAACTTGAATTATCCTTCATGAATAATTTTTAACTTATCTAACATTTATTTGGAAGATTTATAGTGAATTACCTTCAAAATTTCTACCTATGATAGGCCAAACATAATATCATTAATTGATTTTGATCTATTATCATTAGCCTTCTTACCCACTACATCTGTAGGAGGAATAGGGGGTATAATCTACCCATGTAAGACTAATTTTCAAACATGATGACCTTGATACATCAGATATGTCCTCATATTATCACTTCAAAATTCATACATGGATCCATTTAATAATGGATCTTTGCTTGTATAAAAACCACCTTATGCTTGACTAGCTATCTTAGCTTGTTTATAATGTCCTTTAAGTTGAAATACCTCCTTTAAAGGATCTAATATGATACTATATGTTATAATTAAAGATGATAATAGGGGGGAGGGTGATTTATTTGTGTTAAAATAGTCCTTCAATTTCACCAAATATTCATGAATCATTCATTCACTTAAATACACTAATTAATGGATACACAAGCATATATGAAAGCAAACACCATAAGGAAATTAAATATATGTTGGAAACCCTCTATATAATAGAACCCATTGATTCAAATTTTTTAATAATATCATATAAGAAATTAATCAATCTTTTAGTGAGGTACCAACCACAAGGAGCACCAACCCCTCACTAATCAAGCACCAACTCAAATAGTGCATTTAATAAGCTTGAACCTATAAGGAGGATCCAAACCCATATAAAACCAAGCACCAAATATATTACCTTAAATATATGATCACCATTGGATACCTATTCCTTACTCAATTTAATATGACCTCTATTTTCTTTTTTCACACTTTTTCTCTCTCAAATAGTCTATTAGACCTTCTCACTTAATTAGGCCCTTTACTTAGTAGAATTAGGTCAGATGACATTGGTCAACACCTTAAAAATCATAGTTAGATAATCACGTAATATTTTAATCATTTATATAATTATATTCAATCCCTTAACCTATTCTTTAAAACTCTATTTCCTTCTCTCAATAGCTTAATATTTGAACTAGTTAAAATATGCTTATTAGGCCTTGACATTATAATTGATTCTTTACCACACCCATTCAGGTTGGAAAAGGACTTAAAAATGCTTTTATTATTATTTAAATATATAATTAAACACATTTATCATGTGAAAAAACATTACATGGGTCGGACATTACCCTTAAGGGCTAAAACCACCATTAGGCCTAATAGAGACATAATGCAATTAGGCCTTCCTTAAGCACAAATTTCTCTTAGACCTCCTTTGAAAAAATTGATCCTTCACCAATGGATTAAAAAATTAATATTTAAATTTAATATACCCATAATAATATATCCTTATTTCCCCAACACTATTTGGTTATTTTCACTCCTTGAACTATCCAATTAGGTTTACTCGTTAATAGGCCTTCCCACTGCTAGAAAGTCTATCTTACAAATTTCAAAAAAATACACAAATTTGACACATAATCCATGTATAAAATAATATTAATAATATATTAATGACTTTAAAAACTTCCTAAAATTGTTTATTATTCACCACATAGGCCAAAAGGCTTTAGGAACACTCTTGTAGATGGCTTATTCAGAACCACCAAACATTGTAAACAAACAATCAAAAACATTTAACTCTCCATAATTGAATAGGGAATTAGAATGAATTAAAAAAATGATCATATGATATATTTATAACACTTTAAATATCCATGTATCTTTCAAATTAGTGTAAAATGATGCAGGAACATCCCTTTCACACACACAAAAAATTCCCTAGAGTATCAAAAACATAGTCAAGAAAATCAAGTCATAGAACACGTGTGAGAACACTTATGTGATATTAAAATGTATTTTTGTTAAAATTTATAATAATTATATAGTATAAAAATATATATATTTCATAGTAATATATAAATATTGGTCTTATAGACCAATCTCATAATGTCACTCTACACAGACTTCACTGTGTTAGATAAACCAATTTTATGACAACTTTTTACTTGAGTACGGGCATAAAAATTAACTTATAAACAAATGGGATATTATTTATATGTATTTAATAATTTCCACAAGCATTAATACCCATCCCTAGTCCTATAAAACTAATCGCTAATCTCATTCTCATTCTTGCCCAGTTTTCTCATTATTTTGCTCATTAGGCTTGTTTAGCAATAGGCCAACTTCCATGATTAGTTTATCACATTTTTGCTATGAAAAATTATTATAAACTTTCATGGTAATAAAAAATATGTCTTATACATCATCCTCCATCCATTTTCCTTATTTGACCTAGTCAACCCTACCTTTTGTATCAGAATCCATAAAAACAAGGGTTTTCCTATAGCTTCTACTCACTATCAAGACAAACTAGAACCACCTGAGGAGAATTTGAAGAGTCTGTTACATGTTAAAAACATCACAATAGATTAATATTACCTTTATAATCCATAACCAATTATATCTTTATTATCGGATCATTATAAGGGTTTTGATAGGGTTTTGATTGGTTTCACTTCTTAGCCATCATTCATAAAAGATTGCAACTCATATTCAAAACCAATAAAAGGAAAAAATATATAGGTACATTCCCCAAATTCCATGAAGTTCTAATTATCTCATGTAAATGTTGTATGTTCCAATGAGTATAATAGTTTTCTTCTTAGGTCTATAACACCACATTCTAAGCACATAGGAAACCTTATCATACGTTTTCTTTTTTTCAAATCTAGGTATAGTCTTCAAAATATGTTCATATACTTAAAAATAACTCTCATATATTTTTAAATTATTTAAATATATATACCACCTTTGGAAATGATATAAAACCTTCAGTAGGCATTATAAGTCACCTTGCATAGTAGGCCTTATACTGCTAGTCATACTTAGACTATGATCATGAATTTAAACCTATCAAAATATATTAAAAACCCTCATCCACATGTCATGTGATATCATATCCTACACATACACTACTAACCTTGATCACATAGGTCTCCAAAGGCTCAACTCATCATGTTACCTAATATATGCCAATTCACTAGATCTTTTACGTAAAGGTTAAGCCTCAACACTAGACTTTGAAACTAATTAGTAAGATTATTTGTCCCTTACTCATTGTTAAAACATCTTAATAAAATTTATCATTAATATACTAACCCAAGTCATAAATATTTACCATGCATCATGCATACATTTATTCATAGCGCTTAAACTAGGCTACTCAAGATACCTAGTACTCAAAGTTTGGACATAAATAAGATAGATCTCAATGATGTAATTCCTCAAACACGATTCCTTAAATACAAGGATAATATCATTAGACTTTATTATCTCTATCACATTGCAACCTTGTGCTGAGACCTCATATATAATATAAGGACTTGTTGACCCATATGCTCACTTTGTATGCTCCTTAGTACTTAGAGATCAATCAAGAT
The DNA here is from genome assembly GCA_037957365.1 of Torreya grandis. NCBI lineage: Eukaryota > Viridiplantae > Streptophyta > Pinopsida > Cupressales > Taxaceae > Torreya > Torreya grandis. The sequence goes on from JARHVA010007049.1 coordinate 451,750, forward strand.
ACTTTCCTTGTATCTTGAACATGATCTTTATATGTCACCAAACCTAAGAAATAATACGAAGTTGCCTTTAAAATTTCTCTCAATAGAGAAATAAAACTTCTTTGTCACACACCACTTCACCATGCATGACATAAATTTTGACTTTTGACATAAAGGATATTCAACTTAAATTTTACTTCAATGACAACATTAATGCCTTAATACCAAGATTAGGAACATACCTAAATTCTCTTAAATAGGGATGTTTACATATTTTCATTAAAAAAGTTATGGTGGAGGTATTAGAGTAAGGACTCTCTTATATTTTTGGTAATATGATCATGTTGTAGTATTAAAGCCAATTAGGGGACCCTTAGGTGGGTGGGGCCATCCACATATGTTTGTACAGTAGTGGGTATTTAACAATGGTATACTACACACCATGATGGAGTACTAAGATATTCTATAAATTTTTTCTTCATATCATATTATATGGCATTTACATCAAACATTTTTTGGATAGCATGAGAAGAGGTATGATATGAAAATTATACGAATCAACATCTAGTTAGTTGATCAATTTCCTATTTTATATAAGTTGTTATCGTATGACCATATTCAACAATAATTAGGTATAGATTAAATATTTCCATTGGCACCCTGCCCTTAACATCAAACAATAAGGAGTGGACATAGTCCATATCATAGGCTAACACCCATAGCTTTATTTATAGCTCTGCATCCTATTGGGGCTACACTCTTAACCTTTGGCATGTCTACGGATATGTGTGTTTGACTTGTGGCTTAAATACCTCTTTTATATTCTTATTGCATTTTTTATCTTCTTAGTTAGGTTTGCCTATGGAATAACCATGGCTATGTAGACTATATATAGGAGGTAGTGGTTAGTCATTGATCATGATATTAAATATTCTACTCTTATTGCATGGTTGTGAAGGTTGCCCCATCGAAGTGGCTTTCCTATATTATCTAGTATTATGCTCTGATATCAATTATTGTTGTGTGATCTCTCATATTTTATTACTCTATGTCATATATAATCATTTTGTGTGAAAATCTAAGTAATTTCAATACAAGTGGTATTAGAGATTTGATTTGGGCAAGTTTCCTACAATGTTATTTTTATAGAGAGAGAGGGGAATGACTTTTGTGAGTGAAAGTAGCAAAAAAACATAACTTGTAATCTAGGAATAATTTTTTTTCAGCATAGTATTGTTCAAAATGCTTTTTTTTTAAATATGAATTTTTTTTCCCCATACACATTTTAATTTATTGGATTCATCTCATTGAGATGATTGTAATGGTATATTTTAATAGTACACTTTTTTGGTGCTGAAATTTTTTACACTAGTGAAAAAAGGTATTCATTAGATTCATCTTTGTGAGGTGATCATAATGCTACCATATATTGGTAAACTTTGTCAAGTTAAATACCCTTTTAGGGTTTGTATATAGTAGGTCCTAATCAAAGAAGAAAAAGGGGTAGGAAATTCTTAAGACTTCTTCTACCAATGACATGGAATCTAGAACTTCATGTCCATTGAATTCTAAACTTCAAGTGGACATAAATGGATTGTTATAACATGATGAATATGTTGTAATTCAAACTACTATTTTAGGGATGCTTGGAGAGATTAATAGGGTTCACACTCTATAGTATTAGATCACTACACAATCATCTCCCCTTTCATCTTAATAGTCAAACAAACCTCCACTTCATCATTCGGGTCTTCATCCTCTCAACACGAACAACTCCAATTCTTCTGTGAAATCGATGTTACCAAAAGCAGAAAAGCATAAGTTTGATGATAAGTATCCTCTCACTTAGATTACCCAAAATTCAGAATTTTTTTGATATGCATCAAACTCCTTCTTAGAAGGTTGTAGTGACATTTTTGTATATGGAACCTGAGTAGTTCATTTGGTATCATTGGTTGTGTGGTCAAAATAAAAATAATGGTGCTCCTATTACATGATCAATTTTCATTGATGATTTATTGGCTCATTATCATAATAATGTATCCATGAACTATTTCATCTAGTTAGAGAAACTACAAGTAATACGAACTATGAAGGATTATATTAATAAATTTTAGAATCTATCCTTACAAGTGGAAGACATCACTAAGGAAATTTTGACTGATATTTTTTTGGGTGACCTCAAAGATAGCATCCAATTAGATGTTTGGATGTTTAACCCATAAACTGTATCAAAATATATCATAAAGGTATGCATGGTAGAAGAAAAAGAGATGGTCAAATGGAAAATTTTCACTATTGGTCATGATCACACCTTTCCAACACAATCATTTCCTCAACCCACTAGATTGACACCTGAACAATTTGAGGAGAAGTGAGCTAAGGGGTTGTGTTATGGTTGTGAAAGAAAATGGAGCAAAGATCACTATGGTAAAAATAAGTTGTTCTACATCAAATGTGCCAATGATGATGATGAGGAGGAGGAGGCAATTGGCAAGGATGAAGAAGGTCTTGAGGAGGAATCTAAAGACTCTTAACCTACTATTTCTTGTCATGCCATTTTAGGTATTATTACTCCCCAAACTCTTAACATGGTGGGTTTCATAAATAAATATAAGGTCACTATATTTATTGATTCTTGGAACACACATAATTTTATCCATAGTAAGTTGGCTACTTGTTTCAACTATTTCATTTATCCCACTCCTAAATTTTATGTCATGATTGTAGATGGTGGTACTGTCAGATACTAAAGAAAATGCCATAGTATTAAGTTGGCCATGGGAGACTATTTGTTGTAATCTGCTATGTTTGTTATTACCATGGGGGGAGTTGACATTATTCTTGGAGTGTAATGGCTCACCACTTTTGGCATTGTGGAGATGAATTTCTTGGAATTATTCATGTGATTTCATTCTAAGGGAAAGACATTTGAGTTAAGGGGATTAAAGGTTAAATATCCATAATATGTTAGCTCTCATCAAATGACAAATATTCTCCATATGAGTGATGAAGGATTTGTAACTCACTTATTTTTCATGAAATTTTAGCCAACTCAGCCATCTACACCTCTTAATCTGCAATAAGTGATTGATGCCCATTTAGTTGTTTTGATGACATGTTAAAAGCACTTCCACATAGCCACATGCATGATCATTATATCAAACATATTCTTGGTAGTACACTCAACATTAGGTGATACAAGTATCCCTATTCCCAAAAAAGTGAAAATAAAAAAAATGTTACATGAGATGTTGGATGTAGGAATCATTCACCACAACCAAAGTGAATATTTTTCACTAGTTGTTATGGTGAGAAATAAAGATGACACTTAGAGGATGAACCCTAACTATAGTTAACTCAATAAGTACACTATCAAATATAAATTTCTTATTCCTATCATTTATGAATTTCAAAATGAATTAAATGGTGCTCTTTATATTGCCAAGTTAGATCTGCATTCTAGGTATCATCAAATCTGGAGCCATGATGAAGACATACCCAAAACAACATTCACAACTCATGTGGGTCATTATGAGTTTCTAGTTATACCTTTTGGTCTATAAAATGTACCATCCACCTTTAACATTTTAATGACTACTGCTTTTCATCTATTTTTGAGGAAATTTTTTCTATTATTTTTTCATGATATCCTCATTTATAGTAAAATTGGGAAAACCATTTGCACCATGTGAAATAGGTCCTCTCAATTATAGAACAATATCAGTTGTATGACAAAACTTCCAAATGTACTTTTTAAGGTTATAAGGTTAAATATTTGGGTCATCTAGTTTCACATGAAGGAATGAAAGTGGATCCTAAAAAAATCCAAGTAATGGTGGATTGGCCAATTCCTAAGACAATCAACTAGAGGGATTTTTGGGGATAACTAGTTACTATTGTAGGTTTGTCAAACATTATGGTAGCATTTCAGCTCCACTCACCTCTTTCTTAAAGAAAGACTCCTTTTAGTGGACTGATATAATTACTAAGGCATTTAAAAATTGAAATTGGATATGTGCACCACTATAGTATTGGTCAGTCGTAATTTTTCCATAACTTTTATGGTTGAATGTGATGCATCTGGCTGTGATACTTATGCATGAAGTTAGATCAATTACATTTAAAAGTCATCAACTGAAGGGTAAAAATTATTACAAGACCAACTATGAGAAGTAATTGATGGCCATTTTGTATGTAGTAAAATAATGGAGACCTTATTTGATGGGTCATCATTTATAGGAAAAAATTCATCATGATAGTCTCAAATATTTTTTGAAACAAAGTTTATCATTTAAAGAATAATATAAATGGGTAACTAAGATGTTAGGCTATGATTTTGAAATAGTTTACAAGAAATTTAAGATAATGTAGTGGCAAGTACATTATTGAATAAGGATGAATCAGTCAAGGCATTATTATGTGCTATGACCATTTTGTAGGCAAATTGGCTAGAGAAAACATCATCAAAATGGGAAAATAATAGTGATACCCATGATTTGATTTAGAATCTTCAGCAATGTTTGGATGTATTTAAAAAATTCACATGGAAGGGTGATGCATTATGGTATAAATATAGATTATACCTATGTAAGAATTATCTTCGTAAACACAAAATCCTTTAAGAAGTTCATGAAAATCTAATAGGGGGTTATTTAAGATTTTTGAAACCTATCATAGAATCAAGTAGGATTTTTTTTGGGAAAGACTCAAGGGGGATGTCAAAAATTATGTGGTTGAATGTATGATATACCAAAAAACTAAAGGAGAAACCATCAAAACCACAGGGCTTTTTCAACCTTTATCCATCTATAGCCAATATTGGGAAAACATTTCTATGGATTTCATTACAAGATTACTGAGATCTGATGGTCAAAAAGTTATCATGGTTGTGGTGGATCATCTTAGTATTTATTCCCATTTTATTTCTTCATAACAACCATTTTTTGCTAGTATAGTATCTTATACCTTTCTCAATATAGTTCAAAAATTGCATGGTACCCCTAAGATCATTGTCAGTGATAGAGATTCCATTTTTACTAAAATTTTTTAGACTAAATTATTTGCATGTTTGGGCACCTAATTGGCTTATATTTCATCCTATCATCCTTATCAGATGGACAAACTAAGGTAGTGAATAAATGTCTAAAATGATATCTCTATTGTTTTGTTTTTGATAAATAGGATAAATGGGTTCAATAGTTGCCACTTGTTGAATGATGGTATAATACGTATGTTCATAGTTCTTCCAAAATGTCTCTTTTTGTGGTACTATATGGATACCAACCTATATCTATCACTTCAACCTTGAATTTACATCATAAGGTTTTTGAAGTTGAAGAACATATTCACCATCAACATGAGGTCCTTACAAGTTTGCATGAAATTTAGCCATGGCCTAGAACTGCATGAAGTAATAGACATATCAACATAGCAGTGAGAAGAATTTTGTTCACTTACAGCCATATAAACATATGTCCTTGAAGCAATAGAAAAAGGATAAAAAACTATCCCCTGAGCATTATGGGCCTTATCAAATCTTGCAAAAAATTGGTATCGTGGCCTACAAGTTAGTGTTTCCTTCCTCTACTCACATACATCTAGTATTTCATGTATCCTACCTAAATAAAGTCATAAAAGACAAATTTGATACTCAAATTGAGTTATCAAACTTGGATGAAGAAGGAATATTTATTCTTGATCTTGAGGTGATCCTTCAATTGCACACTAAGTATCTACAATCTAGAATGATTGAGGAGTACCTAATTAAATGGAAGAATCTGCCTTATGAAGATGACACTTGGGGAAGATGAATCCTTTGTGTAGTAACATCTAGATTTGAATCAGCATTGAGGACAATGTTATTCTTAAGGGGATGGTCATACTATGCCCTTAACCTTTACCATGTATATGGATATGTGTGGTTAGCTTGTGGCTTACATACCAATTTTATATTCTTGTTACATTTCTCTATGTTTTTAGTTAGGTCAGCCTATGGAATAACCATAGCTAAGTAGACTATATATAGGAGGTAGTGGTTAGTATTTGATCATAATATTACATATTTTGATTTTATTGCATGGTTGTGGAGGTTTCCCCCTTGAAGTGGCTTTGCTGTGTTATCAAATAGTCTACATTTCTATCAATTATTACTATGTGATCTCTCATATTTGCTTATTTTGTTTGATATATAATCATTTTGTGTGAACATATAAGTAATTTAATTATAATTGGTGTGAGATATCTCATGGTTCTCTTCATTATAGGGGATCATGCAAGATGAACAAATGGTTACATGTAGTGGGGGATGGGAGTGTAGAGGACATTATTATTCCCTATTGTATTTTCCCCCATGTTCCATTATTTTGACACGAGGATAAAGGAGAAGATATAGGTGGAGATATAGGAGATGGTGAACCTATGGGACTAGCACAAGTGGATGAGGTAATCATTAGGGCCACAAGTGAGTAACATAGCTTTAAATTTGTAATTTTATTTGGGTATAATATTAGATAAAGTAATTTGCTTTCATAGAAATATCTAACTAGTTTTGTATATCTTATGTTTGTAGGAAATCACGTATGGGTGGTTATGGTAGAGCATGTGATTTAGGCCTTGAAACATAGCATACCCATAGATATAGCTAGGGAGGGTTTTTATTGATAGGATAGTTGATATTTTAGGCGCCCAAGAACCCCTATTTTATCATCTAGTGAGGGTTTTGGAGACATATCATATTGTGATAATTGAGAATGAGGAGCTACGTGCCAAGTTATATAATGGGAAATTATATATCATAGTGCCATAAAGGTCATGAATGTTTTGATTGATAAATATGACACTCTATGGTTTGAGAATGAGGATATGGTGTGATAATTAGGATCCTATGAGGAAAGAATACATGAGCTATCACATACATGAAAGCCCCATTTCTATCTCAGTGCCTTAACATTGAGAGGTGTGAGGGTTGTGGATATGGATAGATATGAGGAGTATACACCTAAGGATATTCCCCAAACATATGATTGATGTTTTTATTTGTATCATTTGATATATATATATATATATATATATATATATATATATATATATATATATATATATATATATATATATATGTATGTATATATATATATATGTATATATATATATGTATATATATATATATATGTATGTATATATATATATACATATATATACATATATCAAATGATACAACTTTTATACAAATAAAAACATCAATCATATGTTTGGGGAATATCCCTAGGTGTATACTCCTCATAGCTATTCATATCCAAAACCCTCACACCTCTCAATGTTAAGGCACTGAGATCAAAATGGGGCCCGCATGTATGGGATAACTCATGTACTCTCTCATAATAGGATCCTAATTATCACACCGTATCCTCATTCTCAAACCATAATGTATGATTTCTTCACATGGTTTATTTTATGCTTAAATAAATGTGTGACATCTAATATTTTATATTTGATTTATGCATTTATATCCATAATGTATGATTAGATGGTTTTAAATTATATAACTAATATTATTAATTTAATGATATGTCTACATTATGGTGATAATAGACTAATAATATTATGAAATGGAACCTAGTAGGAATTAAGAATGCCTGATTATAATGATCATGAGATAGTGGAATCACTGATTTTATTTTATAGCTAACTCTATTGTACCTATAGAAGTGATATGTGATTCTATAGGTACCAGTTTTGGCACCCAAATATGTTGTGTATGCACATCACCTTCATGTTAGCCTAAATTTAATAAATTATCAACCAATGTTTCCTTATTAGGATTAATGTGGGAGATATCAATCTTGGTAGAGAGTATGCTAAGAGGACTTATACTAGTGGTCATCTTCTATGAAGGTCGATGGACTATGTGTTACTTAGAAAGATAAGTATGAGATGACTTGAACTTATTAGATGATCCTCTAGGATAAGTATGTGAAATATGTATAAATATGTGTTTCTTATATATAATAATTCCCCAATTGGATAACTGTCTAAGCTTTTGCTAAAGAAAAAAACACTTTGATTTAAATTTTTAAGGCTATGGAGTTAAAATACCTAGGTTGTTTGATTTCTAAGTATGGTAAATATAGCCATTGATATGTAATAGAATTTAATTATTTTGAACTTTCTAAGAATATCAATAAATAATTCCAAAAAATAATTACATGTAATTTCACTAAGATGGGAGATATAGAGCCTATAAACTGGGGTAAGAGTTATTCTAAGGGTAAAAAATATGATCCAAATTTCAAAAATCTTTTGATAAAATAACACCCTAATTGTATAGTAGCACCATGGGGCACTAGTGTCCTTATTTTGGAACTATTTTCCTCTATGTATATTTTTTTTGAGCTTCTGGGTGCACATGTGTCTTGGCCTACCAATCCTATTCCTATACACATGAGTTGTAGTTACCTATAGGTGATCTATTTTGATTGATTCTATATGTAAACCCTAAACCTACATGTTTTTAGGGAATTTAGGTGGCACAAATATCAATGTGTGTTTTTATTGGGGTAGGTTTTACATCCTCAACACCCCATTGTGATGAGAATTGTTGACATACTAATACTCTGAATAGTTATCAAGCTTGATGTATTTATCGACACCTAAGTGTTGTGCAAGTACAAGACAATCTATTAGGAAAGTCAGTTTGAGTGCTTTGAATGATCTTGAGACTTTAAATTTAATTAATATGAGATTAATAATGTTATAAATGCATGTATGCACAAGAATTATATAATAGGGATTGATAACCTTAATTATGCATAACTTATTTTGAGTTTGTTTGTGTAATTTGCATCTAATTTCCATCTAGTGGATAAAGTGCTAAAAATCATTTATATATATTATTCTAGTTCTTGTGTAGGTCTCAAAAGAGGTCTAGGTTAAACCTAGGTATTTTTTTCATTTAAAAATATATTTGATGGTAATAAACGGTGGGAAGAGGACAATAACACCTAAATTCAGACACTAGTGCCATGATGATCTACTGTAAAAATTATGGTGTTAGCATCTAGGTGGTAAATCCCAGGGCACTAAGAGCCAGGATGCTAAAGTGAGGGTTTGGGACTATTTTAGGGATATTTGGGGATGTATGTGGCCCATATGAAACTAGATAAGTGTATAAATATTCCCTAATATAGGTCTAAGGTTATGCTAGGGATGGGTGGTCTCAAGTGACACTCTTAACACTCATTTGTCAGTTTTTAGATGATTACATTTGACCATGAATTTGGATACGGGTATGTGAATCATATTCTATTGCATGTATTTCAAATGAAAAATTCATAGATCAATAATTTATTAATATATATCAAAAGTAAATGACAAAACCAAGTGAAAAATAAGAGAGATTAGAGAAATGCATACACCTGACTAGGTACATGAACCAATGCTTAAACTTGGTGATAACCTATGTGTGTGCTTGTAGATACTAATCAATTGGTAAATAAAATGGACTAATATGGTTTAGTACTCAATCCTGATGTGTGGGTGGCTCAATAACTTAATCTAGTTTTGAATCCATCATTTCCCACCCCTAGTTAGTCAATCATGACCTATGAATGGCTTGGATTAGACTGATGATGTGTCCAACCCTCTCATATAGGCTTTTCAAGAAATTTTATTAGACTATGAATCCATAATTTCCTACCCATGTGTAGTTTATGAATGTAAAAATAATACTATGTGATGCAACTGAAGATGTGTAACTATGATTGCAATTCTATATGTTAGCTTTACAAGCACTCAAAAACTATGCAATGTAAAATAACTCAAGGCCACTTGGGAATATTATGTTTATCTAGGCCACTTAGTAATTCCAACCACTAAAGATGGAGTAAGGCATCATGGAACATGGATTTTGGTGTGTATAATGTAGAGAATGACATTACATTTTTCATTCCATCTGATTAACCAATATAGAAGTGGCCATATATAAACAATGTGTTGTGCACATACCCCAAATTTGATATTTGAGTATATAGATTCTTGATTAAGTTGTAATAATATATGTCTAAATATATGTAACTAAAATAGGAATGATCATGTCATGCATGATACCCTTAATATAAGTAAAATTATATGAATATGAGCTAAACTAAGCCAAAACTTATAATCTGTAATTGAACCTATACAATCTTGGACTCTAATTGCTATACCTTACTTTTCAATCTCTAATTTTATGAAATTGTGGCTACTAGATAGTATCACCATATCTTGGATAGTACCACCATGTAACACTAGTGTCCTAATTTGGGTTTTCATGTTAAATTGTTTTGATTTTTATGCAATTAAAACTAAGCTTTGTTTCAATGTTTCTCATTATTTTTTCTTGAAATAGATTTCTATATTTTGTGCCTATGTGCTAAAGACTGTACTTTGAGTACATTTAGATAGCCTCATATCTATGACAAACCCCTATGAATGAAAAATATTTCTAGGGGAATTATTAAACATGTGCAATAACTAACCATATAATAAGAAACTTTACCAAATGTGTGTTAGCTAGAACATATATGATATTTGCATAATAGATGAATCTAATGTGTATACATAACATCATAATGTAAGCTAATCTAAACATAAGTTTTTGCTAGATGGTGTAGATTATATATAACACTCACAAGGATATTAAGATATATATAACAATGTATGCAAACATTTAATCTGAGTAACAACTAAGTAGCTACCTAGGTGGATGGGGCATGATGTCCATCATGACACCTAAGTAAGAAGGGGAGATGCATAAGGTTAGACATGGAATCTAAAATTAGAATGTCTAAAAAGTAATATATAATTTTGATGCCCATAACATATATAATAAATCATAAATATAACACACATGAGGCAAAAACATTAGTCCAAGGGGAAATAATATAATAGACATGGGCACATGTCACTATATATGAGAAACCAAGACATATAAGGACATGTTCAAATGTCCACATACACAAAAAAAAACTGATTTAGATTAAATCCACATGTAAGAAGATGCTCAAATATCTGCATACATAATTAATAATTCACAAACAAGGACATGGGCACATGGCCAAAGCATACATATAATGAAAAAGAAGTTTTGTAGAGCCACATAGTAATAGCATATTCAAATGCCCTCAAATAAAATAGTCATAGAGATAGAATCAAGTCTAAACTAGAAAAGCTATAAATGAACATATGTATAAACATGTGGTACAAATCTATATAAGAGTAAATATGGAATTAAGATGAGTCTAAAGTAGTAGTAGTTGGCATAAATTTTAAGTAGGTGTAGGATCACCAATATTAAGATATAAAAATGCTAAATTTATGATGTAGAGTTTAGAAAGATGTAAGATGGAAATCAAAACTATGTATAAGATGTCCCCAAATGGATGAACATATCAAATGAAGAATTCATGTATCTCTATATAGTCCCTCAATAGGTAAATAGTAATAAATTTTTATCTATGTAGTGGAAACGGGTCCTTTAAGTATATGTGAACACTCAACTTGAATAAGTGAAGAATGTATATATGATAAAAAATGTCTTACTAATATAGCTATCATATGTACTATCTAGTAAATATAATATATTTAAACATGGTGATGCATAGAATGTATAATTTATTTTTTAGATTAAATATTTGAATGTTTTTGTGTTTTGACATATTATATTATTTTCATATCTAGCATTGCACATAATATATATGATTTATTTTCTAGATTAAATATTTGAATGTTTTTGTGTTTTGACATATTACACTATTTTTGTATCTTCTAGATACAATCTATATATAAAAAAGGAAGAACATACTAACTAATGAGTCTCATGGGAGACTCGATATCAAAGAGGATTGTGTCGAATAAAGGAATGGTAATTGTCCATGTTGTATGAAAAGGTAATTAAGGTTCCATATCCTAATATACTAAGTGATCTATATATGACACTACTTGTATAGTTGTGATGAGAATAAATGAATCTAAATGGGGTGTATTGTGAACTATATGGGTCTTAGGGACACATCTAGTGGATGATATTATAATTGGCATGGGTACCCTATGATAAGAACCCTATGAACTTAATAACATTAATCTCGGAATGAAAGCAGTAAAGGGAGTCATTCTAGAATCTAAAACATATCTCTAACACATAGATCTCTCTAATAATGGTCTCCATGGGAGAGTATTTGTATGTGGTAACACTATAATATTATACATAACCTACACTAGTGTATCCACTAAACTCTATGATGTACTAATGGTAATTATGGTCATAACTATAACTAGTAACTATGGTGTGACTTCTTATGGTATATGTAAAGGATAATCATATAAAATACCCTCAATTGAGATCACCTGATTAAAATTTATACACTTTATAAATCTATGCATGATGGAATGAATGACTCACAACTTTTATATCTATAGACTACCCAATAACATGTCAAATGTACCTACACTAGGTGATACCAAGAATCTTGTGGCCACATGTGCTGGTCTAACCTATAGTGGAACTACAATCTCCATAATGGATATCCAAAAATTGCAACTAAGAACATGAATAACTATGTCAGTAATAGAAATGTCCTCCTATAAATAACCTAAATGTCAATGAACTATGATAGGGAACATGTTAATACTTAACCCATTGTCAAGCATAACACTATTAATAGGATGATGATCAATGTAGTGTTGTATAAAGAGTGCATATCAAGATGAATCATCATCAATAATATCCTACTCTGATAAAGTGACGAATGGTCTAGATGGTGCTTTAGTATCATACACATCATTGATATTATGTAGGGGGTGTGCATCCTCTCTAGTAGTGTGATATGGTTTTAGTGGTGGATGTTTCTGATACGTATAGTGTACACCTAAATATCTTACTACCTCATTAATTGTATGCATTGCAAATAGATGTGAAAAATAATTTTAATGCCTTATTTACCATTTTTAAAACTTTTTCCCTATGTGGGTTTACCCACATCAATTATGTTATCATATATCAAATCTTGTATCCTATGTTTCTAGTTGATCCATCTATTTTTGTTATAGCCTGGTACCCTATGATAGTCACATAATGCATTGAAATCATAGTCATTTCGAAGAGGCCATGTTGTATAAACCTATTTGATATGAGGGAGAGATATGACATTTTATAATAATATATGTTTTAAAATATGTGTTGGTGATTCTTTAAGGTTAGATAAAACTCTCCATGAAGGAGATGAGAAAACCAATCAAGGAGGTGCCTCTATAGTTTCATTAACTATGGCCTTTGAATCACTCTTATTTTTAATTACTCTTAATCTATATGGAGTATTATTTAAACTCTTAATATTTGATTATGATCCAATTATATATTTTAATTTACACATAGAGATAAGCTTGACTTCCCTTTCTTCCACTATGTGGCACAAATCCAAGAAGGTTGGAAATTTATTGAGCAAGATAGCTTTATGTAATGTTTGTAGTAAGCTCTATTTTAGTATGTGTTGGAGCTTTGTATCTTGCATGGGGATATTCATCTTTTCCTATATAGTTTTATATCATAAGACATATCTAGTAATGGGCTCATTGTATTTTTTCTTTAGTTGTGTTACTTGAGCATATGAGATCCTATCACTGATGTTAATTTAAAAGTGTGCTAAAAAAATATATACAAATAGATTGAATTTGGTGATATAATAATTTGGAATTAATATATACACTATAATGCATTATCCTTTAGACTACATAGGAACAACTTTAAAAAGATCCAATTATTAGAGATGTAGTTGAAACATATTACATGGAAAGCTCATATATAGTGCTCTGGGTCACCTTTACCATCATAATAAGTAAGTTTAGGTGCCATGAATATGGATGGAAAAGGAGTTGGTGCTATTTTATGTGCCAAAGGTGTGTGTAAAAGAACACAAGAATCCAAATCATGTGATGGCCTAGTATATCCCTACATAGTAGGTAATAAATAATCCTTTAGAGAATTAATCTCATGCATAAGGGATTTTATATCTAGATAGGAGGAACTATACATAGGTGGTGTTCGAAATTTTTCATCTTAAGGATAAATGCTAACCCCTACACTTATTTGTTTTCATGTCCTAGTTATCCTCGGTCCTCAGATGATGTGCTTGATCATCATGATATCTTTGATTGTCTTATGATGGGATTAAGTCTCACTATTTTTTTATTTTCATATCTCATTTCAAATGGTTTCAAGTTTCATTACAACATTTGAGAAGGTTTTGAGGTCTTTGAAAAATAATTCAAATGATCTTATGATCTAAAAGTGCCTTAATGAAGATGGTGAAGAATTGGTAGCTGATAAATCACTATGAGTTTATTTGGTATTTTAAATATATTCAAGAATGAGGATGACTATAATATTTGAAAAGTATGATCAAGATACATAGATGCCTATTTAGGACCTAAATAAGGTTATAAGGTTGTTTTCATGGTATTAATTAATAAAGCTTCTTTTTAATTCTATATGTGTGTTTGTCCAATAGAATATTTGGTGTTACAATGACATTTGTTTTGATCTCATAAGGCCACTAAGGTATACATAATGTCTCTAACCACCCTCATATTCATATTATTCTTTAGTCACATGATTTCATACTTTGGAAATATCTTATTTTCATGTCTAAGGTGTAGTTTGGCCTCCAAAGAGTTCCCACGTGTCAAAATACCCCATTTTGATCTAAAAAAGATTTAGTACTTGTTATAATCTCCCTTTTGAATATTAATTCTCATAATATTGCATTAAATTGTTTTTGTAAAGAATAATATCTGGATAAAATGCAAGAGAAAATCTATTTTCATGTGTTTCACCTAGGAAGTATGGATTTTTATGGACTTTTCCATATAGAAGAGGTATAGAGTTTGAATATGGAGTCATTATAGGAGTTTTATAAAATATTCATATAAAAATGATCTCAAATAGTCTCAAAAATATTCCTTAAGTATCGTTGAGCTCCTTTGTACCTCAAGAGAGCCATTTAGGTTTTCAAATGATATAATCATGAGAGAGAATATCAACAATCCATCCAAGGTTTTTTAGACGGTTTTCAAGTTTTGGACAGAGGAAGGGGTCTAAAATAGAATCCATATATGCAAATTTATTTTTAGTTTGTCTCTCTCTCCTTTATTAATAATTCTCTACAAGTTAAGGTGCTCATAATGGCTCGTTCATTTAGGTAGGCAATTGATTTTATGAGTTTTATCCTCTCCTATGCATGGTGATCAAAGAATGGATGTTTATGGAGCATGTTAAGAGTATTTAAAATGTTTAAATAAAATTATTAAAATTAATCCCACATGTGTGAGGATCTTGAGATCATATATAACACTTTAAAGTAGTGAAAGATCCAAGATGGTAGTTCAATGTGCATTTTTATAATGGGAGCTTGTTATTTTCTTCAAATAAAATCCTATATGGATTGTGGAGAATTTTGAGAGTGTTAAAAACTATGAAAGGATTTATTACGCTTATCCATGCATTAATGTGATTTTAATTACCTTTTTCCATCAAAAAAGTCTTTCAAATGGGTTAAATACATCATCCTTGATGCACAAGCTCTTAAAAAGAGGCATTGTTTGTACTAGTTCATATAGTAGCTTGAAGGTAAGTTGATGTGGCATGATGTTTGTATTAAGATATGATAAATATTGAAATATTGGATAAGAGGTTTTAATTTATTTGAAAATTCATAAGGTGTTAAAGTGAATGAAACAATAACTCAATGTAAGGCTCATTATGAGATCTTCATCTATAGCCACATATAGCCAAGCATACTAATATGTATTTCAATAGGTTTGGAAGTTATAATTAAAAATGTCCCAAGATATGGTTATTAATTTAACTAATTTAAAATAATTATCTATCAACTCAATTCAATTCAATATGATAAAGAAAGCTCATTAGGCCAAGAAGGACAAAGGATTGTCTCAGACCATACAAGACAAGGACTATAGGGTTATCATATGAGGACCTGCATTGAGATTGTAAATATGGTGGTATGAGAATTTGTGAAGAGGATGAGCTGGATGGATTCATAGACAAATCTAACATGCCATTAACATAGACCAAATATATTATCAATAGGATGATTAGGTATATTCCAAGTTTCCTAATCAACACCTACAACAGTCAAGGCCTCACCTCATAATTCAATACATCTCTAATACATGATGGTGGTCATATCAATACAA
This sequence comes from Torreya grandis, assembly GCA_037957365.1. Classification (NCBI taxonomy): domain Eukaryota; kingdom Viridiplantae; phylum Streptophyta; class Pinopsida; order Cupressales; family Taxaceae; genus Torreya; species Torreya grandis. The sequence continues at coordinate 467,974 of JARHVA010007049.1, forward strand.
TTAAAATGACACAAAGTAAGAGGATACTAAATCAAATTAATAAAATAAAGGAAACCTAGTGCAATATAGTCATGAAAAGTAAGAGAGAGAGATGGATAACTTGAAAATTTTGCTTGTTAACAGTTTTTAAGGTAACTTTTTGAAAGTTAAGGTAACTTGTGTTTATTTCTTCTCCATTCTATAAATACTGAGTAAATATTAATTATAAATCAATAAATATTGATTAAATAATAGTTTCAAATTTCTTCAGCCCTTGTATGTCATAGGATCAACTTTTTTAAAGTTGTTAATAGTTCATATAGGTGTGAGATGGTCATATAGAGAAAAGCATTCATAGAGTTGTCAAAATGTGATAAAAGAGTATCTTTAAAGTTTATAAGTATTATTGAAAAAAATTTAAGGTAATTATGAACTCTCTCCAACTCATACACTTCACATGTCATGCTTGGGCTATCTTCATTTGTACAGTTGGATCTACAAGCTTCTTAAGAAAAAGGTTATGAATGAATAACAAATCTTTTATTATAAGTGAGTATAATCAATGATAAGGTAAATCAAGTGAAGGAGTAAGTTATATAGTATGATCCAATATCATCTTATCCAAATTATAAAATTTGTCTCAACATGTACAATGGTCTAATCTACATCTACATCCATTCAATGAAAAGAATGAATGTAGACATGTAATCAATGAAAAGGTAGAGCATGAGGAGGTCAATTAGGACCTAAGTGGGAACTCCAAAAAATAATGAGAGAATTTAATAAAATATGAGTTTAAATTAAAGTCCTAGGATATCAAAGTATGTAATACATATTCTTAGCCTTGGAAAAAATCAACTATAGTCAAGACCAAAATGTTATTCATAGTAAGGATGGTAGGTGACAAGAGTATAAGGAATATGGTTTTAAAAAGCCTAGCATATTGGGTTATGAAAAAGTATAAATAAATATATACTTTTTATATTTACACTAAGTTAATAATTTTATTTATATCATGAATGCCTAAAAACAAAGACTCTTTTAAGGTTGACCTAACAAATGGAAGAAATCAACACCTATAGGCTACAACGCTAGTAATGGACCAATGAAGGGAGATGAGGTATATTTAAAATATTTTAATTATCCTTGAGACATAAATTGAGTTAAAATATATTGATAAGGCTAGATATGATAATTCATGAGGTCCAAACTCAAAGTAACATAGCCATCACCTCACAAGTGACCTATAAGCCTATGTTAAAAGAGAGTTTATTTACAACAAGAAGGAATGACTTGAATTATTGGAGAGACCTAGAATCCAATTTAAATTATCAATTTAGTATCATATATAATTTAATTATCTAATATAAATTAAAAATAAAAATATACCTAAGTAATATCATAGGCAATCATACCTATCACACAATCAATAAACACAATCAACTCCATTGATAATTTTGGGGAAATTTGTGAATTTGAGGCATCTACATGTGTAATTATGCCTTAAAAATTCGTAAAACTTATAATTTTAACTATAAAAATCTATAAATTCTATCCTAAAGGTCATTCTAATAGTGGAAACACTTAGTATTTGGTCTTAGATAGACCTCAGTCTTTTGACAATCCTTATAGAGACTATGTTGGTTATTTAGAGGTTTGAAGTCATGTTGCACAATAGAAAGATAATTAGGAATTAATGAAGGATTTTTTGGATATTAAATGATGAGTTTAGTGTTCTTATATTACTATAGGGCTGAAAATAGTGAACTGTCAAGTTGATATTTTGAGGACTAATTAGGAAGGCAAGCCTATACACTAGTTTTGATGACATCCATGTGTTTTGAGTGTTTTTTGAAGACAACGAGAACCAGAGAGGAGGGTAATAATGTTAAGGTAGGATTAATAACATATAATTATGAGAAATAATTCAGGTTAAACATGGATAATCATAAAAATTAGTCACTAAGGGCTCTTTAAGATGGACTATCAAGAAACCCTAGACAACGAATGAATTCATTAGAGGTAAAACTAACGAAAAAGATTGGACTAGGGATATTAATAACCATAAGAAAATGTTATATAGATTTAAAAATATATAAACTCTATTTTTTAATTATAAATATCATATTAGACCTAAAAACCCCAAACACATAGTCTTGACATTGTTATTTATAAGCACAATCATGTCCATATGGAGATAGAGTGGAATTCTGAATGGTAAGGGAAGTTGTTTAAGGTGAGAATAGGTGAGAATCAGTTAATTATGTTGAGTTAGAGTATATAAAACTAATTATAGACCTGTTGGACCTCATAACTTATTAATATATCAATTAGGCCTAAAACCATGTTTTAGGTCTAGAAGGCTTATACCACCATGAAGACACATTTGAACCCTCATAATAAAAATGACACCATGATAAGGTGTAAATGGATGGTTTATGTAGTAAATAATATAATTAAGCTAGATGAAAATAGATTAAAGGTCAATTTTGTTCTTTAAGGGTAATTCAAACCTCATAATCCTTAGACAATAATTCAAACTAGTTGTTTCAATGCTCATATCTTTCACCACATGAGGACTTGGACCAAATGCTATTATCATGATTTAAACACACCTATGTAATTTAAATCCATTAAATATTGAGTTTATTTAATATTTCAGGTTCATGAACCATCACTAAGACTATAATTAGGTCAAAAATACATGCAAAAGACCATAATTGAACTTCTCTACATACGTATATTGATACACATTTTGTCTGGCAGCTCAAGATTATTACGAAAGTTGAAATGGTCTACGGAAAAAAGATCCATGGAAATAAGTTTTGGTTTGGAGGTCCATACTTTATGAACCATAGTTAAGATTTTGGACCTCTAAAACCCTCCCTAAAGCCTACTACAAATCAGTTTTGATAATAGTGAATATTCTTACACCCAAACACCCATAAATCACACTAGAAACTCTTGAATCATGAAGTATACTTAGATAGGGTCTTGACCATGGTATTGTGTTGCATGAAACTATACCAACCTATCATAAAATAAAAATTTAGGGTAAAATAGTAGAAAGAAAGGTGTAAGGTAGTTTAAGAATATTCTAATAAATGAAGAAGGAATTTTGACACTTTTTATACCTCCTCAATATATTGGATTTCTAAGTATATACCTTTAAATTCCCATATAAGTCTCTTCTAATCAGCCAATCTACAAAAATGAAGGATAGAGTGATCTAATCAACTAGTGTGGCAAGATTAGTATATCTTGTTATAAAATTTTCATTTCATGACATGGGAAGTTTTTATAGGCATCAAACTCACTTTTACACAAGTTTCTATGTTTTCATATAGGGCTTTATATCCATCAAATGCAAGTATTTAGACTACTAGGCCTAATTTACATAGTAAACCAGTATGGTTAATAAATTAAAGTTTATAATGGCATAGAAGGGATGATGAATGAGTTCATGTAGAGTAATCACATCACATAACTGATCCTTAAGTTTCATAACTAATCATTGAGTGCCAATTCTTGCATAATTGATCTTTATCATGAGTTAATTTGCCCTTAAGAGATAATAAACCCATGACTAACTTTCAAGTGGTTATAAATGTGAAAAATAAGGTGTATCATGATTCAAGATAAGGCAGAGTTAGTCAACTACATCCCCACCACCTCATTTTCAATGCCCAAATAGCTCATTTAGGATCATGTAATAGCATCAAACATGGAGAATTTTATGGAAGACTATTTGTAACTATTTATAATTGAAGTAATGCTTGAATTAATGATAAATTAAGGATATTTTCTCCTCTCCTCTATTACATTATCTATATTCTTCTATTCTTCTCATTTTATATATATTCAAGATTTTATGCCTAGTGAAATGATACCCCTCTTGGTCATGAGAAAAATCTACCAAGATTGAACATTGTGACCTCTTAGATTAATAAATGGACTATTGCATCTTCTCTATGATTGTCTTATAGTGTGTATATGATTGCTCATATGTGTATATCTAGTATTAATATTCCCTTGACATGTCCTTATGATACCTTTATGTTTATGAGTTGTCTTATGTAGGCTATATGAAGTGCCCAAGGTTGGTGATTAGATTTAAAGTGTACATTTCTTTGATGTGTCTCAAATTAAATATCTCTCCTTTCACCTCTAATTTAAATTAACTGAACATGACCTATATGTAAAAAATTATTGCATAATAAGCCTTAGACATAGTATTTAAGTACATTTATAGTTCATTAGATTTTTTATAATTACAAGACTGAGTGGATGAAACATTTAGGTGCATCACCATCACTAGTACAGGTTTTCCCTTTTAGTTATATTTCTAACTCTTTTCATCCCCAATGTAAATATATTTTATGAAAATGATTCAAAATTGATATATTAGAGGAGATATCCTCATCCATAGAGGTTTCATCTAAGATAAGAGTATCCCACAACTTGTATACCAATCTAATGTTAGTCTACGTTTGAAGGAGATCTAAGAAATATATTTTAATAGGGTAAAAATTGGGTTTCTAAAATTTTTGACACACTTAGTGGGACCAAATTCAAGCATTAAATCATTCACATTAGCATTTTGGTTTTCACATGCATCCTTAAATAGTCATCTCAGTCATTATTTCAAAGGTATCAATAGCTCTTGTTCATATATTCAATGTTTTCAAGTGTCTTGTGGTGAGATATGGATGTATATGGGGAATATTATTATCATTCACTACCTTATCAATAGACCTATCATCCATCCCAATTCTAATATGATCCCTATCATTACTTTGTGATACATATTATCTATAAATTCATTTTGATCAATAATATGAGATCCCTTATTAGGCCTATGATCCATTTTGATAACAAGGACACTAATCTATCCCTTTTTGTGAACCTCATTAATCTCCTTGGTATCCTACTTATCTGTCTAATTAGTCATGTAAATCTCATGACATTCCTAATCAACTCAACCAAGTTCCAAGACAATACATATAAATATTTAAACAAACTTTGTTTAGATATGAAAAACATATGGTGAACATTAACACACACAATATCTATGGACATGAGTTCCCTAGGCATGAGATTAAGAGCATGAAAACTTCATTACAATAAGCTAAATATGAGTTTGCATATTTCATAAGACATGTACATTCAAAATTAAATGATGATATGCTTGACATAGGTTGTCTAATTTAATAAATTAAAGAGAAGTTAGTATTCCATGAGAGACAATGAGTTTACCATAACTAGCAACATGTTCCCTCCTTCATTCCACATCAGTCCTCCATTTGGCTACCCTTTTGACCTCAATAATTTCAAATAAATGTGTGCCACAAACCTCAAAATTCCTCTCAAACCTTGCCAACTTTTCCTAATTAGAAGTTTATATAATATAGACCTCAAAAGGTTCAAGAAGTGTCCTTTGAGGAGACTAAGTTTCTTGTTTCATAGAAAATCATACAAGGGCCTTCATCTTCTGATCAAAATGGAGATATCTATAATGAGATGGTGCTTGATTTTTAGGCTCACTTTGCTTACAAGTTGAGATTAAAAATAAATATATACATTACTCAATATCAGTTGCAAAATTAACACAACCTCAATAGAGGTTACTCCATTTATACCCATGGCTATAACAAGTGCAAAATAATAATTTACTCAACCCAATTTTATGACTTGGAAACAAATATAGTAGTCTAGGGAGAGAGAATAGTAGTCAAATAAAATTCAATATGTTGAAGTAAAACGAAAGCATGATATCATTCAAGCTCCACTACTCCATCCTCAAAATACCAAGGCCTTCCCCTCATGGAAATTTAATAAAGATAACTTGAAATAAAAAGAGTAAGTGATGTTTGTCAAAGATGAGCAACCCCATGAGTAAATTGAAGCATCCATGGAAATACCTTTGGATTTGTCTCATCTTATTGATATTTTCCAAGAGTTTACCATGAAAATCCTTAAGGATTATCTCTTTAAGGATATAAAATAATAATATTTATCTAAGATTATATAATAGGATAGTGACTTATGTGAACATGAAGAGGAGATCATCACTGGGACATGCCTTGACAAGGATAGTAATGATTAAATATTTCATAATGAAAAAGACTATGAGATAAAATAGGATTTTGGGATAAAAAGTGAGATACAAGACCAAGATTTTTTGATTGAGAAATAATAATATGGTTCCCATGAACTCATTGGCCACATGGTAGCTTCCATTCATCATCATAGTTCATAAAAAATTCAACACTAGTAGAAGACAAGTATAAACTAGTCAATGAAGATGAGGAACAAGTTAATTTTAAGATCATGTTAACTCATAAAGTTGATTTTGAAGATAAAACAAATTCAAATGCGCAATCACAAACACACACACACACACACACACACACACACACACACAATATATATATATATATATATATATATATATATATATATATATATATATATATATATATATAAATGTATATGTATATATATATATATATGTGTGTGTGTGATTTTTAGCTTCATGATCATGATCAAGAAAGTGATAATTCAAACTTTGATATTTTTGTTCCTACATCTTATAATATTCAACTTCAATAAAGTCCAATCACACTTGAGCTTGGTAGGAAAAAATCAATGGGCTTGTTTGATATCAGCAGTTCAAGTTAATATTTACTTGAAGGTGATTCATTTTATGTTGAGAGAATAATTTTAATGAAACAAGAAAGATTTAACTCTCTAATCACAACATTCTAATAGGTTGTCTTATTAGGAGATGACTTTTTTAAGCTTTTAAAGCAAGGTTATAAAATCCTCACTCCATATTCAAATGTCTATTCACTCTTGAAATGTGGAAATGAACTCAAATGGCCTTAAAAAGTCATGAAATTAGATGAATCTTTCTTATAATCCATCCTTGTAGCCATAACATAGGAGAAACTTTAAGTTATCCAACATGACCATCAAAGCTCATGACTAAAGAAGAATTGATATTATTGATGAAAGAAAGATAGATATGGGAGGATTTTGATTGGTTGTTGGACTCACATGTATAAACCATGCACCTAAAAGTGGAACTAGAAGACCCAATTGATTCCCTAAGAGGGCATGAACATGATAATTCTCCTAGCTACAAGAAGGAGCTATCAAGATGTGGCAATCAAAATTCATGGTGCCATATTTGTCAATCAAATTTTACTTTTGACCCTAGAAGCAAGAATCTATTATCAGGTTAGTTATTTTAGTTTATTTGTCTCATTTTAATAATTTGTGAGAAACATTAGGAGTATGTTGCCTTGTTGTGTTTTTCTTGTTTTTTTATTTCTTTAAGTTAGGTGTGTTTTCTTCTTAGTTTAGTTTTATTCTTTTTACTTTTTTTGTTTGTGTCTTATTTTTGGTTAATTTTAGAAGAGGTGTCAAAAAGTAAAAAATCTATTTATTAGTCCAAGGTTGTCATCAAAATCATGTTTTCATGTTTCAAACTATCATTATCATGAAAATTTATAAGGTTCTCTTTACTAGAATGCTTGTCAACCCTTATGAGTCACCAAAAATGTTGGAAATTTGGCTTGTCAAGGCCAATTTCCAACCCTTACACTATATTTTTTTCATGTCCTAGTTTTCCTTGGTCCTCAAACGATGTGGTTTGATCATCATGATGTCTTTTATTATAATATAAAAGGATTAAGTCTCAATGTTTTTATATTTTCATGTCTTTTTTAAATTTGTGTCAAGTGTCATTATGATGTTTTAGAAGTTTTGGACGTATTATAAAAAGAATTCAACTGATCTTATGATATAAAAGTGCCTTATTGAAAATAATGAAGAGGTGGAAATTTATAAATAACTATGATTTTTCTTTATATTTATGGTATATTCAAGCATTAGGCTGATGATAAGCTTTTAAAAGTATGATTAGGATACATAAAATCCTATTTGAGACCTAAAGAAGGTGACAAGGTACTTTTCATGGTATTCATTAGTAAATCTTCTTGTTAATCTATATGTGTGGTTTTCCAAGAGATTTCTATATTAAAATGATGTTTTATTGAACTCATAATTCCATTAAATAATTCATAATTTCTCTAACCACCCTCAGTCATATTATTGTTTAGTCACATGAGTTCATACTTTGGAAATATCTTCTCTTCAAGTCTATGTCATAGTTTGGCCTCCAAAGAGTTACCATGTGTCAAAATACCTAATTATTCTATCAAAAAATAATTATTACATGTTTTAATCTTCCTTTTTACTCATAATTATCCTCATCTTTCCATAAATTGGTATTTCAAAGCTTAATATCTAGAGAAAATGTATGAGAAAGTCTATTTTCATGTGTTTCATGTAGGAAGTATGGATTTGTACAAACTTTTTCATACTAAAAGGGTCAAGAGTTTGAATATGGAGTAATTATAGGAGCTATTAAAAATTTTCATGGAAAAAGGATCTCAAATAGGCTCATAATCAATCCTCAAACATCACTAATCTCCTTTGCACCTCAAGAGAGTCGTTCATGTTTTCACATGGTACAACCATGAAAGAGAATAACAAGATCTAAAATTTTGGACAAATAAATGGGTCTAATATGTCTTAAATATCTGGGAATCATGTCTTAATTTAGATATCTCCCCTTTATGAACAATCCTCTACAAGTTAAGGCACTCATAATGACTCCTTCATTCAGGTAGACAACTAGTTTTTTAAGTTTTCTCCTCTCCTAAGCATGGCGATATAATAATGGAAGTTTAAGGATATTATTAGGACTATGGAATAATTTTATATGACATTCATCAAATTCATCCCATACATGTGAGGATATTGAGATCATATTGAACATGTTGAAGAAATGGGAGGTCCAAGGTGGTAGTTCAATGTACATTTTTCTAATTAAAGATTCTAGTTTCATTCAAGTACAAGCATATTCAGATTATAGAGAAGTTTGAGAGTGATAATTTTTTTTAAAAGGATTTATTACACTTATTAATGCATACTTCATCCTTGATGCGTAAGCTCTTAATAAGAGGCAATGTCCATAACAATATGTACAGTAGATTGAAGGTATATTGAGGTAGCATAATGCTTGTATAAATATATGTGAACTATTGAAAGAGGGGATAATAAGTTTGAATTATTTTAAAAATTCATGATTTGTTAAAGTCAAAGAAACAATAACTCAATTTAAAGCTCATTGTGACATCTTAATCTACACTAATCTACCTCAAAGCATATTGATATGAGTTTCAAGGCGTTTGGAGGTTCTAATGAAAAAATGTCTATTGAATAAAATCAAACCGAGATATGGTGATTGCCTAAAATAATTTTTAATCCTTATCTATCAACTCAAGTCAATTAAATATGACTAAGAAAGCTCGATAGGCTGAAAAGGACTAAGGAATGTCTTAGACTATACAAGACAAGGACTAGAGGGTTATCACATGATGAATTCCATTGAGATTGTAAAGTAGGTGGTTTGAGAGGTTATAAAGAGGATTAATTATATGGATTAATAGACAAATATAAGATGAAATTAAAGTATACCAAGGATCTTTTAAATAGGATGATTAGGCCTTTTCAAAGTTTCCTAATCAAAACCTACACTATTCAAGGCCTAACCTCAAGATGCAAAAGATCTCTAATACACCATGGTGGTCATATCAATGAAGATTCAATGATATTAGTGTAGAGGATAGTCAAAAAAATCAATAAAATAAATGAAACATTTTGTAATCTAGTCATGAGAAGTAAGAGAGAGATAAATAAATTGAAATTTCCCTTCTTAGCAATTTTTAAGGTAACTTTTTCAAAGTTAAGGTAGCTTGTGTTTCATTATTTCTTCTCCATTATATAAATAATATGTCAATATTAATTATTTAAAAAAAAATTATTAATGAATATTGGTAGATTTTTTGACCCATTGTACATCATCATACCAACTTTCTCAAAGTTGTCAATAGTCCATATAGGTGTCAGATGGCCATCTATAAGAAAACATTCATAGGTTTGTCAAAATGTGCTAAATGAGTCTCTTTAAAGGATATAAGTATGATTTAAATACTTGTAATATACTTATAACAAGGTTTAATAATTAAATGAACATCATTAAATCCCTCCAAGGCATACACTTGACATGCCATGCTTGGATTATCTCAGTTGACACAGTGGGGTCTATAAGATTCTTAAGAGCTAGGTTATTGAATGAAGATCAAATATTTAATTCTAAGTGAATATGGTCAATGAGAAGGTAGGGAAATTTTAGGATTAATTTCTCATATATGATCCAATATCATCTCATCCCACTTCTTAAATTTGTCTTAGTTCATACATTGGTCTGATCTACATCTACAACCATTCAATAAAAAGAATGAAACTAGAGGTGAAATAAATGAAAAGGTAGAGCATGTAGAGGTTGTTTACGACCCAAGTCAAAACTCAAAGAAAGAATAAAAACAGTGAAGAGAATAGGATTTGAGATTTATGTCCTACGATATTAAATTATGAAATATACAGTCTTAGCCTTGGAAAAATCCACCTATAGTCAAGATCAAAATGTTATTCATAGTAAGGATGTTAAATGATAAGAGTAGAAGGTATGTGGTTTGAGAAATCCTAGCCTATTAGGTTATGTATAAGGAAAAATAGACACATAATTGTGATATTTGAACTAATTTAACAAGTTTTTTAGGTCATGAAGACCTAAAAACAAAGACTCTTTTAACATTGAGCCAACAAATGGAAGAAATCAACACCTATAAGCTATACGGTTAGTAATGGACCAATGAAGGGAGTTGAGGTCTATTTAAAAAATTTAAAAGATCCTTGAGATCTCAATTGAGTTTAAATATATTTATAAGGTTAGTTATTATAAGTCATGATGCCCAAAATCAAAGTAACATAGCCATCACATCAAAAGGTCACCTACAAGCCCATGTTAAAAGAGAGTCTATTTGCAAGAATAGGGAATGAATTGAATATTTAGAGAGATCCTAAATCCAATTTTAATTTTAAATATAGTCTAATAGATAATTTAAGGAGATAATATAAATGATTAATCCCAATATACCTAAGGAAATTCATATGTAGTCATACCTATCACACAATCAATAGACACTATCAACTCCATTGATAGTTTTGGGAGAATTTATCATTTTGAGTCATATACAGGTGTTATTATCTAATAAATTATGTTTATAATAAATAAATTATGTTTATTTTAAGTCTATTAAATCACTTATATACCTATTAGACATCAAAACTTAGTAATAGATCAATTAGGCCTAAAAGCCTATTTTAGGCCTAAAAGCCTATTTTAGGTCTAGAAGGCCTATACTAACATGAAGACACTTGTACAACGTCATAAGAAAAATGAAACAATGAGAAAGTGTAATGGGATGGTTTAGGTACTAAATAATATGTTTCAAGTGGATGAGAATTAATGAAAGGTCAATTTTGGTATTGAAGGCTAACTCGAACCATATAGTCCCTATATAGTAAATCAAACCACCTGTTTCAATGCTCATATCTTTCACCACTTCAGGACTTGGAATAAATTATATTATCATGATTTGAGGACTCCTATATACTTTAAATTTATATAGGATTGAGTTTTATTGAGGATGCAAGGTTTACGAACCATTGATAATACTATAAGTGAGTTTCGAATGCATATAGAAGACCACAAATCAACTTACCTACATATGTATCTTGATAGACCTTTTACATGGGAAGCTAATATTATTAGGAAATTTCAAGGGGTATATGGAATAAATATCCATGGAAATAAGTTTTAGTTTGGACGTATGTACTTTATGAACGATTATTAATATGGTGGACCTTGAAAACCCTCCCTAAACCATACTATAGACCAATTTTGAGAAAAGTGAAAATTTTGACACCCAAAAACACATGAATAACCATATAAACTCTTTAATCATGAAGTATACTCAGAGAGGGTCCTGACCATGGTACCATGTTGTATAAAACTATATGGAACTACCAAAATAATGTTTTCTTGGTAAAAAAAGAATAATAAGAGGTGCAACGAAGTTTAAGAAGATGAAAGTCATTGGAGATTGAATTTTGACACATTTTATACCTCATAAATTCATTTTATTCTGAAGGATCTACTTGAAAATGCCTTTGTAAGTCTCTTCCAATTATCTAGTCTACAAAAATAAAGGATAAAGTGATCTAGTCAACTAGTGTGGCAAAATTGTAGGTGTTTATTGTTAAAAAAAGCTCATTTCTTAATATGGGAGGTTGTCAAAGGTCTCAAAATCATGTTTAGACAAATTTATAGGTTTCATATAGGTTTTGTATCCATCAAATACAAGTAATTAGGCTATTAGGCCTAATTTTCCTAGTAGACCTTCTTGGTCAATCAAGTAAATTTGAGAATGGTGTAAAAGGGGTAATGAATGCATTCATGTAGAGTAATCACACCACATAACTAAAATTAAGTTTCATTACTAATCCTTGAGTTTCAATTCATGCATAATTGATCTTTATGATGAGTTAACTAGACTTTAAGAGATAATTAACCCATGACTAAATTTCATGTGGCAATAAATGTGAAAAATAAGGTTTAGTATACCTCAAGATAATGTGGATTTAGTCAAATACATCCCCGGCACCTCATTTTCAAAGCCCAAATAGCTCATTCAGATCATGCAAGAGCATTATGAATGGATAATTTTATGGACTATTGGTAACTATTTGTAATTGAAGTCATGCTTGAATTAATGATAAATTGAGGATATTTTCTCCTCTCCTCTAAACCATTATCTTCTTGTCATTATATATATATATATATATATAGACTTTTATGCCTTGTAAAAGTATCCCTCTCTTGGGCTTGAGGAAACTCTACAAAGATTGAGCTTTATAATCTCTTAGATTAATAAATGGATTGTTGCAACTTCTCTATGGTTGACTTATTATGGGTATATGCTTGTTTAGATGTTTATAAATGGTTAGAATCTTCCCTTGACATGTCATTTCCAAACCTATGTCTTGATGAGTTGTCTTATGTAGGTTATATGATGTGTCAAAGGTTGGTGATCAGAGTTGAAATGTAAACTAGTTGGAACTATCTCAAATTAGACCTCTCTCCCTTCACCTCCAAGTTAAAGTCACTCACCATGACCTCCATATAGAAAAAATATTTCCTAAGAATCTTTAGATATATCATTTTAGTCAATTTATGGTTCACTAGTGTTTTTATAAGTATAATATTAAGTGGATGAATCATGTAGGTGCATCACCATCGCTAGTTTAGTTTGTTCCTTTGAATTATATTTTTAACACTTTTCATCCCAAAAGTAAATATATTTTAGGAAAAGGATTAAAAATGGATATATCAAAGGATTTATCCTCATAATATAAAAGTTTGGTCTATAATACAAGTATCCCACAACCTGTATACCAATCCAATATTAGTCTAGGTTTGAAGGAGTTCTATGAAATCTACTTCAACATGGTGTAACGTGGTTTTATAATAGGTTGTATTATTTCTATTTAAGATTATCAATTAAAAATAGGTTTTTTGACAAGTAGATTTTCGCCCAAAGTATGCGTAAGAATATTATTATCTAGGGGAGTATAATATTGACCCTTACTCCATTATGGCTTGTAGACTTTGTGAATGATGAATAGTCCATTGTCAAAGTCTATCTCTAAAACTCTATAAAATTTCATCCTTATTGAATATAAGATTTTCATTGTTAAGTTAGGGGAGAGTATCTCAGTTTGCATCTTGTGTATCATCTTTATGTTGATTGTATTAATCATCTTGTACTTTATGATTTGGATATGAAAGAGTGTTATGCATAACTTTACTAGGTGTATATGTATATATGTGATGAAAAATATCATATTTTGAATACTTTGTACATTTAATTTGATTTTCCAATAATGTGACCCTTTTACTTAATAATTGACTTTGATTCTATAATTTTTATATTTGCTTACTCACACTGACATTTTGATCCATTAAAGTCTCATAAGTGTAAACAATAGTTGTTTTTGATTGAACATATAGGAACATGCCCTATAAGGGAGAGGTGGAGGCATGGATAAGTTGAGGATGGGTGTTAGTAATAATAGTACAGGCTACATCATCTTGTGGAGGAGTGATAACATGTATTTAGTTAGAGTGAAAGTAACTATCACACTCATGGAGATGAGGATGAGAAGGATATCCTTTTGTATGCATATGATATGACATTTAAACTTGAAACATGGTTTTTAGGGTATTAAATATATGGATTAAGTCCAATATAATACATTTTAATTTATCCTCTATGTATATAAGGAATTGTTTCTTAATTGAATTTCACATAAGATAACAACAATAAAATATTACAAATAGAATGAAACATGACATAAATTTTAATTAATATAAACAATCATGTGCATATATGTTTATGTCATCTTCGAATTCATTCCAATCAAAAGGAAACAAGCATGCTAATTAATATAGAAAAAATTGTATTAGAAAGTGATAAAATTCATGTTTCAAGATTATCATGATTATATGAAA